>VYXC01008459.1:969825-1159759 GCA_013397175.1 Platysteira castanea | reverse complement strand
GGGGGGTGAATCTCTTGGTTCCATATGGCAGGGTGTACAACAAAAAATAGTACCCCATATTCTACTGGGTTACTTACTGGTGTCACTGAGTGATTTGAATTAGGCCTCTGAGCTGAGTGCTGTCCCAGTATGACTTGTGTACAGGCACACACAAGACTTACAGGATACTCATACATCTAAAAAACCTTTGATTTTTAAAAACATTTTTTAAAAATTAGCTGATGAACCAAACATGAACATATGAGTGAGGACAATGAGGAAATTACAGCATTTTCTGCTGATGGTTATAAATATCTGAAGCTGACGTACAACTAAATATTTTATGTTTCATATAGATCTTCCTCAAGTTATAAACAATATTTGCCCTGAAGGCAGCTGGGTAGAGGAAATGTGAGAAACCTGGAAAACAATTTCAAGTCCTTTTATCCCATATGTTTTACTAGCAGCCTGGAACACAATTCAAGTGCATCTGAATCAGTAGCTTTAGGCATGAATCCTGAAAAAAACAGTTTCTTAATGAGGTTCCAGAAATGGACAGCTTTCTGTGCTGGCTGTCCTTTCTGGAGGATGCACAGATTACTTTCAAAAGCTTGCATTTTTAAGTTACTATTACCATGTTCCCATTAAGTTACTCTTACCATTTTAAATATATCCTGCTTTTTTCCTTCAGGAGAAAGGGTTGGAAGAACATGATGTGTCTTTAAAAAAGATATATTTCATACAAAGCTCTGTAATGCACCTGGAAGGAAAAGCACCCATCTGGGTCAGGGCCTGGTGCTACTGAGCTGAGGAGCAAAACAGTCACAGAATTGTAAAGCAAAAACACACAAGAGAGAACCCTTTTTGTATTGTGGGTTGCTCCCTTCTGTTCTTTTCCTCCTATGGTCATAAGGACCAGGATACTTCCTACTGATTGCTTTGTCCTGTAAACCTCTGCTCTTCTCTTGCTCAGCACTGCCTGCTGGCTTTACCTGGCAGTGTTACTATAAACTTCTCCCTTCTCTTTCCATTTATGTCAAGCGTAGTGTTTCTCCATTCTTGCATGTTAAAGGATAGTCTTGTTATGTCCCCCCATTCTGTACTCTTCCTTTAACACACACCAATACAAACATACGATTTCAAAACCCTCTTTGGGAGTCCACAGCAGGATTTCCATATGTTGGTGACCTGGAATGTAAAGGCTGCTGTGTGCCTGATGAATGGAGCTTGAAAGTGAGACAGGGTAGCTGTTTGCATTTCATTCAGCTTCAAATGTATAAATATCCAGACTGAAAAGTGGAATGAAAAGATTTTACAATTTCTTGCCAGTCCTTGCTAATAGTTTACAGACCAGTGAGATTTTTGTCATTCTTTAGGATGTGCAAAGCAAGGATCAGTTGTGCTGTGCTAAACATCTTCATGTGCCAAACAAGATTTTAAAACAGTTGTCAAATACTTCTGGTTTCCATCCTCTGACTGAAGTTGGCTGCAATTCATTGTTTAGATTTTTCCTGGGGCTTAGTTTTAGTTCTTTTGTTCCTGATTGCTCACTTGCTGTCCTAACTTATGAGCTGCAAATGCAACACACAAATTCTAGTTAAGTCATTACAGGATTCCATTTTATTCAGAAGAGATACTCAGTGGACTTCTGCAATGGTGAACTATGCAATAGCACAACCAGTGCTAAAAGCAGTACTTTTAACCCCATGCTTGGAAGCAAGCAGCTGGACTGCCTGGCAGAGCTGTGACATCCTCTGGGTGCACATGGAACACCATCTTGCCCTGTGTGTGCTGCTGTGGGGGACAGTCCATCTGATCACAGCTTCAGATGTCAAAGTATTTCAGTGGGAGCTGGGCTTCATTCTGGTCCCCAGCCTGCTTTGCTGCTGCTTCCTGGATAACTTGACAGCAGCTGAACAGAATTTCAAATGGAATTCTGTGGCTTTCTGCTGGAGCTGCTTTTCCGCTTTCCGGGTTCCTGCCCTCAGTGGAAGGATAATCCCATGTATTGATCGAGGGTCAGTCAGCAATGGGAGTGGGGTCTGGGCTGCCAGGACTACTGCAGTGAGAGGATGTGCAGTTATTGCAGACGCAGTAGACAGCAGGTACACGGGTGATTCAGTATGTGGGAAAAGGTTCTTTGGATGACTCAGAATAATTCTTTTTTTGTGATTACTGCACAGAAGCTGGAATGGCTCTGATCCTACTCAGTAGTTACTAAACTTTGTATTTTCTTCCATATGTTTTTCTCCTATTCTTTCCCTTTTCTAGTCTACCTTGACCTTTCTCTTTTCTGTCCTTTTCTTACCCTACTCTGCAGCTGATGGAGCAGAAACCAACTCTGCCTCATTACACAGTGACCTGGAAAGCCAATAGCTTGCATCAGCAAATCAGTACCACCTGTGCATCTGCCTAAAATAGATTAATGAATTTATTAAAGTTTTGAAGAAGGGATTGTTTTGCTTTTGCTAGTGCATCCTTTCTTTTTCATTTTAGGTCACTACATATATATTCCTTTTTTTAATAAAGAAAAATGTTATATTAAGTCAAACCACACTGATTTATGCTTACGCTGCCCATTTTGGATAACTGAATGCAGCTGAAATGTTTAACTGGACTATAGATTATAGTAAAAGAGGATGCATGTAGACAAAAAAAACCCCACATCTAATTTTGGGAGACAAGCAAGGAGTCTTTGTTGGTTTATCTTCCTACCTGACTTTGCCAGATTTCCCACAACTGGCACGAGAGTGATTGGGAGCAGTAGATCTCTAGGGTCAAACCTGTCATGCTCATTTCTGTCATCCAGAGCAGTCCTTTACCTGTTGTCCATAAAGTTATGGTTAAAATTCCATAGCTAGTTATACAAAACTGTTACATAAAAGAAAGAAGTAATCAGACCTAAGTGTTCAGATCTCTCCTGGAAGCACATTGTATGGCAGTGCTTGCAGAACATAATCATCAACACTGTGTACCTGCTTATCGTGCTTATCGTAATTTACTCTGTGTATCCACTCTCATGTTTGGTCTGTTGTCACTGTGCCTGTGGTAACACAGAAGCGAGTCCTAAAGTCCCCAAATTCATCTTAATCCTTATCAGTGTCACAGGGTTTAGAGCCAGATGGCAGAGCCTCTCCTGAATATTGACAAGAGGGTGAGAGGACATTACATGAAGATGGAAGGGATTTGGTGGGCAGGGAAAGGACTCTGTTGGTGAAAGGAAAATTAGAAGCAACTGACTATCAAAAAGTTGGATAAAGTATACGCTAGTGTAGCCGATAAGTACAGCTTGGTAAGGGAAGGCCTGGTAAATTCATGACTCCTGCTGTAAAACTTGTGCTAAGCAGAGAAGGACTCTGGGAGAGTGGCTCAGCCAGAATAGAGGAGGTGAGGCTTACTGTGTGCTTGCACCGTGGTGTCTGGTGGTTGGTTAGAATAGGTTTGTTGTGCCTGATAAGTATGTAAGCTAACGATCGACTAGCGGCATAAAAAGGCCGCGTTTTGGTAAATAAAGGTTCCTCCTTTGCACCTGCCTGGGGAGTCCACCTGCTTCATTCCAGCCTTATCACCTTACCGCTATACACTAAGATGGTTGTTTCCAAATATACTACACTTGTTCCTTTTTAAAGAAAAGAGGTAAATTAAAATCCACTGTGATGTTAATAATCACAGGTCTGGGAAGTTGCAAACTGTTTTGTAACACTGACTTCCAAAAAGCCTTCCTTTTTCTGTACAGTAACAGGCCACTGTTAAGGAGCTGACTAGAAAGGTTGTTTTTGAGAGAGGAACACTGTTGTTCAGTTGTAGATTTTCTTAAAAAACAGTAAAGCATAAAACATAGTAAGCTCACATGTAGAAGTTAAACCCACTTAACTCTCCTTCAGCAATTTCTCCCGTACACCTGAACTGATGGAGCTGTCAGTCTGTGACCAGTGACACACTCTCAGATAAGTTTTGAGGGACTTGCAGAAACAGCCCAAATAAATTTTTAAAAATCACTACTACAGTCCTTTTGTGGTGTGTTTTGTTTTGTGCATAGGTTTACACACAAACTGATCCTCATCAGTGAGTGGAAGCTGAGCTGGATTAGTGCCAAAGGGAATTGAACTCTTTACTGGTTTCCCAGGAATGCTGGGCTCTGACTTGCTCACACAGCTCACCTGGCTCCCAGCCGTGGCCTCGCTCAATCTGCACAGTGCTTGTTGCACCATAAAGGCCAGCCTTCAGGGTACAGTTTCTAACTTAATGTGCTGGGGTAAAACAATTAAGAATTTCTTCCTGCCCTGCCCTGTACCAGAGCTGCCTGTGGTACAACATTGTGCCAATACACCTGTTTTCTGGAGCTGTGCATGAAGATATGCAAGCTAAAGATTGCTTTGGAAGGGCTGGGGATGATGTTAGAGGATTATTTCCAATCAGGGCAACTAAAACCTTGGTTTTGCTTAAGTCAAAAGTAGGGGAAATGACGTTGTGTTGTGTGTGCACAGTTCCCTGAAGCAGTAGTGAGGATCACTTGCAGCAATATTGTGACTCAACACAAGATTTGTCATTTAAAAGGGCAAGAGTACATTTGAAAGGGCAGTTAGTCATCTTTATGATCCTACTTGACTTCTAGATAGACAGCTAGTGATAGAAAGCTCTGTAGTGGAGAGATGTGTCAGCTGGGCAGACCCATCTGAGCTGGTTGTGTGCTGCAGATCAGGACCAAATATAAACTGGAGCCAGCAAACTTGATTTACCCTCTGTGTCTAACTACATCCAAGCCAAAAACTTAAATAGTCAGATATTCCAGTTCTACCTGAAATGGGAACTCAAAAGTGAAAATGAAATACCATAAATGACTTCTCATAAGAGCACTGGAATCATTAAAGCTTTCTTTACTAAATCACAAAGCATTAATAGTAGTACTTTAAAATCCTTATAAAGTAACTACACAGGGAGCAGTGTCATTTCTGTTGATACCATTTCTTAAGATTTTTCACCTCTTTTTTTCCAGACTGTTCTCCAGGGGATCATTTTGCTTCCCCTCCGTGCCATATGCATCACATTCCTTTTACTGCTAGCTTGGCTGGTCGCATCAATTGCAACTTTCTGTCAGCCTGGAAGAGGACTTCTGCCACTGGAAGGATGGAGAAGGTAAAAAAGTGACCAATATTTGTGAAAACTAAGCGCTTTTTTTCACCTAATAACACAAAGCCAGGGTCTAAAGCTTTTTTTTTACTTTCCCTCGTCCTTTTGATTAAAAAGTATTCCTCAATTTTACCCATTTATATGAAGCAACTTTTTAATGAGTGTATTTTACAGTAGTGGAGCCTTTTAAATAGGTAGGTTTTCAGTTGTCTTGAGGCTAAAAAAAAATTTGTATAAAAATATTTCTAGATTATCTGTAAGCCAGGACTTACTTCAGTAATATTACTAACAGGAATATTTGAGAAAAGAAATTAATTAAGCAAGTATTTTGTAACATGACATAGGCTGAGCTCCTGTGTAGCCTTTGTCATTTCTGCTATTCTATGATTCTATGACAAAATTAGCTTTGACAGCTCCTGTCTCAGCTGCATTGCCCTTGAAGTGGTATTTCACAGCTGCTCCTGTGGGTTCTGGGTTTCAGTCACTCACTTCTGACCTCAAAGTACTGAAGTTCCCTTCTAGCCATGATGCACTGCAGCAGGAGGAGGAGGAGACTCACGAGGTGAATTCTAACAAGACCAAAAGGTTACGGAGAGTCCCGCGAAAGGAACACGACCCCTACTGTGGGAACATGTTCCAGTAAGGGAACATTGTCATTTAAACTTTCTTGTTTAAAACTGACAGTAAAAGAACAGTATCAGTTACCTACATTTTTACAGAAAGGACACTAAATCTGCTAATTACTCCCCTCACAACAGTGTTATGCTACAGTGCCATAAAGTATGGCATGAGAAATACTGTACCTGGGAGGAGGGTTTCACAAGGTCCTGTACATTGCTTTATTTTTCATCAGGGCAAGGTGATGTCCCTTTCCCTACTTCCCCTTTAGCCCTGCATTCTCCCGGTGAATAGTATTGCTTCCCTGTGTGGGGCCCCAGTGCTGGTTACAAATAGGAAATCTGTTAAGGGCTTTTCTTGTAAAGTACAAAATAAATCCTGACTGTAAACTGGATGATATTTTTGTATTTCTGTTTCCAAGGAGGATGATCCAGACAGCCCTCTCTGGCCTGACTCGTACCGCGTACTTCGTCATGGGATTCCGGGTTAAAGTGAAAGGGAAAGTAGCAAGTCTGCCCGAAGCCCCAATCTTTGTCGCAGCTCCTCATTCAAGCTTTTTTGATGCCATTATTTGTGCCCTAACTGGGATGCCGTCAATAGTGTCTAGAGAAGAGAATTTGTCAACTCCAGTATTTGGCAGTAAGTATTTATAAAAAAATAAAAAGTTACAAGTCAACAACTCGACACTGGGCCAAAAAATTTCTCTCCTAAAGTGATTTAAGGGCAGACTTTTAACCTCCTTAGGTTCCAAAGATACTGACAAATTGTTTGCAGTGAAATTCCTATGACACGTTATATTTCTGAATTGGTAAAAATGCCTAGAAATTATGCTGTTTCCTTTCAGGTATGAAATATAATATCATTTTGAACTTGTTTTATACTGAAAGCATGTTTTGCAGCTGCTCAGGCTGGAAGCTTTCTCTTTAATTCTCCTGGTAGTAGCTCCAAAAATCTGTTTCACTGCTGTCTTTTAACAGTGTGGCCCACAAATGTGAGTGAAGGTTATTTCAAAACAGGCCCAAACTACAGTAGTCTGGAAAATACCACATTTATAAGATTAAACTTGCAGGCACTGTTATGGATTTTTTTAATGGGAGCAAGATCAGGAAGGAATAAAGTAGGAGTTACTCAAAAAGGAAATGCAGGGAATGGAAAAGATCAGATGAGTCATGCTTCTATTATTTTCTCCTCCTTTTGGCACAAAAAGAATCCCCGTTTGCATTATTGCTAGAATCAGCTGTAGACTTTCTGCTGGCTATACAGTAACCCAGAACTAAATACAGAAGACAACACAGCAAAGTGTCTTTGTAGAAAAGAAATGAACAGAGAATATATTGATTTTAGCTTAAAAGCACAGGATTGGGACAGAGAAGATAATTCTTCTCCAGGTTTCTCATCCCAAAGGTCCACACATTCAGATGCAGACTTCTGTTTAAATGAGGAGGTTTTTTCTGTAATTTACATAGAAGCTGTGCATGCTTTGTAACTGAAAAGGGAGGGCTAAAACTACATTTTGGGTGCAGTCTGCATGAGTTAGGCTTGAGCAGACCCAGTCAGGTCACTCTCATAGAATTGTGTGGAAATGCTTAGTGAAAAATAACAGCAATATTATTAGAATGTGTTTGGCTGAATTTTGCATGTTTATATCTACTCTAAAGCTCCTCAGCTGGCAGGCTGGGTATGTCTTCTGCGTCTTACTTCCCATTTTGCAGAACGAAGAGAGTACTAACGCTCTTATCAATGTAGTCTGAAAGCTGTTTGTGTGGAATCTGTCTCCTAGGATATGAATAACAAGTTTTTTGCTACAAGGAAGCCTTGAACCCATGTGTTTTCTAAGCACTAGTATAAGACAATTTTTTTATCTGTTTCACAGCAATTCTAAGTTCCCTTCAGCCTGTAGCAGTTTCTCGTCAAGACCCTGATTCACGGAAGAACACGGTTGCTGAGATAACCAGGCGGGCGTTATCAAGGGGCCAGTGGCCACAGGTAATAAATACACTACTTCTCTTCTATCACATATTCCTATTCCCTATTCATTGTGCATCACAATACCACAAGTGCCCAGCTGGGTAGGATTCTTAAAATGTACAGAAATGAAGTCAGCTCTCAGGTATACGACTGGGTTAAGAAAGGAAGAGTCTGGTGCCCAGAAGGAGTTTTGTTGTGACAAATGGATCAGTTAAAATTCAGCCAGTACCAATTCCTGTTGCAAATGCAGATGCCCTTGACTTTCTCTTTTCCCTTTTCAAGTCTTAACATGCTTTCTTCAGCGTAGCAGATGAATTGTGTTGGTGTGTGTGGATCAGTATTCTGAAGCTAAGCTATATAGCTGTGCTCACACCAGGTGGGGGATGGACAGCTGATGAGATGGGTAACCCAGATTGTCCAAGATCCAGTACAAACAGTACTTTAGCTCAACACATCCGTTTCTTACAGAGAATATAGCTGAGGTGAAGCTCGGTTCTCTCTTTAGGTTAACAGTGCACTAAAGCCAGGAGTTTCTGCACAGTGTTTCCCATGGTCATTCCTCAGCAGCAAGCTGCTGTTCTGCTTCCAGGTCCTGGATGGCTTTCCGTCTGGAAGAGCTAATGGGGCAGGGGCGGATCAGGAGGGAGGAAAGTGTTGAGGTAGCAGCTCTGCTGCTTATATGACAAGCAGCGGGCTGGGATGCAAATCCACATCCTTTGGAAGAAGAAGGACTGGGAGTAGTTGTGCTTCTACTGACATCTCATTTGGCAGGGCCTTTCTGCTTTCTTCTTGGTGCATTGACTCTGGTCTCACACTGCCTTCAGATACTACAAATACAATGTCATTGCCGTGCTGCTGGACAAATCCAGTCAGTGATACAAGACCTTTCTCCAAACATCTTCTGTGCAGATTAGTGTATAAACTCATGCTTTGTGTTTTGAATTACTTCTTGACTTGTTTTCTTGGGGTTAATTTACTTAAAATAAAACAGTAAGTGACTGGTTCAGTAGCTGAAGTCACAAGGTCTCTTTAGTCATAGTTGGATACCCTCTAAATGACTAGAAAAGTTAACTTTTCTTTCACTTTTGTTCCACTGAGTGGCTTTTGAGGAAAATTAAGAGGCAAGTGAAGATAATGGACTTCAGTAGCAGGTACCTCTGTGACAGCTAGACCTGCTGTCTACTGCTCTACTTTCTGAACTTTCTCTAGAAACAGAGACCATTGGAGTAGGGAAGACAAAACTCTTGCCATTTTTTTTGTAATGGCATTATTAACACGTCATACATTTTTACTTCGTAAGCACCTTACTAAAAGCTTTTTAATATTTAGGCTACTTTAATTTGACTCATAAATGCATTTTTCCAAGCTGCTGTAAATGATGTTAGAGCCTTCATTATTTTTAAAAATTTGTCAGTTAAACATGCGCATGCCAATTTTTTTTAATACTGGGCTTACAGACTACACTGATGCTTGTGATTTGCTAAACTGTTATGGATGAATGCCCTGGTAGACCTAATCTCTGCTGAAAGCAGCATGGGGAGGATAGGGAAACGGGCTCCTGAACCATTGCTGCACTTGGGATGAAACCTAGATATGTATTGTGGCATAAATAGATTATGAGTCAAGTAATCTGGGAGTCTCCAAGGCTGAGTCAGCCATACAGCTGAGGGTGTCACTGGGTGATTCCTAGTCCTGTGCCCTGGCCACACTATCTGATGACAGGATCTGTAGGGGAGGTCTGGCTGTAACTTGGCTGTGTGCAGCTGCCTCTGTAATACCCTTGAATAGTCTGTCCCTTGGGTGTGACCTGCTGAGGCCTCTTTCACAGCTAACCTTGACCCATTCATTCTGACTGAAGTGGGAGCACACACCTCAGACACTTGATCCAGACCGTATTTTGTGCTGGGGTGTTTTTAGAATGCTGCTTGTGATCCCGTAGTGATATGAGAAATGCAAAGCTTTCTTGCATTCCATAAGGGGCTGGATTCAGTGTGTCACACTGCAGTGTGCAGTGCACTTAATGTACTATCCCAGACACTAATTCAGAAACCTTCTGGGTGTTGGTGTGTCTGAGTCACTGAGGTTCAGAGGCTGTTGTAGTGTGTAATGTCTTCAGAGCTCTGCCTCACAGCCCTTGCCTTCTCTGCCTTTTGCTCTGCTACTCAAGCTGTGATCTCATCACAGCTGGCATCTCACTGATAGCAGCTGTGCCTGTAAATGCCCAAGTACCTCATGCACTTAGTTTCAGCCCAGACTCTTATATTTATACACCCAGCAGCTCAATAAGGAACTGCTGTCAGAGGAACAATTCTATTATTACCAACACTAAAATTACAAGTGAAACACTTAAAGCCTTTTGTATCATATTTCTGAGCTGATAAAGGCCTTTCCCCAGAACTCCTTTCTTAGAACGCATTGGTTTCCAAATCAAGATGGACCAGGTTAATAATATTGTGAGCATCCTTCATTAATACTGCTTACCCTTGGAAACAGTAATGGTATTCCTGTAATACAGTACAACAGGTCACAGAGCTTGCATAATGTCAGCCTCTGCATAACAGATACTAAAGTGTAAGCCTTCTGTGAAATATATGTGTGTGTATATATATTTCTCTCTCTTTAAATCCAAGATACTGATTTTCCCAGAAGGCACCTGCACAAACCGATCTTGCCTGATCACATTTAAACAAGGTGAGAGATTTTGTCCCATTGTTGTTGGAAAATATATGTGATATTAGTTTGATAGTTGTAGTAAGGACTGTACTTGTGAAGGTACATCATCCACAACAGCACTGTAGTAATCCCTTACATTATTAAAGTTTCAGTGGCACTAAACCCACTCTTTTATACTAGTCAGCTTACTTCTCTTGTTTGCGCTATTGTGTTGGATGAAAATATCTATGACATATATGGTTGGTTAGTTGGGGGTTTTTTCTGGGTACAGTTTTCATTTAACTTATTTACTCAGAAACTCAACTGTGATTATTTTGAGATGAATGTATGAACTTACATTTTAACTTACATGATGTTCTTTTATCTCAGCTAACAGTTGGGCTGTCTTAGATTCCCTGTAAATTTTGCCATGCAGGACTTAAAAACCAAGTTACAAAATGTCTTTGCATAGTGCTTAGCAAGCCAGGACAACAAATAATTTTTAACACAGAAACATACTTCATTGGGTCACTGATCATTAGATTGTTGTGCTGCCTTTCAGTTAAGAAAGGAGAACAACATGACTTTAACTGTTTTACAGTATCTTGGGTAGAAGAGTTACAAAACCACTACTACATGCTCAGATCCGTATCACTTGTGATGATCAGAACAGAGAGTGAATCAGGAAATGCTCAACAGCCTTGTGAGCATCTCATCCTTTGAAATTAATGCCTGTCAGTGGGGAGGTAATGCACAGAAAATGAGTTTGAACAGTCCAGGAATCTTAGGCAGCTTTCTCCTTGAAATGGAGCCAAATGCTTTTCTGTCGTGACATCTTGCTAGTTGTGCTGCTGATTTAAAAAAAAAAAAAAACAAAACAAAAAAAAAAACCTACAATATACATAAAACCCAAACCGAACAACAAACAAAAAACGGAAGAAGAACACTTCTCATTCTCCTTGTGTTTTTAAAAATGTCTCCTTCCAGGTACTGTTGTCTCAAATAAATCACTTAAAGCTCCCAATTGCTGTATTAAGCTTAGTTGTAACAATCAGTTCTCATTTGTGGTTGCAGGTGCCTTTGTTCCACGAGTCCCTGTCCAACCTGTGTTACTCCGATACCCCAACAAACTGGTGAGCAGAACATTCTTCTGTTACTAACTAATACTACAGAAGGCAAAAGTCTGACTTAAGTTCTACCTACCATAAATACTTCGCATTGTCACTGATGAATATATTGTCCTGAGCCTTAGCATTGAAGAGCTCCTGGAAGCAGCCCGGCTTCCCAAGTGTCACCATGGTGTAGTTGCTATTCTGACAGTGAAAAAATAACTGCTGGCCTTCTTGGCTGAAGAGAGGAGACAGGAAAGTATTGCGGCGGAAGTTGGAAACTTCCTGCAGTGCCACGGAGCCTGTACTTTGAAGTCTAAAATGGACACAACTTCCCTATTAGTCATCAGTTTTTGGTTAACCTCAAGATAGTCTTACTGCAAAGGGACTTGCAAGGTTTCTAAACAGAAGCAAAGCTAAGCCACCTACAACACACCTCCTCAGGAGGGCAGCTTTGCCGATGTTCTTTTCATGCAGCATTCCTTGTGCGGCTCTGCTTTACTCCACCTGTAAGGCTGGAACCTTTCCAACTTTTTAAAAATTATCTAGTCATCCAACAAATCCAGAAAAGACCTAACTTTTACTTCCTAATGTTTTGTTAGGATTAAAAATATGGTTTTTATTGTTGTTATTTGCAAAGACTCCTTTGTATAATCCTTTTACAAAGGAATTTCAAAAATGAACCACTCAAGGGGATTGGTATCACATTTCACTGATAAGATTTAAGGATCTGCCAGTACACACTGCAAAAATAATGCATAAGAAGTAATAAATAGAGTGAGTTAAAAAAAAATAGCAAAGAAAACACATGATGAATTATGCAGAAATGTCCTTAAAAACTGAATGAGACATATTTATGGGAATGCCTCTCTAGAGGGACTGGTAAGGCCCACTGAAAAAGTCTTACTAATTTTTCTTTTCCCTACTTCTGTTGTTTAGATCAGAGTGAATGATTTACAATATCTAACTAACTATAAATGTTATTCCCAATTGTTTATAAAAGTCTGCCATGCTTACTTCCAAATTTTTAAGGCAAGGAATCTTATTTGCCTTAACACCTTCATTTATTTTCACTCCAGGACCATAAAAACATCATCCACTTTTACTAAACTTGTGCCTGTTTTAAATTGTAACTTATCTGCTCGCTAACTTTCATCTGGTTTTGTCATACATTTCTGTGTTTTATTTTTTCCTTAGGATACTGTGACCTGGACATGGCAGGGCTATTCATTGTAAGTTCCTTAATCCTACTGAAAATTACATACAGAAATTTTTCCCCTGTTGCTAAACAGTCTGCCAAACAGATTCCACTAAGCCAAGACACATGTTCTTCTAGATCTGTTTTTATGAGGGGGAAATACCTGGGGATAATGCTGTCATGCAGTAGATTTCATATCTGAATGGCTAGAGAAAGGGTTAGCAAAGGAAAGTATTATTTCCAGTTCTGCCACTCTTTTTTTTTAATTTTCTCTTGTTTCGTACATTACACTACAACAAAGGGAAGAAAAGTATTAAAAAACCTTCACAACAGCACTGAAAATATGTCTGGAAAATACTTTTCACTTTACAAACATAGATTAAAATGTGCACTTTCAGAATCCATATACCACATTTTCATGTGGAATATGTAGTGTGTCTAAGTACAGTAGTCCCAATTTACTAACATTTATAAGGCAGCTAATTTTGAAGCATCTGGACTAGTGGAGCAGATCATAAGCACCTTTTAAGTTATTATAAATACACATATAATCCTAACATCTGCACACTTAGGCAGTGGACATGATGAAAATGTTCATTTCAGTTTCCCAAGATTTTTTGCTGTTACTACTACTGCTGTTACATTTATTAGCCTACTGAGACTAATGAACATTGCAAATTCAGTACATACTACAGATTTCCTCTATGGAGGTTATATACTAGAAGATTAAAATAGAGCTGTATCTTCAGTTATGATAGGTGGATAGGAGTTGGCAAAGAAAAAAATGAAATCAGAGATATTCTCATGGGAGGGAGGAGGTGCCCATTCACTCAGAACAGAGAAATGCTCTAAGCCTGGGGCTGGATGGTGAAGGCTCAAATCAAAACCTGTGAGCAGGTGAAAGGAGCTGCTTAGCAAACTCATGACAAGAGAAGAGATGGATGGAGAAGAATCTAGAGATTGTTAAAAAAACTAACTGGAACCAGGAGAAGAATATCCCCTGCACAAAAACACAGATCACAAAATGCAGAACTATCTCACTGCTAGTAAAACTTCTTGGATATTGCAGCCAGGACAGGACAGTACCAGTGTCCTTCTCAGAAACCTCCTGACACAGTTTCTGCTTTCACTTACTACTTCTCTCTTACTTTTGTGCTTTGCTGGGAGGAATACCTAATGTTATGTGTTAGGAAATCCAGCACTAAGACTGGACTCATGCAGAAGATAGACAGGATCCCATAGGTTCTCTTGCTTTTTCCCTTTTTTATTTTTTCCAAAACAGGAACAGAGAAAGACTGCTTGAAGGTTTTCTATTATGATATAGCTGATGTAAAGATCAAATGTGCGTTGCTGCTTGAAAATTACAGTGAAAAGAACAAGTCAGAAGTAGAAGTGACTGTGCTTATACCTCTTTAGCATTTTCTTCCTCCCCCTAGCTTATCTGTTGATCCTAAAATTTGTGACTTTTTTAAAAAGCACTGATGGTCCTGACCATACTGTGCTTTTTTAAAAAGTCACAAATACTTCATTATTACATCTGAGTAAATGCTACTATAATTTGCAAAATGACTAGCAAATACTAAGAAAGCCAGTTCTGCATAAGGAAATTACTGGTCCTATTTTGCAGCTGAGAGAACAATAGATAAAGTAAAGCTACTTCTCAGAATCAAAGCTCTTTCTAAATCTAAAGTTTAAAATCCAGTATCCATGGACCTCTTTAAAGAGAGGGAGACATGTTACTGGCCAGAGAGCTGAACAGAGTTGTTACAAGTTGCCTGCCCTGTGAGCAAGCAGTGGCTATATGCAGACGCCCTGTAGAAGAAATGTGAAAAGCAACTTTTTGGGGAACTTCACTGCAAGGTATTTAAAAACCTTGCCTAATATTGGCTTTGGTTTTTTGTGCTTTAAAAAGTTTCATCTACTGACATGAAAATACTTTTGTTTTAAATAAGTATTAGTAACTATTAATTTAACTAAGTATTAATTTTTTCTTCCTCTTTGCCTGCAGTAAAGAGCTGTGCATGATGACACTGTGTCAGATCTTCACAAGAGTAGAAGTTGAGGTAAGAATTGGAAATATTTTTGTGTTAAGATTCAGCAACCAGGGAATTTCTGCTTTAACATGAATGCATTATTCACCTTATTAGTCACTTTTAGTGAACAATAAACAAATGTCTCAGAAACAAGAACAAGAATCACAGTGAGTAATAGATTTAATTTGTTGTCCATATGTATGTATCATTCTGATGAGTTTCTAAAAGAAAAGACAGCTGTCAGAAATGTCTTTATTTTTAGAGCATTATAAAATGACTGTTAATTATCACCACATGAATTCTACAGATGTTATAACTAAGAATTAGAATACATTCTCTTAAAGGTAACAGCTTCTTTTTCCCACCTCCCCATTTCTCCGATTCCTTCAAAGTAACCATCTCTTCCTCACCATATTCCCAGACTGGACTCTCATGGATTTCTACAACTAAGAGTTCATTTAAATACTTGTGCTAAGCCTCGTATAAGGAACCAGTTCCCTTAATCATTAAAATCCAGTGCACAGCACAAAGACAGATGAACAACAACTGAAACAACATCCACACTTCTTAATGTGAGCACCCACGCTCTAACTGCTCCCTGTCAAAGAGGCAGCGTTCAAATCACATTCCTTACCAGACCACAAAGGATTGTCAGTGTGGACTAAGTTGGTTTAGGAACCTAAGGAAGGGGAGAAAATGGCACATTTTGCTGTTTAGTTGCAAAGCATAGAATGTAACAAACTTGTCCAAAGCTTTGTAGAAGCTCTCCAATAGAAGGAAGAGCTTTGTTTTCCCCTACCTCAGAGCTGAACTCAAACTTCTCTGTTAGAAAATAAATTTCATGTTCCAAGAGATGAAACTGAAACATGAAAAAATTTGCAGCTTTCGCAGCAGCATGTGTCCCCAAAATGAAACTAATTTCCTAGCATCAGTGCAAAAACCTTTCAGTTTCTAAAAAGAGAAGGGACAGGTTTTCCTGGGGAAGGAGAGAATCTAACTACTCCTTTTAGAAGTGGACATTCTTTTGTTGTCCCATCCTGTGAGCAAGTAGCCTCTCCCCTCCCATCAGTCTTGCACTGCCTCTACCTGCTGTACAGGAGCCGAGATGGGCTCCAGGGCTGTTCATCCGTGTCCAGTCCAGCTCTAACACACTGGGATATTGAACATGAAACTGAACCTGTTTCAGGTTCAATTTTTTGTTCAAAAAGCAGTTCAGTTTTTGCATTAAGCAAATTCTGTAAGAAGAGAGACTAGGTCACAAGCAGATCAGAGAAATATTTTTGCTGCTGAAAGAGGTGTGAAGAATTTTTCTTACAGGACTGAATTTGATGGGGAAGGTGTACTTGCCAGTCTCCAGCAGATAAGCAGCTGAGGGAATGAGATCATGCTGCCACCGCAGGAGGTCAAGAAACCAAATTCTTGCTCCTCAGCTGTTGTTTCTGGCAAACAGGTGTTATTAATAATTGTAGGGGTTGTTTTTGAAGGGAGTGAAGGTGGTGCTTAAGCTGTCAGGAATTTGCGTTGCTCTTTGAGCTTTACCTCAGCCTCAGGTGAAGTAATGACCACTTTCAAGACCATGACCATGTTTGCGTAGATAAACCTGGAGTTACGACTTCATCTCACCCAGCGACAACAGAGTTTTCTATGTCTGTACTGTGTGCCTGTGCTTTCTCAGTTTAAGTGTTACGTGACTCCTGAAGGGGAGTTGTAATAACCAGAGACCTATTTCAGACCTTGAACAAAGCTGACAACTGCTTACGGAAGGAATGAAATCTCAAATATTCCTGTGAACAGCTGGACCCTCCCTGTCCTTACAGGGGAAACAACTTTTAATTATAAACAGAAAATTGTTATGTTTTTTTGACAGATAACCCACTCCATAAACTCACTGGTTTTAATCATAAAGAGAAAGTATTCCCTAAAAACAAATTTTAAAAGACTATTCAGGATGAACTGTGTTTATATGGGACAGTTATCACTATAATAATGCATCACCAGCAACTGCAGGATTACTAAAGCAACATACTGACACATAATTAACAACTGTCTTCCAACAAACTGTGAGCAGCACCTTATTTTGAAATTGTTGCATTCTAGGAATTAAGGGCAGGGTGCAGAGCAGCAGAACTCAGATAAATGATAACCATGGCTGAGAAAAGGCGCAGTAAACAGGGCTGTGAGCAAACACTGTAGACTGAAGTGGAAAGAGCAGAACACTCCTCCACACACACTACTTTGCAAACAGAGGCTGGTTCATACCACAATAGATAATAGTTCATCTATTAATGAAAAGGTACTTCCAACTTCTTACATATTAATATTGAATAAATCCTCACTAGTAAACATGTTGCCATTTAAATATCTACGTGTGGGTGGAGAAGGGGTCATTGGGATTTTTTACCTTCTGCTTGGAGTTCCAAAATTTTACGGTATTGTATCCAGTTAGTATGCTACTTACAACTCAGAACTATGATTCCTTAATGTTTTCATCATGGAGGAAAACCGTACAGGAAACTTAAGAGTCACATGCTGACAGATAATATTAACAGGTACGAGGTGGGACTGCATCGGGTATTTAAAAACATTAAAACTCATATACAGTAGTCCAATATATAACATCACTTATAAAGGATCTTTGGAAAGAAGTTTGCAGTATTTCAAACTCATGTTCTTACCAGTGCAGCATTTAATCTTCTAACTAAGTATGCATTTATTATACTTTGCTTCTTTGGAGGGCTGATTTTTCATATTAAAGAAGCTTCTACCAATCCTTAAGAGGTAGTTTTGCAGTAAATCTCACTTGTGCGGGGAGGGCACAAGAGCCAGAGCAGTTTCTAAGGCGGCTGAGACCTCTAGCGCCCAGTCCCTTCATTGCATGGCTGATGTTTTTCTCCTGTTTTCCCCCACTCAAATGAAAATAAGAAATTGCTCGTGTTCCTAATGAAGTGGTAACTATTGAATTGATTGGAGAACTCATCCCTTTCAGTTTCTGCCTGTTCATGTTCCTACTGAGGAAGAAAAGAGTGATCCAATTCTTTTCGCTAACAGAGTCCGACAAACTATGGCAAAGTAAGTAATCAATCATCAATAAAACCTTTGAGAACTGTTCTTTTATATCCAGCAATTCCACATATAGCCTAGCCATAAAATACAATTTAGTCAAGTCCCAGGTACTATATATAGGACTTGCTCTAGATTTTCACTGAGGTGTCAAACTCCTGTACTAGATTATCCTGATGGTTTTTACATGGAGCATAAAGGTTGTCTTACATTGGAACATAGTACGTTCAATTCATCGAAAACTGGAATAAACTGATCTCTTCTTGCTTGGCAGGGCTAAGTGGGTGGTGGTTTGTTCTCCAGCATTACTAGGCTGCATTTACAAGAGGGTAAACCTTAAAAGCTCGTGATGCTGCCATAATGTAGTTTCACAGTGTGGTTTCACAGAATGGTGTGCATTGCTTTGTCCTACTTGCAGCAGGGCAAGAATGAATTACCATTTGTTTCACATACCAGAGAAGGGAAATGGTCAACAAAGTCATTTTCATATAAGAAATTGATTTTGCTTTTTCATTAATTTTATTTCAGTGCTTTGAATGTGCCAATCACTGATCACACTTTTGAAGATTGCAGATTGATGATTTCAGCAGGGCAGTTGACTTTACCCATGGAAGCTGGGCTGGTGGAGTTCACCAAAATTAGCAAGAAACTCAAGTAAGGAAAGTTTTATCTGTTGGTAGCATAATTACTAAAGTGCTGCAGGTGTTGATGGCCAACTGCCAAAGGTTAAATAACTAAACAGCAGACTTGGCCATGTATAATATAGTGTATTTATGCATAAAACTTACATAAATTATAAGGAGATCAGAGATGAGGAAAATCCCAGTAAAGACTAATCCCAGGTAAGTTTTGTCACCAGTGTTGCAGGAAGAAAGATTGTTTTAACCTTTTATGAATTTACCTCACCAAAGGGTGGGAGAAGTAGAGCAGTACCTATTTTAAGGACTTGATGGTAATCTTGGTGCGAATTTAAATTGGTTTAGTGGTGAGGCACTGGCAGCTTGTGGCAGGAAATAAAAAGCCTTTTTTCCAGCCTAAAACTTCAGCTTACTGTTCTTAGATGTACTGTGCAGCCATGTGTTACTAGTGATGTCAGCATTTTCTGTCCGAATACAGTGGAATTTGAGGACTGAGCCATGCAACCATACAGTAACCCCATCAAATAACCTGGCATGGCTGTGGTGAAATCGGAATGTGCGCAGTAAATCTTGACTTACTATTTATGTGCTATATATCCATTTATAAAACTCCATCTGGAATAGTTACCTGGAAATCCTAATTATTCTTACCGAGGTGCAGTGGTGTGTTTCTGCAGAGATCTGACACTTCTGAGGCTCTAGCAATACTGGTGTTAGGGTAGAGAGTTTGCTGATAGAGCTGAGACCTGCTCCCTCTGTCAAGGAAATACCCTAGAGCATGATGCAGCAAAATATTGCTACACCTGAATTTATGGTAGTGAAAAGCTCTCTGCTGGAGTAGCCTAGTAACTGGACAGACAGTTCTAGGTTTGGGAAGTTTCTCTATGGCAGTCTGACACACCCAAGCATAGAACTGCCTGCTTTTAATATTAATAACCAGAGGGGAGCAGCCCTTAATTGCTAATTTAAAGCGAAATATGTGGTCTGAAGTACAGCATTAGAAATGCCCTGTTTGGCAGTTTTCTTCTTTGAACACTGTAATAACTGCTACTGAAATTCCATCTGTCCGAGAACTGCTGTATAGAAATATCTCCTCTCCCTCATGTTTGCATAGCCTAAAATGGAATCATGTCAGAGAGCAGTTGGATACTTTTGCTGCTATTGCAAGTGCTTCCAAAGGGGGAAGAATTGGAATTGAGGAGTTTGCTGAGTACTTGAAGCTGCCTATTTCAGATGTCCTCAGAGAGCTGTTTCTACTTTTTGACAGGGTGAGTAGTTGGTTAACTGATTTGTTGACAATATTTTGTTAGAAATTGCATCCCAAAAGGATATTTATTATAATTCATTATGTCCAGCATAGTAAATGCTTCTTGATTAGCAGTTTCTATAAGGAAGGTAGGTGACTCTTACAGTTTCATTCTTAAGTTTCAATGGAAAAATATTCGTCAGTTTCTGCCTTGTGAGATGGCAGCCATGCCTTGGACCAAGTTGCTGCAGCAGTATTAGACAATAATCTGTATGCTGGTAATAGCTGAATGTTTTGCCTACCGCAGATTTGGATCTTATGTACATTTTTATAGCTTAGTTAGCTGCTGTAATTAAGTAGATAATTTAAGGCAGAGTGAAGCTAACTGGACTGTTAACTAGAACACTGGTGTGTTCCTGCTGTGTTTGTGAAGGGAGCTGTTGGACTTCACAGAGACTCCTATCTCCAGCCATAAAGGGGTTAACATGATCATTTGATGATCACACATATCATCATATGATGTGTCTTAATATGATCATTTAGGCTTTTCCCCCTAGTCAGTGCTAATCTCTCCAGTTTTCCACTTCTCTCTGAGGATGACAAAAATGGCTGCATTTCTGACTATACCAGAACCATCAGTGACTAGAACAGAGATAGAATTCATCTTACTTACAGGCCTCCACATGTGCTACAGTGCACACAGCCTGTTGTCCTGAAAGTGCCTGTGGGCTGGAGGTTTTCTCTTACCATAAGAGTTTTCCCAATTCACCCTCACGCTTCCTGATCGGTTAGTCTTAGCAATACACCTGTCCTTGGGAGGCCATGGTATATGCTGATTAAAACTATTTCAGGATTTTTCCAGATAAAAAGTTTTTACAAGCTCTAAAATAGGGAAAGAGTCAGATGTATTTCCTGAACTGCTGAATGCCTTGAAGCTTTAGCAGAGCTAGATACTCTTCCTTTTGTCATTCCTGCCTCCCTATCTTGGACCATTGGCTTCTGAGGCAGGTAGACTGAGTCCTGAAGCACAGTATATACATCAGAAGTGTGCTGTGGCAACCAGAGTAATTACGGGCCATCAAGACTCCTTTCACTTTCTTTATCTGGCACAACATCCATGACTAGAACTAGTGAAGTAATGCTCAATTCACTAAAAATTTGAGGGAATAAAAGATTGTAAAAACAATCAAGTGCAAGGCTGCATTCACCTTTAAGGAGATCAGCACAACTGAGGAACAGTCATGCTCATGTAACAGGGCTGTTTCCAAATTGCTTCAGGTATGAGCACAGGTATTCTGAAACTTCTGCTTTGTGGCTTTCATTTCTTTTTTTCTTTAAAATGGTTCCTCAAATCATATAAACATAACTATGCAAAGAAGAAAAGAAACAGAGGCGTATCAACACCTGACAGAAACTAGTGAGACTTAACTCTGGCAAGCCAGAGACATGCACAGACATGGTGAAGTCTAAGCATGCAGATAAACTGTGTTTTGCCCACGCCCAAGTCAGACACAAAACAGCTTCAGAGAGCTACAGAAGCACTGGATCTCTGAGGAACTGCCTTCAAAAAATCTTCACCATGTTCCTTGCTAAAGCTTTGCTGAGTGGAGGAAGTGGTAGTAGTCGTGGAGGGAGCCTTGCACGTGGCCTTGGAGGTCTCCTAACAGGAGGTGGAGGTGGAGGGAATATTGGAGGACTTGTTGGAGGTCTCGTCAACCTTATAAGTGAAGCGGCAGCTCAGTATAATCCAGAGCCACCTCCACCCCCTCGCAATCATTTTACAAATGTGGAAGCTCAGGAGAGTGATGAGATCAGACAATTTCGTCGCCTGTTTGCCCACCTAGCTGGAGATGATATGGAAGTGTGCGCCACAGAGCTAAGGGACATCCTGAACAAAGTCCTTTCCAGACACCAAGACTTGAAGACGGATGGCTTCAGCTTAGACACCTGCCGTAGCATGGTCGCCGTCATGGACTGCGATGCAAACGGCAAACTGGGCTTTGAAGAGTTCAAGTATCTGTGGAACAACATCAAGAAGTGGCAGTGTGTGTACAAGCAGTACGATACTGATCAGTCAGGCACTGTTGGGAGAGCTCAGCTGCCAAACGCCTTGAAGGCTGCGGGGTTCCACCTGAACGAGCAGCTCTGCCAGGTGATCGTGCGCAGGTACGCCGCCGAGGACGGCAGCATGGATTTCAACAGCTTCATTAGCTGCCTGGTGCGGCTGGACAGCATGTTCCGGGCCTTCAAGTCCCTGGACCGAGATGGAAGCGGGCACATCAAAGTGACCCTTGAAGACTGGCTGCAGCTGACCATGTATTCGTGAAGGCGTGGCAGAGAAGAACCTTTGTCTGGAAGATACACGTGGAAGACTACAATCCTCTGCTATAGAACTGTAATCTTTCCCTTTAGTCTTTCTAAAGCAGATGTAGCTAGTGGTAGATGGTTCAGCTTCAACTGTAGTGATTCCTATTGTGCATGCACTAGTTTGCTTTCCTGAAGGGTTTGTGTAGGTTGTTGATTGGGCAGTTGCATAAGTTCTGTCTTCAGAAAACTAATTCTGGACTCTTGAGGTTAGGGGATATGTTGGAAAGATCAAAGCTTAGTTATTTTTTCATGTAAAGTGGCTTGTGTATAACTATTATATAAAAAGCTCCTAAGTTTGGTGTTGATGTTGCTGTTCTGATTTGTCAGCAGTCACTAAGCTGAAATAAAGGGCTGTTTGCCTGAAGGCAATCCCTGGTAAAGAGTCTTGTGCAGTTATTTCTAACAAGGGGAAAAACACTGGAGTTGCAATAACTAATGATTAGTGAACTTACATAATCATTCCATTTCTTTTTTTACTTCTGCTTTTTCATGCTTGGCTGCTGAAGCAAAACCTGAGTGGTACTGTCAGTTCTATCCGGTGGCCAGGACAAAATTGAAGACTTACATGAGGCTACTTTTGCAATGATCTTCTTCCCACAGTTCTATGAACTAGTCTTTTCTCTCTTTCCTTCAAGCCTAAGTATAGTTATAATGTAAAGAACTTAAAATACTCCATTTATATTTAGAGAAACTTGAAATAATTATACAGTCACATAGCAGACGGACAGCCAAAGTCAACCTCTGGCTATCTGAGTTAAATCCCAGTCAAGGTAGTTACGCAGTTCTGGCTAAGATGTCAACTTTTGAGTAAAAAGGAAAAAAGAAGGAGTAACATGAACTGTCAAAGTTACATTTCTTTGAATTAAGGATTGCATTGTTGATCAAAACAGCTCTTGCACAAGGCAGATTTCTTGGCAAGGCTGTGATGCTTTAAATGAAAATTGTCTCGGGTGTGTGCAAGCTGGCTGGAATGTGAAAAGATGAGTTAAATAGGCAGCCTGGCACTAGAGGCAGTCTCCAGATGTGAGAGTCCACATGCCCCTGCCCTTCCCAGGGACACAGCAGTGACTCATTGAGAAACACCACACAATACCTGGAGGCCATCTGCATGTTAATGGGGTGCTGTGGTTTGGTTTGGTCTGTAAATTTCCATAGCTTTGATTTCTGAATCTTGCACTTATATTTGGCAAATAGTGTTTTCCAAACTGATGAGATATCCTCCCTGATATACTTGCAGAAACCTTTTACTTGAAACTAACTTAAAATTTTTGCCCAAACTTATTTCCTCCTGCACTTTGTTTAATAGCAAGCTGGGTAACAGAAAAACTCATATTGTCCCAGATGAAAGAGGTCGGTTCCTTCCTACTGACATTCAGCCTTCTCTCAGTTCTTCAGTGGAAAAGCACACAGTTATCCATTGTGCCACATAGGTGCCATTTGGGCTCCGAGTAATGGAAAAGTGAGCAGGAGGTAAAGTGTGATACCTCCTCAAAAGGACTGATGCAGTAGTACTTCATACTCCATCTGGCTTGCAGTCCCTGTGCAAATCTAAATGGAGAATGCTTGTGACAATGCAACTTTCTTGTTTTCCAAAGTCTAAGATTTACTGTATTTTTTTTAGGATTAAAAAAACAACAACAAAACCCCAGTTACCATAGCATGCTATAGTGAAAATAGTAGCAGAAAGCTGGCTTCCTTAAAGAAAACAAGAGTTGTTAAGGTTACATTATGTTTTGATTGTTTTGTGTAGCATAACTACAAACACCCAAATTCTGATGTTCTACTTTGCCATTTAGAGAACTGGAGCTCAGCTCACACGTTGCTTCCTAAAAATGTTCTTGGGTACATTTTACCAGGCTGCAAACACAGTTAGATACGTGTAGAAAGACAACTGCAAGTGCTTTTTGCTGTGGTGTTACACAAGCACTGAAGGTTTTCCTGCATTTTCAGTTTAACTCCCATCTCTTTTTCCAGGCACCAACCCCATCATTTCTCCTTAACCAGAATGCCAGAGCATTTGGAAGTCAGCCAGCATCCTAGAGTTTAGTAGAACTAGTCACAACATGATCTTGCAAGCATAGTAACTTTATTTCCTACTAAAATGGCTGGAGTTCTGGCTATCAGACTGCACTCAGTTTTGATTACTGAGTTTTAGCACTTCAGTGAAAGTAATATGACCCTTATTTTGTCTTTTTACTTGTAATATTTCCATGTGCAGCCACAGCTGTGTTTCTTTCAGAAGTTGTTTTTAATTAAATTATTTTAAAGTTTACTTCCCAATTCTTTTCCTGTGATACATATTCTTAACTTTAAAAATAAATCTAAAAAATGTTCTAGTCACATCAAACAATCCTTTGCTAAGAATACAGTCTAAAAAACTGTCCAAAAATAATATTCTATGGAACTTTGAACAATTATTATCTACACTCTTGCTTCAGTTGTTTTAAGACTTTATGTTTGTAATGTTACACTTTAAAGTTAGATCTATTATCTCTGGTAATTACAATGCAGACAAAATACTTAAAGTCAAACTCTGCACCACAAGAGCACAGATTTGTAAATAAAATGGCATGTATGGGACAACATTGTCCTTTTCTAATGATTTCTAGCTGTCAGAAGTTCTAACTCTTAGACACACATCAAAGTAACTTAGAAGTTCATAACTTATTCATATCTTTGCTCAAAAGTTTCCCTGAAATTCACAGGTTTCTGAAGTACAAGATGTTCAAAGGTTGCATGTCTTCAAAAAAGATTGGTTAGACCATGAAAAGAAAGAAAATAGCAGTTGTCTATGCAAAAGAGTCCTGCATTGGTTTTGAAGGCTAAATAAAATTGTATCTTAGAAGTTTGAAATCCTGTGAAATGTATAACTTGATGATGACAAGTTGGTAATACTGATTTTGTTATATTATTACACATATTGCTAATCAAGAACTATCTCAAAATCTAAATTCAGTTACTAAAGTCCCTGTTTCATAGCACCCAAAATTTTCAAAGTGCTCTACAGAGCAGCCTTAGTATTCTCCCCTGGCATATTTCAGTGTTCAGCAGCAGAAAACCAAGAGCAGAAAGGTTAAGGTTGGTATGCTCAAGTGGGCATTAGAAGTTGGTAGGAGAGCCAGAAATAGAATCCTGGTCTGGCTCTTTGCTGCAGATTTACCCAGGAGATCATCCCTCTCTCACTTGGCTGAAAAAGTTTTGTGCTGTTCTCAGACGTAGGGACTCCACTTTTTAAGAAAATGTTTTTCTTCTTGATATGTACAACACATTATCCACAAATGGAACTCTGCTTTACACTTCAGTTTGCTTTTAAAACATTTTTGATGAATGCCCTTATTGTGAATATTCAAAACAATGAACTACTCGTCATCTCTATTATGCAGTCATTAACTGCTCTGTGTCCCACCACCTAACACTTGCAGATGGCTTTTGCCCAGACAGATGTTTCCCAAAGCACTCAAGAAACTTTCAGTATGGTGACAGAAATACTACTGACAAAAGCATAGATTTCAGCAGGCATCTGCCATTCTCCCTATCTGCAAATATAATGCAGCTTACACAGAATTAATCACAAATCCCATCAAAGCAAGCTTCAAATGTTTTGTTGATGTAGCTTTGTAGTTAACACATTGAAATGTTTGTTCAGATCAAAACTGAAATTATTACAGAGGCTGTTCCAATGAATTCCTTGCTTTTCTGGCTTAAAAGGTAGGACAGTGCATTGGCTTCCAAATAGCATGTAGGGCAGTGCATAGGCTTCAGAGGAAAGCTTAAGATAAACCAAGTAGATTTGGTTGTCCTTTCACTGTCAGATATTTTATTGCTGAAGGTTCAAACTCAAAGCAACAGCCTCACTCTTGGCCTGTTGATTCTGGGCTGTTGCATTGGTCTCTCAACTTCAGCAGGTGCCAGTGCTGCCTGCAGTCCTACAGTTAACCCAAACATGTGGATTCAAGTTATTCCTAGAGCTTTCCTGAAGGCCATGTACTAAAGAAAAACTTTTAAGTTGTTTTAAATCTTTTTTGTTTCTAATTTGTTTGTTCATAATGTAGAAATCGATACCCAGTTGGTAGCTATTGAAAATATGTATATTGCTGCTCCAGCCTTTGTGTTACATATTTAGTGAGCTGTTAGGTTTTTTTCCAGGAAGAACAAAAACCTCTAGTATTGTAAACTGTCTTAGTGCATGTTGTGTTTGATTTACAGAATAGCTTTTAAAGTGATTTGCAGCATTAACTGTAACTCCTGCCATGCATGTTTGGGTTACAGAATGGAGATGGCACCATCGACTTCAGAGAGTATGTAATTGGTTTGTCTATTCTTTGTAACCCAGCCAACACAGAGGAGACTATTCGAATGGCATTTAAGGTAAGTTCAATTTAGTGTAAATCTACAAACCTGACAAATCAAGACTGACTGTAAGTCTGTTAGCTTTTAAATCGTAAGTTTATAGCTTCAATCTGTTATGCAAATGTGAGTAATTCTCTTAAACCAATTGACATTTAGAGTGTGAAAGGGAGGGGAAGAATTGCAGGCATCATAGAAAAGGGTTTCAAAAGCCATCTGAAGGCACTAATGAATATGTAACTTGGCAGGCTAACTCCAAAAATGATTCAGCGTCACTTACAGGTTTTTTTTGCCTGAGGTTTTTTTCTGCTGTGATTCTTCAATGTCACAATAGATGGAGTAGTATCCTCTTGTGGGTCAAGCCTCACTAGAGTCATTGCTCTTAAAAAAGAGGAGGGGGGAAAAAAAATCAAGGGGTAATCAAGGACTGGTACATTCAAAACTGGGCTGCATCTAAGAACTGCTGGCTTGTCCTGTGGTGTCCTGATAGTACAAGCAGTCAAGGAGCAGTAGCTCCTTTCCCATCTCAGGTACACACAGGCAATACGTGACCAGGGATGCCCATGCTGTGAATCCTTGGCTCTTTTTTTAAGAGTTCTTGGACACAGATCCAGTTGTTTTACCCATTAATCTGGTCTTATGAACTCTATTGAACAATATATTGTGATACTGCTCATGTTCTTCTTGAGTTGGGTGCTTCTTAGTACTGACGCGTACTTGGGACGTACCAGAGATTTTCTGGCAATCCATTATATCCACTGAATTCTTTCCAGGTAAGCACTAGAGCTGTTCAAGGTGATTTGTGCTTTTTTAGGGATGTTGTATCACTACAGATTCCTATGTAGAAGCAAGCCTAGCAGCTATTGTTGCTGTTCCATTGTGTTGTTTCCTAAACTATACTCTTCAGTATCTTAACAGGTGTGCTGATTATAAAATCAGTAATTTGTTTTCATTTCCAGTTTCAGCACAAAACAACTGGTTCAGCTGGTAAAAGCCTGTTTCAGTGTAAAATGGAACTATGGGTTCCTTTTGCTACTTGTTTTCTGTGCCTCTAAATGTCTTCTCCTTCACAATGACAGAGTTTGCCTGTAGCAAGTACTTAAGAATTACAGCCATCCATCCCTTGTATTTCTCCAAGGGTGATTCATAGCAGATGGTTACTGTCACTGCACTGGGAAGGATGGGATGATCAGTGTACATCAACTGCCTGCATTCCAGGAACCTAAATTCCTTGTTAATTACAGTAATTCCTTAGTGGGTGACCAATCACATACACTAAAATTTAGGTATATTATGTCAGAACATAAACTATGATAGCAAGTTTAATCTGAGAACAGATGTGCCATAACCTAATGAAAATGGAGACTAAAATCTAAGAAGTTCCAGTATAGACTGGCTGAATCCAGTAGACCCTTAGCATAGCTCATGGTGGCAATAAACATACATCTTTCTTTATGTTTTATCAGTTTTATACTATTTCGACCACCAAACCAACGCGGTGAGGTTTGTTTGTTTTGGCAGAATGTTCTATTCCCAACTATAGCATGGACATTGCTCTGCTAAGTGTCTGCTCAGTCTTATTCCAGGGAAAATGCATAAAATCTTTTGCTAGATGAAGTAGCTGAGATGCAGCCAGGCTCTTGAAATCCCAGGCATTGTTCACAGAACTCTTGAATGCTAGAAGGCCACTATGAGTGGCTAATGTGCACAGAGGGTTCATGGGGAAAATGATGCCAAAGGACTTCTACATATTCTGTCTCTTCCAGCTCTTTGACATGGATGAGGATGACATTATAACAGAAGATGAGTTTGCTTCTATCATTCAGTCAGCACTGGGGCTGCCTGAGCTTGATGTTTCTGTGCTCTTTAAAGAAATAGATGCAGATGAAACTGGAAAGCTCTCCTATGGTAAGTTATGTCCTTTTGTTAGAAACAATACTCTGATAGTCATATTGACAGGGAGTTTCCTTATTTAATTCCGTGAAATTTCCTGATTGTTCTCATACCTTGTATCTGGGGAGAACTGTTCAAGCATAGACCTAGATACTTTGTATGACAATCCTGGGTTTTTTTAGAGGGAACTAACTGGAGATCAGCTTCAGTAAAAGAAGCAGGCACTGAAATTTTCTTTGATTCTGTTGCTGCACTATAGCATCTGTGTTTTTTAATGTTTTTCAGAGGAGTTCAAGAACTTTGCACTCAAGCATCCAGAATATGCCACATTGTTTACTACATACATAGATCTGCAGAGACACCAGTTGGGTATGTTTGAGGAGCATGACACTGAGCCACTCAAAGGCAAACACAGCCCAGTTAGGAGCACAGGCCCAGTCTCAGAAATAACACCACTTGCAAGAAATAAAGTCTGTCCTGAAGGCAATGAAGAGGATAGCTCAACTACCTCTGACAAAAAGGATGATTGAGAAGAGTTAAATAATTCAGGTCTACAGGATTTTTTTCCCTAGCTGTTCATAAGCACAACTGATGTAAAATAGAGATGGAAGTTACAATTTAAAAGAAGTTCCTGGTTTTTTCTTTTTTTTACTTTCATGTCAGGAGGAGTTATTCCTGTTTGATTGTAAGGGAAAAACCACTGTTCAATCCTTAATGTCAGTATCACAGTACTGGGAATGTTGTTCAGTGTCTTCCAAGTTCATGCTTCCACAAAAGTAACAGGTGTGCTCAGAGGGGTACGAGACTCCAGCACTGCAGTGACCTCTCTGAATGGAGACTGAGGAGTCCACTTGTCTACAAACTAGTGGAATTTCAGTTCCTCTACATCCCCAACATGACTTAAGGGAAAAAAAATTATGCCAGTGTTTTAATTTGCAATATCACATAGCCATTCTCAAGTTTCTGAGTTACAGAAACACAAATGAGTTACAGGAAGCTGAGAGCTGAAGATAATGGTTTTTGGCTGTCCTTAGATTTCCCTTAACTACATATGAACCAGAAAGCCTAAGCTTCTGAACAAGACATGCTGGTTCACTGATGTTAACAGAAACCACTTTAGGCCTAAAGGCAGGTGACAGATGGAAATGACTGCACTTCAAACAACAAAAAACTAATTGGAATTCCTAGACAGCAGCTTACAGTCTAGAGGAAAATGCAGACAGTAAGACCCAAGAATTAATGGACTATTTCAAAACAAATACAGTGTTGTTTACAGTAACAACTGTTCAAGATCACATTGGGAGGAGCATTTCAAACTTCAGCATATTTTTTATTCTCACAATTACCAACAGAGGAATGTGACCTTGCTGTCCAAAGGCAAATATGCTGTCAAGCCATAGTTCTAATACTTAGTATCTACTCTAAAGTTGTCTCCTAGAAACCATGTTTGCATTACTGTGCCATTACTCAGTGTGTTCTTGGGGTTTGGTTCAAAACCAAGCTCTTTCTAGTCAATTATTTGAATATGTTCTGCCTCAGTTCTCTGTGGTGCACTGGAAATTGGACTTTTACCTTTTTCCATTCTTCATCTGAATGCACTTTATGCACTATTTAAAATATATAGATACTTAGGCAAATACTCCTCAATAAAAGCTTGGAAGGGATGAAATGAGAATATATTTTCAAATTAAAATTTAGATGAGAAAAGCCTAGACTGTCTAGTACCAATAATAACCAACTTTCAGCAGGTTTTCATATGTGAAATGGTAACCTCTGCCTCTAAGTTATTGCTTGCAGTCTGGCCACAAGCTCATTGCCATGTTTCATCTTTCTCTGTTTATACTTGTGCCTCTCCTGATATTTCATGTGCTTAAAATAAATCTATATTTTTTAAAAGACTTTACTTGAACAGCTGCGTCTCTTTAGTAGAGTGGGAAGGGTACAAGGGTACTTTGTCTACCACAAGGGGCTGGGGGGAGGTTTCCAGGAAATCATGCTTAAGATACGTTACCTTGGTAAACTCAGTGGAACCTGAAGTTGGCATTTTCAGTTCTTTGTTTAACAGCACTTTGCCTCATGGTAGGGCTGGAAGAGTAGGACAGGACCAATGCTCTTCCAAAGAGTTACTTCTGGCGACTGCCTCAACAAGAGGGGATATGATACAAAGGTCTTAAAATCCATGGAGAGAGACCTCCATTTTTGGATGGAAAATAAGGCAGCACCATTTACATGTAAAATGAGTGACCTCAGCCACAGCTGAGATGCAACAATCATGGCTTTGTGTACTCTGAACATCAGGAGAGTATTTTCTCCCAATTAGAGAAGGAGAAACAGGAGTTACTGTGCAGTTAACAGGAATACATGTTAATTCTTAGCAAGGGTGCTTTTACCTAGCATGTTAACCAAAGTCTCAGCTTTTCAACCAGCACTAATCTTTTCAAAGATGACTTCTATCCCAACCAGTAAGAAAAAGATGGGTGGGTGAAGTTGACAAAGGAAACCACTTCAGGGTCTTGGGATGCAAAGGCTGCCTTAGACACACTCCTGCTGAATTCAGCCACTTTCAGCACCAGGAGCTGTGCTGCCCAATAGCACAGCACATTTAGTGATTTTATGAAAATCTGCAAGTCACACAACCCCTCTGCAGTTAAAGCTAAAAATATTATGTATATATATCTACCTTTCCCAGTAGTTAAAGGGAAGGCCACAAATGGGTTTGGTATGTAGCAGTGATTCAACCCTGGTCTGAAGAGAAATTAGCTAAACACTAGAGACACTAACTCAATATACACACATCTGCTGGATGTGCGGGAAGGGAATACATTAATTTCTAGGCATCATTGTGCCTCAGGGAGCTTTTAAAAGGACCAAACTAAAAGCAGTCTGCAATAAGCAGGCATTACATTAAGTGGCAGAGCAGGAACTAAACAGAAGGAGAAGGTTAAAAATACTAAACAGAGAATGGCTCTCAATCAGACATTGAGGGATGACACCTTCCTGCCTGAGACTTCCTGAGGTGTGAGTTCACAAGTCTACGGGCTGCTTAAGGATCATTGCAAGTCCTGCACAGCACAAAGGTATATTTGGTCCCATGTCACTCTAGGAAATATTTATTTAATCAGCACTTCTCTGTCTTGCTCTGACATGGATTTGATGATAAATCCTTCATGGATACAAAAATAAGACACTTTAAAGTATGCAGAAACTCCAGCAATCTTAACAAGGGTAAGAATCAGACATGGACAAGTCTATTAAAAGAGGAAAACACAACTTAGAATACAGGCCCGCTGGGATGCTGTTATTCATGAGGTTTAATAACTATATACACTATGAATAAATCTCATTTACATTTTTTAAATCTAGGCTCCTGTTTCTGAACGCATGAAAGGTAATGTCAGGTCACCTAGAAAAGTGAACCTTCTTTGTTCATCCTGGAACAAGGAAGACACAAATACTGTAAATCCTATCTGTTTAAGGAAGGTGAATCAGCGGTCTCCACTGGCCTCACCACAGGTTGATTTCTGAGACAAAGGTCTTTCAATCCAAGAAAATTAAAACTACTTGTACTTCCTTTGCTGCATCAATGTCACTGCCTAAGTAGGTGGAAACAGAGATGGCACATCCAGGTTTCATGTCAGCATATACTTGTATAAGATCTGGTCCTAAACTGCCAAAATCACGTAATTCCTGGGTGGTTGCTGTCCATCAGTAGAACTATGAGGAGCAGTAACATTTTGATGGAAAGCATCTGAAAATGGCTCTCCTCAGAGTCAATGGCTGTGCGGCACCAGTCAGAGGCACCAAACCGTGGCATGACTGCTGCTCCTGAACTCTTGTGCTCATCTGCAGCAGAACAAGTGAGGTGCCAAATCATGTTCCCCCAATGCTCCTGTGAGTGTTACATCCTCATCAGCTTGCTCCATGGCATGGGGGATGCAGGGGAGGTGAAGTTCAGTGATTCCTAGGTGGTTTGCAAGGGAAATTTTGCATGACAGTTGTGTGCTCTATCTGCCTGTTCATCGCTTCTCAAGAACCCAGCAGGACTAAGAGCCCCAGGAGTCCAGCCAAGGGTTGTGCTGTGTGACAGCTCTAACAACTGTTCATAGAAGAGCTGCAGAGGGTAAGGGCTGCTTGCCACATCCCTTGCAATTCCCATCTAAAACAAAGTATTCCCTGGGCATCAGAAATCTGAGAAACGTTTGTTGAGACCTTTCTTCTATGGTGGTCAGCCCACCAGGGCCCTATTCCTGCGTAATTCCTCAGGCACCATGCCAGTGCAAATAAAAACACCATTCTGCCCAAGCAGGCTTCTGGTGGTGTTTGCATAGGTGCCAAGAGCTACTCAGAGCCCATGGATGTGGAAAATAGGGGCCTGAAGCTTAGAAACTAAATGTAAAAGATGTCCCTGCGTATACAAACATACCCACGCTCTGGACAGTGCTGTGAACTGTTTGACCACAGCCTTCAACAAGGAATGCAGCCTGAGATTTCCTGCTGAGAGCTACACAGCTCTCACTTTGAGAATGCCAGAGGAGAAATTCTAAAGAAAGTCTTGGGAGGTTGGTAGCTACAACCAACCGATTTGCTGGAAGATTGGACTCTGGTCCCTTTGGCTTATCTTTTTCCCTTCTGTTTTGCATCTCTTGGAACAACCTACCTTTCTCTCCACATTTCCACCTAAAACATAGCTACTACCATTAAAAGTTATATTCCATGATGATTAAAGCTAATTTGTAAGATTAAAACATAAAAATTACCAAATTGGGTGGGATTCAGGGGCACATGCAGTATTCAGGTAACTACTTTTACTGGCCTGCAGTAAGAGCAAACTTGTCAAAGGTTGCAAGGGATTTTAATGACATTGAATTAATTAATTTTAAATCTTTACTCAATGAAATAACATTTGTTAGACTGACTAGCAGTAGGGAGACGTTTGTCAGCAGTGCTTAAGTTGGCAGACTCTCTGTTACTATACATAGCGAGAGAGGCAGAAAGTAAACATCTTATAGGATTAGCAGCTATCTTCATAGCTGAGATGAAATTTGAACATTTCATTAGTATAAGATTGATTCTGACATTTCAGAAAGCCAAAATGCAAACAATAAAATGTGTCTGATATAAATACAGTATGCAGCACTTACTCAGATAAAGTTCAAGAAGCGCAGCAGGTTTAGTGCCGTGACAAAGGAAATACAGAAGGGTCATTTAAGGATCCAACTTCTGCTAAGCACTTCAGCATATGCTTAATCCTGTAGGTATCAACCTGGTACTTTGTACTTATTAAAAGCGGAAAACAATACTAATAGTCAGAAAACAGGAAAAATTTCCATGGCTAGTTATTGTAAGGATGGTGAGAACTGCATGACCATCACCAAGGAACACAATATCACAACTGATTAAATTTTATTTATTGTGTTGTCCTCTTAGTTTAAGATACTCTGTAACAACCACAGCTTGACTAGTGAGACTTCAGAGGCACATGACAATGTTATAATAGAAAATACTTCATTACTTTGGCTAGGTACTACTTTTTAAGCCCCTTTCTGCTGCAATAGGTTGAAAGTAAATATACACCCCTCCTCTATTCTCACATCATGATTCTTCTAGGTTTTCATGGTATTACATGCTTTACCATGCTGATCATAAATAAGTATTTCCTTTCTTCATCAGTTAACCTTTATTAGAAGTTTTATTCCAGAAAATTATCTGTTGGAAATCTTCTTTTGAGATGTAAAATGAGGTTCAAGCAAGGCTCATCTCTAAAGCTACAGCTGCACATGCATTACTTTGTTCTACACTGGGCAGAGGTAAGAGCACTCATTTTCAGGAGTGAGCATTCCCTAGATTAGACCTGCCATTAAAGGCCTCCACAAAGGAACACTGCACAGCCTTGCCCATCTAATCCATTGCTCAGTAATTTCTGCTGTTAGAAAAGTTTTTCTTCTGGTCTAGCCTGAATACTTTTGCAGCTGAAATGTTGTGTTCACCTTGCTCAAGGAGAATTCATTAATTTCTATTTCTCTGCTGGGTAACTATTTATATCTGCACATACCTATATCCAGATCTTATCATCACGCCTGTTTCACTCTTGCGTCTCCCAGCCTACCTCTCTTAAGCCAAAAAGCAAAACCTCTTTGTTTTTTTCTTCACAGGTTGCACTTTCTAGACTACTGATTATTCCCATTTAGGTTCTCCAGAGAGAGAAACTCCCAGCTTCATCTCCAGACCTACCATTCCTCAGTGGACTAGAAGACTTTCTTTCAGTAGTTTACAGTCAATGTTCCTGTTCATACACACCCAGTGTTAAGCTTGGCTTTTTTAAACCACAGCATTGCCCACTATAAAACTATCTCCAACCTGAAGAACTACTCCCCCTTTCTCTCTTCCTACAGCTGCTCATTCCTGCCTACTGCAGTATCTTAGTTTTATCTTTACGGAATTTAAAAGACCGGTTTATCAATAACATTTTGATCAGATCAAAATATTGTTAAACACAGCTTTCTTATTTTAAAAAACCCTTTATTTCCCTTATGTTAAGGACATTATCTTCCTAAAACTTCACTAAGCATTTGACAGTGCACTAGAAGCAAAGCACCACAGATTAGAGAGACATGATGAAAGCTCAGAGGCTATAATTGTTCAAAAAGAATAATTTCCTTTTCAAAGGTAAACATCAGCCTTGCAGACAAAGATAAGGCCAAGTGCACAATTAGATACACAAGTCTGTGTTTCTGCTCATATCTCCTGATATCAAAGATTGCAGGAAAATTCAAAGTGTTTTCTTAAAACGTAAAAAAGAAATGAACAGGAAAAAGTGTAGGAGACCAGAAGGAGTCATACCAGAACTGCCAGCAGCTTTTTGAAAAGCTGTTTTCCTCAGTGCCGGAAGTCTTTGAAACAGGAGATAACCAGCCATGAACCACTGCAGCCATTCAAAGCAGAAATCATTTTAAATGTTTACATTTTGCCCACTGGCCTTTCGAATGAAAGCATGCCAAACTCCATGACGTTATTTAATCCCGTCTTTAACAGCTCATCTCTTGTAAGCAGAAAAGTATATTGTCAATATACACAGTGGGGATAGAAAAGTGCCGTTTTCACCTAAATGGTTTGAGTTCAGGTTTGAACTATTATTAACTCAAAGCTGCACTAAACCTAAAACAACCTTTGAAATAAACACAGGCAGGAGCCACTCTTTCTACCTTTGATATTACCAAATTTAAGGCAAAAGTCTACATTTTATATAGTGCAAATTTCTCTTTTAGTAGAAAAGATATTTAGTGGACTGAAGAGAACTAAGCCCTTTGGGCAACAAGTACTAGGAGACACCTTTGACAAAACTCTCCATTATCATTCATTTTATTAAAATGGACTTTGCAGCTTTAGCACAAGAAACAGCCACTGAAGTAAGTATTGTACAAAGCACATAAGAGTTTCTATCTTTCACGGCTATTTAACAGTTTATAAACAATCAAAGCAAAAGGAAATCAACTACCCTGCCAAAGTTGCACAGGAGGGCACTGGTACAGCAGACATAGAAACACAAGAGTTCTGACTCCTGAATTACCCATGGGTGCTCATGGTGTTCCAAACCCTGTAGTCAAATTTGACATCCTTTATTGTAACACTCCCGCTAATTATTTTTTTCAGATGCAAGAAGGTGAACTCAGCATCAGACCGTGAAAAGTACAGATTAAACAGATTTGATAGTTGTGGCAACGTGATGCATTTAGACTCTTTTAGCATCTTTTTCCCTATCAAAATACTTGTACCTCTTACCTGCAGCTATCTCTGACTTGTTTGCTGTCACTAGGCATTTTTGTGATACCAAGCCTGATTCTTTCCACCATGACTCAGGGCATGCCAAGGTGGAAGAGAAAGAGATCTCAGTTCTCTATACAGTTACAGGAGTACATCAGCAAGCTCTGGCCCAGCAGACAGGTCAGTGTCTGACCTTCTGGTGGAGTCAGTCAGTCTCCATTTACTCTTCTTCCAGCCTAATGTGAACAATTTCACAGTAGACAAAAAACCCCTCCCCTCCACCTAATCTCTTATTATTTTCCCTAGTAGAGTCCATCTAGCTTACATCAAAGAACTGGTCTCGTTAAGCCATTGTTTTATAATCTGCTAATATTTTTCCTATCCATAATACAGAAGACACTGCTGATAGAAATATATCAACAGGAAGACAAACAGGCAGCATTTGACATGCTATTAGTCTAAGTCTGGGTGGATAAATAAATCATAGATCACATATTCACAAGGGGGAAAACACTGTTTATTTCCACTGGATTTATTACGCACACATCTCCCATACAGCACGGTGACAAAACACACCCCACAAAAAAGGATGTCACAATGTACCCAAGAAAGGACTGTTGATGCAACCAGGACAATGTATTCTCTCCTTAGAAAGTGCTTTGGTCTCTTGGGAATATATCACACGGTCATACAAAACAAAGCCAGCTGGAAGTGTCCTTTAGCTATATGTATATGGCAGGGTAATTCATCAAGACTGCATCATTCCTAAACACTGGATGTTTCTCTGGAAGTAATATGTTCTATAAGTGCAATAAATATTAAGTATTTCACCCCTCTCCTTAAAATATTGAAAATTCCCACACTATTCTTAGATGAAAAATGTATGCTGATCCTTGTCTGATTCTGAATCAGGCCTCCCCATCAATGTATCCCACCATCTCCTAACTAAGAAAATATAAAAGAACCTCATTCTGTTGTTAGCCTTCTACATATATTTCAGCTCACCATGCTCTCCATAATAAATGATACTGATACAGAAAAACTGAACCCAATTTATTTTGGTGACACTTCCTAATTAAGAACAGCAGTAAAGAAACCACCTTAGCAGTTGTTTCAGATGCAACCTTAACTATAAAAAAAAGCCAGGATGACAAGCTTAGCATCTCTTCTCCCTTAAAAAGGGCACTTTGCAATCAGGTCACCCAAACTCCAAGGAATAAAACACATACAGATGTGGAGTCCTCAGTTAAAAGAACTTCACAGCTGGAACCTTTACTGGTGTAATGGACCATCAAAAGAGAATATTTACTTTGGGTTAGAAGTTTGTCATTACACAGGTGCCTGTAACCCACTTGTGCCATCCACTTTCAGACAGTGGGGAATGATTAAAAAAAAATCTAGAGCTCTTTTTTATTTTTTCAGAAGCAGTTACTTCAGAGGAAGTGTCTCAGATAGGTAAAAATTTACCTTGATCTCTAGATAAATGCTGCTTGGAAGTGTTCAGACACAGAAGGTCATTTTGTTTAAAGGGCAAAGGTGCCTTTGTGCCTAATGTACCAGATTCCAAAAGCTACCTACAGCTCAGAGGACCAAGTATCAATAAAATACATTTTCAGTCTGTTTCTTCAGAAAACACAGCCCAGCTAGGCACAGGGCACAAAGATGGTGTGATAGAAGAGAAGAAAATCCCTATTAAATCCATTTTAATTGTGAAAATAAGCTCTCTGGAGAACCTAAGCACAGCATCAGTAAGAAAGCACAAACCTCCCTTCCTCCACTGCTTTCTTAGGGCAAACAAAGACTGATGAGAAACCAGGCATCCTTCACAGTGCTGGTGGAAGAACAACTTTCATCCTGGTAATTAGGCAACTGTAACCAGAGGCACAACAGAGCAGCACAGCACAGACTTGTTGGTTTACAGGAGTAAGCCAAGTGATTTCCAGTCAGCACTGCAGTGGGGGTAATGGAAGGGGTTTGCCACCCAGGGCAGTGAACCCCGAGCATTTTCTGTGCTGAGAGCCTCAGCTGTGCACGAGGAAGCTCATCTCATGTATATGGCACAGTCCCACACCGAGGTGGTTATTGCTGCTGAGGGTCTGGGTGTGTTGGCTCTTTCCCAGTGATAGCAAATTCTGTTCAATTCTTTCATTATTCAGGGCTGGGTGAGGGAGCACTGCCACGGTGCCATATTTTGCTGTGACCTCCTCTTGCTTACAGGCTTCTACTGGAGCTAGTCAATGTTCATCACCATACTCATATTACAACTTTGGGTGCTCATTAGTGGATAAATGGTTTAAAAGCCTGGGCTGCTGATCTCTGAATCCACTCATCACGAGAGACCATCTAATGAATAACTTCAGTGGAACACATTCAGCCCTGGGTTACACCACGGACTGTCTTCCACAGCTCGAGCCTTACTTACTAGTCTTGCCATATAGCTGCAATCCCATATTGTTTCCTCTACTCCTTGACTGAATAAAAATATTTTAAAAGATCCCACACCATCCCCCTGCAAAAANAAAAGAGGAAATACAAACCACTAACTTAAACCACAGCCTTCCAGGAAATATTAATGCTCTTCCAGCAATATTAATGCTAAAATCATGGTAACTTCAGTTGCATAATTATTTCACTCAATGTCTGACCATTAGCAGCTTCTCAGAAGCAGATGAAATGAGATGTCCTCACTACAGGAAAAGGTATCCCTCATTTTTTTGTTTTAGGTATCATTAAACAACCCTGAAACTCAACTGCAACCCTCTAGGGAAAAGTTAAAGGTGATTTTTTTATACATACTGGAGGCAAATGCTTACCATTACAAACAAATGTGGGGGTTTTTCCTAAGAAACTCTAAATAAAATCATACATTAATTATGTTGCCAGGACCATTCCCTTACTGCAATTCAGTAAAGGCTGCATTCCCGACATGAGACGACATAGCAAATTTTAACAAATTCAGCAAACTTCAAGGAAGATTCAAAGAATGGCTGCTTCATTCCTGCAAAAGGAACCAATTAAAAACCCAGCACTAAGAGGAATTTTGAATGTCTTGCTCTTGAATGAAACAATGTTTGAAGAAGGAAATTAATTTGTTTATGAGACACATTGTTGGCTTTGCTGAGTTTTACTACCGCAGTTTTCCTCCAAGAGGAAATACATTATTAAACAAGAAAGAAGAAAGCGTCTATCAATCCCAGTAAAGCGGCCTAGTGCTAATGTCAGCAATGACATGGCAAGGCTTCTACCGGAGTTTTATTTGGTATTTTTAATTATAAATCCTCCAGAGTGTCCAAGATCCAATTTACATCCAAATTCCTTCCAAAAGGTTGGGATTTTGATGTGAGCTTATTACATATTCTTATCTGATTATTTTTTAAACTTGAATTCTTTAGGGTTTGGACTGGCCTTTATTTTGGGCATTTTACAGAGCCTATAACAACAGGGGCCAAACCCCACCAAAATACAAATAATAATTTATTCAGCACAGAAACCTGACCTTTTCATGTACATTTTTGGAAGCTGCATTATCAGGTAGATCTGCCGAGAAACAGAACCCAGAAAATAGGTCCTACAAACTGTATACCAGAATCAGAAAATTACATTGTATGATAATGACCCAACACAGTTAAGGAAGCATCAGTACTGCCTTAGTGGTTCCTAAAAGTAAAAAACTGAATTAGTGTGCCATCAGAGCTGTGCTATTATACCACAGAAACACAGCACGAAGCTTCCAGCACTTCTCTGTTCCTGGCCTCAGACTCGTTCCAGTAAGAAGACTGTGCCCTGCTGCTGCCTCTGTAGCTCTGACCCATTTTCTCCTTCTCCCTGTAGGGTCTGGAACAAAGTTTTGCTGAGATCAACACAGAAGAGGGAAGAAAGAATGAGGATAAGAGAAAATAGGGAAAAGTATAAGATAAATAATATGGGAGTCATCAGTGGTCAATGTTAATTATTAATTAATTGAGAAAGAGGATACTGAAGTGCTGTCACTGCATTAAGCCCTGCTTATGCCTCCTTACAGACACAGAGATCAAGAGCTGTGGGGGATGAAGCCCACAGGAAAGGGGGATGTTGAAGACAACTGCAGCAATTCTGTACCAAAACAAAAGCAGACAAACCAGTCACTGACCTAGATGTTGTAAAATATGGATAGTTTTTCTTTCAGTAGCCCTCTCCCTGTATGAAGCTATTTGCCATATCAACTTCATTTGGTTCTATCTTCTTTTTTCTCTTCTAGGCAGCATACACTGGCATAACTATGTACACAATATTCCTTCAATGTAGAGTTTGCATTCCAATTTTAACCTAGGGTCTCCTAGAGCACAGCCGTGATGAAGAAAAAAAGATGTAGGAAGAAGCTTCCCACTCTCACACAACTCATCCTCCCATCCTCAAACTCCACCATGATTCCCTCCCTACTTGTTAATTTATTGAAAGGATGACAACGTGTTTACCTGCTGGTTACATCTCAGCTCATTTATTTGAAATGAAGTAAGAAACTGATTCTTCAAATCTATGTCTAGCTTCAAAATCAGAATTTTCAATCCCCTTTCTCTTACATCAAAGATTCCTGCCTGCTTAGGACAAGACACAACCAGACAAAATTTGGTATTAGCTTCAGCAGATCTGCATGGAATTAGCAGGTCACCAAAGTTTCAGTTCCTGGAAGTGGCAGAGACAGAAGATGTCTGGTGTACAAGAGGGTGGCTGTCAGAGGAATGTCAGAGGCAGAGCCATGTTCTAATATCAGTTCTTCTATTCATTTGTGCCCCAGCAAAATCTTAAATAAAACATTATCCTAACAGCATTTCCTAAACTTTGACCGCTTGACTTTGCATCCAGGACTGACCTTTAGCATTGCTATCCACAGGTCTCAAATCTATTCTTTAAATCAGTATATTTGCTGCACCATTAAGGAAGTCTGGATCTTCCTCATTTTCAAAGCAGTTATCTTTAATTTCTGTGGAAAACTGCTGAGTTCCAGTCTTTTTGGAGGTCTGCAGTGTTTGATTGGAACAAGAGCCCAGGCCCGAGCCCAGACCGGGCTCCCCCCACGGGGCTCCGCTGCGGCTCCCGGCCCCGCCGCAGCAGCAGCAGCACGAACCGCGGCTGCGGGGCACTGCGGCCCGCAGCTCTCCCGCTCCCGCCCGGGGCTGCAGGGAAGCACATCCAGCAGGTGGAGCTTTAGGGCAATCCAAAGGCCTCTCTGCGCCTTTCCTGCCGCAGGTTCACCGAAAGCTGCTCTCACCTCCATCCCCGCCGCCAGCCGGGCAAGGCTTCCTGCCAAGAGCGCGGCGCGCTCAGAGCCGAGCGCGGGCACGATTTTCTCTCTGAGCAGCCCCACAAAGCCAGTCTGGACAAACCCAACCCCCCGGGGCACCTGGTGCTCTTGCTCTGCGGGACACAGGGAACACACCCGGCTCTAGCAGCCCCGCCGGGCCCGAGCTGCCTCTGCCACCTCGGGTGCCTCCTTGCTCGGCTCCGGGAGCCGTGCGAGCACATGCCCACCTTAATATATGCACACCCAAGGCACAAGAGCCACGCAAGTTTGAGTTCGCTTTCCTAGAGGTGCACCCAAAGCAATAATAAAAATATTTTTTAATATAATAATTTTTTTTAATATATCTTTCCATTCTTCGCAAAACAAGGTTAATTCCTAATGAAACCATTTGTGCTTAGCCCAGAAACGGAGAAATGGAATTAGGAGTTAAGTGAGTAACATCGGGGAAATCCTGTCTTCTACTACCCTGCAGTATTTCCAGCTATATTAAATACATATACAGTTTATTTGAAGTTGCTCTCACCTTGTAAAGTTTTCCTCTGACTTTTCAAAGAACACATTTAACTAGAAAAGTATGTTGTTCTTCATTTTACAGCCTCCTCCTCCAGTACCCCTGCATTTGCCAATGTTCAGGCACTGGGTGTCTCCAGAAGAAAGTTACTGTCTCCTACATTACTGGCCAACATTTTGGGCTTACCTGCTTCTTTTAACACACATGCACACGCTCACTGCACTCCAAAAACCTCGGCTGCTTGGTGTAATGTGGTTGTTAGGATGCCTCCTTCCCTTTGAATCCTTGAGCTGAAGAGCAGAGATAGATACAGGTACACGAGTGAGCCCTGTGGGTCACCTGTGGCTTTCAGTGATGAATGACTGTAGATACACAAACTAATACAGAGGTGGCTAATTATAATTTCCTGTTTCTCATGTAGAAAATGCAACCCTCCCCGAACACTCCCCAGGGCTTTGCTGATTTGGAAATTCATAGCATTCTACTTAGAGAAATCAAGGGTCCATAGTCCCTACCATATTTAGGACCTAAAAGTTAACTTGTTTTACCCAGAGCTGCTTTTTTCCAAGTCCACCTTCCTTCAATTCAGCTTCTTGCTTCTAACCTTTCAGCTTATCAGCATTGATTTATTTAATATAAAGTAGTGGGTTACCTTAGATCAATTATACCTTTTTTCTGTGCAATTTCCAATGCTTAATACATCTGTTACTGCTCAGCCGCAGGGACAACTTGTCCAGCTGGATCCTAAATTATTTCAATCCTTAATTCAATTGTATTTTTACCACAGCCCAGCCAATGAGCATAATTCTTTTATGGCTAAGAAGCCTCTTTAGAAATAATCCAATAGCCCATATTAAAATATAGGTCATTGTGAAAACTGCCAAATGCCTGACTTGTCATAACTTTGAAGACAGGCTCTGAGTCTCCTTTGGCATTGCTGATTCTTTCAGTGCTTGGAGGCTTAATTTTAAAACAATCAGCTCAACAGAAACAATTTACTTAGAACTGTCCAAACTACTCAGTGTTAGCTGGGAAGCTAATTTGCTACTTGGTGCTGCACTTGGATAAATGTTACAACTAAGAGCAACTGGAGGTTTCCAAGTCCTATATCAGTTCACAACTTGATGTGCCTGTTGCTGTAGAACTGCAAAGGTTTTGGGCAGTAAAAGCAAGTAAAACCCACTCAAACCTATACATGAGGTGAAGACAACTGTAAGATGAAAGTGTAAACTTTCATAAGGCAAAACATACAAAAAGTTCTTAAACTTTGAGGAGAAATTATTTTTCACTTTTCAACTAATACCCATAATGAGACTTGAATCCTTTCAAAAGTTTATATTTTAGAGATTCACTTTCTCCTCAAAACAAATAAATAATTGGTCTTGTTCAGTGTTTTTGAGGAGACTGTTTTTAATTAGCTACTGGATTTTTCTCCTTTTGTCTCAAAGAGATGGAATCACAGTATCAAAAGCTTAAGGAAATGAGTTGCCTTACGACCACTAACAGCCACAATGATCCCTTCTCTCGAAGATCAGCAATGGAAAGCTCATTGCTTCTAGGTTGATAAGATGAATCTAACTTTTCTTCTCTGCTTGTGGATGTCCAGCATCTAGCACAACAGAATTCTGATTTGGATATAGCCATAGTTTAAATCTTGGGCAACTGTAGTGTGAGCTTCTGCTTGCACACCTTCTCTTAGTGAAAAGGCAACATTATTTAGCATAATTTGATTGTTTCTGAGTACACTTAGAAAATGAGAATTCTCGAAAATGAGAAATGGAACTTAGGTAAGTGAGGCTTTCATTTCCACATCTCCTCTCCACGTACCATTCTCACTGGCCACAGAGTTCTGGTTTTGTACCAAAGGAAGAAACTTGATCCCAAATATCAATATTAGGCCCAGTAGAAAGCACCAACCATTACTAATTTAAATGTTTTCACTCTTTGTTTGGACTTCAGTGTAATCAGTGAAATCAGCTGTTTTGCATTTGGAAAAAGAATTTTCCTGCTGTAATACCAGATACAGGTGCATGATCCCTCTTAAACTGAAGGAGGCTACATAAAGATTGGCTTTAAGTGTTCAATGATCAGTATAGTACACGATATACGTAAGATCAGTAGCCTGTATGAAGGTACCTATTTCTAGTTAAGCAAGATATCAGGCTCATTCTGAGTCTTCTTTTGCAGCCTGCACAATTGGACATATTTTACTTGCTGTACAAGCAGAGATATCAGCAAGAGACTGGCAGCAAAAGAAAGGACAGGTCCTCCCAGCAAGTAGGAACAGATTGCTTCTGGCTTTTTGTTTAGTCTTTTCAACAGAAGGAAAATAATACCCAGTACCTTGCCATCAGCAGTGCAGCAAAAAAATCATCTTAGGATCATACAAAATTCAGCGGATTTTTATATCACTAAATATTTTGGGTCATCCCCCAGTCTAGCTTTGGACATCAAGCGAGGTGTCTCTTCAGGGTCTGCAGATGACAGAAATGATGAAGTATCTTACAAGAGCCTTGATTTAGGCAGATGCAAATAATGCTATGACCACACGGAGTTCCCAAGTTAAAACACTTTTCACGAATTCTACCCACAGGTGTATAAGCACAGAAAACTCCTACATGCGAAACGAGCTTCCCAAAGGAAGACAGATTAATCTGGTACCTTTTTCTCATAACTGCCTTTTATAAAAGCAAGGAAAATGGGGTAGATATTAATCTATCACGACTTTACAAAAGTAGCTGTTACAATGACATTTGTAATTGTTAGTCTGAGCAGAAGACATGGAGATAAATAGAACTGTTAAGACAGGAAAGGAACTGACTACAGAGGATATAATACTATGTTGTGCTATAAGGATAATTACAGGCTTGGAGTGAGATTACCCATCTTGAAAGATCTGTTAGTGGGAATGATCTTATTAAATATTTGCATTAATAATATGCACCCAGAAGTTTGTGTTTGCTAATGAAATTTGGAGATGGTGAAGTTGGCAGGCAACATTTAATCAGTGAAGTATGGGACTCACACATGGGAAAAAAGGAAACCTAGCATAACAGAAATGGGATGGAAGCAAACAGAATAAAATGGTAAACCCGGTCTTGAAGAATTGGAGAAGTGACAGAGCAGAATGATTTGGGTGTTTATAACTTGTCTGTGGACAAACATTTACCACAGGTGTGAAAAAGGCAAGTGAGATCTGCTTCTCATTAAAATCCTGGCTGGTAGTCCTGGGAATTATTACTATTTCACTAAAAGTTGGTAAGACTTCATCTAAAATCTAGGCCATTTTTGCTCAAGAAAGGTTTACTCCAACTAGAAAAGTGAAAGATTACACAGATAGATAACCTGGTGAACCCAGAGGAAGGACTACAGCAGAGCCAACTGTACTGGTTCTCCTACTGTTCAAAGCAGAGATGAGGTCAGTGTGTGCCCTTGCTCCCTTTTGGACCCTTGCACTCTTTGGACCCTGCACCCACTCCTCTCTTGCACAAGCCAAGATAAGGGAGGAGGACGGAGTGCACCTCATGCACAGTCAGACTGAAACTGGGAGTGCTCCCAGTTCCACCCCACTAACATACAGCTTTGCAAATAGCTCTCATACTACAATCTCGGAGACAGAATAAGCCTGATGCTAAAGCAGCAGCAGGAGCTAGTGATCCAAAACAGGTAGCAAGAAAGTTGAAACTTAACTACTGTGTGAAGTGTTCCAAGGGAGATTTAAATCTTTAAAGGACACTAGGTGCTACTAAACTGGAAAGAGGCCAAAGGGAGGTGAAGAGGGTGTGCCTATAGCGAAGGGGCAGTAGCGAAATTAGGAGGGATAAAACTCCTAGACTTCAACATCATCCTCTCCACACACACATATTCTATACATTATAAAATGATAAAGATGCCGTGGGATAGCTTGCTTGGGTGACACTGATGGTCCCATGAAGGTCATCTGATGCCAGAGGTAGGAGATCCCAAGTAAAACGAGCTTTGAAAGTGTGCATTTGTGACAATCTCAAGCAATTTGATAAGGAAGTTAAAAAAGCTGCTATAATGAGAAACAGGGAGAGGACTTGTCTTCCCCTAGAACCTGACATTCTTGTATAAACAGAACACCAAAACACTGTGAAGTGTTTCTGTAATATTTATTTTCAGTCTGAAGACAGTTTGTAACATGACAGACACTGTCAAAATGCAGGATTGAACCAACCCAAACAAGCCCTTCTCAATGAAAGAGATGCATTTCTTTAGCTCTGGGGAAGAGATACTATCACAACAGCCTGCTAACAATACAACACAGAGGTTTTAAATACTAAGTAAACACTGCATTTGGAACGGCATTGTGATTTTAGAGACACTGTGAAGCAAACCTGCCTAACCCACTCATAAAAGTCCAAGAAGCTGGGGCTGATGTATCTACTGTCATTAAGGATGTCCAGTATAGTCTGTGGCATGGCATCCTTTACCTCCTAACCTAGAAAGATGGGCACCCCTGCCAACACCATGTTCCTATCACTGTGAAATCCTTTTAACATTGATTTAGTCAGAAGGCTTTGTTCCCAGTTCCTGCAGCAACTGGCTATTCCCCAAGTTTCTTCTATTACCAAATAACCAAACCTAACTTCATTCAACTTATGCACTTTGTTTGAAAAATGTTTAGTCTTTCAGTGGTGGTGAGCCTCAAGGCCAGAATGAGTTTCTGTGGATGTACCAGGACATGCAATTAAACACTTGGTGTAAATATCCATTGCCTCTTTTACTCTTTTCATTGTATCTTGGATTATAATAAGAAACTGATGTCCCAAGTCTTCAAGTCCAAAACAACTTTGTCATACAAACCTATTCACAAGAAAATATCCTAAACCCCAAGTCTTTAGTTCCCACTGCATTCACTGCTTTGATAGCTAGAACTCTTTTCATTTTCCCACTAAATTTATTGTGATTCCTTTGGTTTAAATGGCGGTGGGGTTTTTTCCTCAGTGACATTTACCTCAATTTACTTATAAAGCAATCATATCCTCTCTCAGTTACTGTTTTGTTTGGCTCAGCTGCCAAGATCTTGCACCAAGTGTACCACACACTTCATGAAGCAAGACTCTTACAGATGCACCAACTATAAAGTGCAAGTTCAAGCATATTTAAACAGTTTGATACCACCCTTCTCAAAAGATGTTCCTAGGTTCATAGGAAAGACAGTAGGTAGCTCCTGTAGTCCTGTAGCACCAGTGGCTGTGTTGCCAGCAGTGGAGAATTCAAACCCTGCTGCCAACAAGCACAGTGAGCCTTCACACCGCCAGCAACTGGAGCTCTGAAAGCACACATGGAATTGTTCATTGGGGTTTTTTCTTCCTAGACACTAATGTGTGAGAGACAGCCTCAGTTTACTGTTATGGCACACAGTATATTCTCCTATCCATTGCAAGGAATGACAGACAAGAATTTGAATAATTGATGACTAACCTAGCAATACCTGACTATTTTCTGAAGTAAATTACAGCGTACTTCCCAGGCAGCAGTGGAATATCACTAACACCCTGCCATCTTGCCTGGCCCCATTGAGGCTTCTAAATACAATATTCTCTCCTCTGACTTCAACTCTATCCACTGTCAGGCTCCATTAGGCATAACAAGATACAGACAGACTCAAGATTAAGCAACTTTTTTATAAAATCCAATTGAGGACTTTCTTACCTTGAGGGTGCAGCAGATATTACATTAACCAGATTGTGCACACTTTCCATGCAAGAACTAAAGGCATATATATATATGCAGAGTGACTTAATTCTCTCAGGAAATAAGCGGGGGCTTTCTAGATTCCTCCCACCATAGACATCATGATCAAGCTTAGCTAATTGAGACCTTGTGGGGAAAAGGGTGTTCCTTAGCAAGGCCTTATTTTTCCAGAAGCAATATGGGAGTGCCGCTGTCTAGCGTAGGAAGTCTGTGCAGATCATTAAGGCAGTAATAGTCACGTGGAGAGAGAGGACCCAGGTTTAAAAAGCTCCTTACTGGCTAGGCTACATCTTCAGCTCCCAGAGAGGCTGCAGTCCCTGAGTGGTGGAACCAAGAAGGAGCAATCCCCCTTCAGCCATCTTCCCCCTCCCCATAGGTACCAGGGAATGGGACAGAGACACCCCCAGTGCTATCTGGTGAGTTTGTCAACAAGATGCCTTCAGGGCTGTGCAGCTGAGAGCAGAGGCTGCCTTTGTGTCTGGAAGAGAGTGTGTCCTTTATTTGCTGTGGGAGAATGGGGGTACAGGGCTCACTTAAACAGGAGCAGCGGGCCTATCTGGGGGCAGTGCATGGAACAGTTTGTGTTTGGTGTATTTGGTGCATGTGGTGCAGTGACTGATGGGTTACGAGGAGGAGGCAGCAGCGCAGCTGCGCACGGGCACGATCCTGCGGGCTGCACTGCACGGGGGAACAGCAACTGCTCATAGGGCCCTGTGGGATGACTACAGACTTACAGCACGTATGGCATGGAGTGTCAGAAAGAAGAGAAAAAGGTCTTGTGTGGTGTATTTGAAAGACACGAGGACAGGAAATCAGAGAGTAACCAAAAGAGAACATATGAGCTGCATGGTCTGAGCAGCCAAGTGCTCTGGAACAGTACAGCTACTGCTGAAATACCTCACCTAAACGAGGGCTTTAGGATTCAAGTCAGAGCTTGGATGCTGGAACTTGAACCAAGAGTTTTTTGAAGGCATAAAGTCTGTATTTTGTCACTAGCCGTCTTGCTAGCATCTTTTTAGTCTGTGGCTTAAAGAGAGATGGGGAGGATGCCAATATGTGAACTTTAACTCTGAGGTGGTATTCTTTTTCACATTCTGAGTTTGCAGAGAAATCTGGTATTCTTTAGGAACTCTGACTAGCACCTCTTTATGTATTACAATATATGCAATACTGTTTTATCAGCCCTAGCAGAGTGAATAAGAATGGTAGGCTGTAACACCTCTGAGAAACCTCTGTGACTTGATCTGGTCTCACTGATGCCAGGCAGATGGGAACCTATTTAATACTGGGGAGGGAGAGCTGGTTTCTGCCTTTTGTGGTCAAATTTTTTTCCCTTAACTGACACAGAACATAGAGTTAGTGTTCACAGCTGTAACAAGAAGAGTCCCTGAAAACCCCTTTCTGCAGCTGTATTTAGCCAACTTCTGGCATCAGTCATTATTCTGCCAGATAATTCTTTGCCCGTTTTACATGTAAAAGACTCAGGTTCCATTTGGAATAGCAGCAAATAGTTAATGTCCCGCAAATACCTCAACCTGATAACGGAATTCTACCAGCCTTATGCTTGCCATGAAAGAAAAAGCTGGGCATCCATCAGTCCTGGCATAGGAGCTTTAGCAATGTCCAGCTCTGCCTTGCAGCCTGCATCCCACCGGGTTCTGATGTCAAAAGCTAAATTCTGCTGTTTAACTAAAGACACACTAGCGGACAGGGGAGATCAGCCAAGAAAGAAGGGAAGTGGGCAATCCAAGCAGGCTCTACCTGTTGCCTCTAACGGCACTTTCAGCTGGCTGGACTAGGGATGCTTGTTTTTCCTGGCGGGAAGGAGCCGCTCCGAGCGCGCCGTAGTCTGCGGCAGGACGGAGCCGACCTGTGTAACTCGGCGGGGAACCAGGGGCACTGCGGGCTCCTGGCGGTGCGGGGCGCGGGTCGGAGCTGGCGGGGCCGGGCGGCGGCCCCAGGTGCNCGCGGGCGCCGCGGTCCCCCCTCTCCCGCCTCATTTGCATGGCTCTTATTACGGCCGTGCCTCGCTCCGCCGCGCTGACACCGCCGGGCTGAGCGCGGAGTCGCCTCCAGCGGGAAGCGCACTTCCGTTATCTGCGCGCCCGCGCCCCCTCCTCAGCTCGCTCTCTCTGGATGTTTAAGGCGAGGATGAACAAACAGGTCCAGCCCGAGCGCAAGGTGTCGGTGGTGGCCCCCTTGCCGGACCGCGCGGGGCCGCCGCCGCCGCCGAAGAAGGACGTGGAGCTGCTCCTGGTGAAGGAGCACAACGGGGTGCAGTACACCAGCAGCAGCCTCCTGCCCGCCGCCCCCGCGCCGCGCTACGGCACCCAGGACAGGGAGACCTGGGGCAAGAAGATCGACTTCCTCCTCTCCGTCATCGGCTTCGCCGTGGACCTGGCCAACGTCTGGCGATTTCCATACCTCTGCTACAAAAATGGAGGGGGTAAGAGCACCGCTTGCGAGGTCTTTTTCCCCGGCCCCACACCCCCAAGCCGCACCGCCGCGAGGGCGGCATCCCCCTGTTCTTCGCGGAGTTTCTGGGGGAAAGCCGGGAGCCGGGGCTCACCCCGCCGGTGCCCGGGCGCGGTGCCGGATGGCGAAGGGAGGAGCGGCGGCACCGCCGCGCTGCCCCAGCGCTCCCCGCTCCTCCCGTCGCCTCCCGGGCAGCGGGGACCCGCCGCGGCCCCCAGAGCACCCGGGGCGCCGCTCAGCCCCTTCCCGGGAACGACTGCTCGCACACTCCTCGAAGTTTAACTTAGTTTTTGAGTACAGGCGTATTTGCCTTCTGCTGCCACTCCAGGCTGCTTAACACTTCTTTTCGTTCGCAAAAATAGCACCAAGAGGGGGGGAAAAAAGCCCAAACCAAAAACACTGAAGCAGTAAAACGGCATCTAGAAGAGCTAGCGCCAGACCACTGAAAGGTTTCGTGGCGGCAGTCTTGATGTAGGATCGGGATTTCTGCCCTCCGTTCTGCAGTGTGGGGGTTCTCCCCTCCTCCAAAGTAGGTAGGAGACTTGTTACAAACAAAACCTCACCTCCTGCATAGTTTGGCAATGACAGCAATAAAAAATTACACACAGTAACTATAGTTGGCTCAGATTGTCTGGCACGTCTTCAGTAAGACCTTAACTCCATCATCCGCTTTCATCTCCCTGAAGTACGCTATGTTGTCAGTGATGACTCCAGACCGTGATGGAGTAACACCATCTGCAAGCCGGGCAGGTGCCTGGGGTGCTTTCAAATCACACACAGAAAGAACAGACTCTGCCTGGCAGATGGAGAACTGTGTGTGAACGGTGAACCATACAGATAGAACGGACAGATAGAAAGCACATTCTGAAAGATAGTTATGTATGTATATAGTGATAGTGTGGTTGCCTGGTGATAAAGGCTAATAGTTCACACTTGTAGCATAAAATAATTGCCTCCTGTGAAAACAGGAATGCAGGATGAATGGGAAAATCCCTATCAAATACCACGGAATTATACTTGTCCTTGGAACTTAATAGGATACTGGTGCTAATGAAACACTCAATTGAGCTTGGTACCTCCAAAACTTCTAAGAGGAGTCAGAAAACCTCTCTGCTCACCACCCAGACAGACTGAAGAAAGTAGTTAGTACTGAAAAATAACCCCCATCTTAATTTCGTTATGCCCAAAAATAGTCCTAGCCACTCACACCACAGCAGCGCAATGCATCATGAACCCAGCAGTGTCAGGTGCAGGTGTGGCAGCAGCATCATTCACACCACTCAGGACAGATGCACCATTGCCGTATCTCCACGTCATCTGGCAATTTTTAGGAAAAGATATATAGTCCCCTATCTCACATTGGACAAGGTGACACCGAGAGTGCCTGAACTCTTTTCTGTTGTAATTTAGGTCACTTAATTTCCTAACCTGCTTCCTTCATCATTTTCTGCCAGCTCAGGCACAGAAAGTAACAGTCTGCAACTCTTACATTTTCTTTAGCCACCATGTATTATCTCTTATGTCAGTTCAGCTAGGAAAAAACTGGGTCTTCATTAGCATCTTCTGATTCAAATACTTCCAAATGGCGGTGAAGAGAAAGCCAATAGCTACAAGAGGCACATTTCAGTGAAAAGTTCACAGTAATTCTTCAATATCATCAAGGTAAAATCAGACCTTCACAAGCAAAGGTAGAGAGGCCCTTTTCTACCAAAGTCTATAGAATGGCTGAGAACTGTTTACCAATACAAAAATCAGTATGGTATCTTAAAAATTTTCCATCCATTGCCTCTCATGTTGGACATACATATCAGTTGTAGTCAGTAGAAACCCCTGTAAGAGATTCGGGCTCTAAAAGTACTTTACTGAGTTTCAAGCCAGTTCAGTCCCTTCTTTCTTTCAAAATGTGTTTGGGAGCTTGTTTGCTTTACGAGTAAATTTTCCTACAAGACCAAAAAACATAAGACGATAGGCAGAGCTGTGGGATATCATTGGATTTTGTTGAGATCTTTCCAGTCATAAATCTCAGATATTTTTAAATATCTCCCCCCCTCCCATCCCCTACTGTTGCATGAGGGAACCCTTCTAGCACTAATTTAACTTTTGCTGCCTCAAAAGGATAACACAATGGGTTTCATATAACTGCTACGTATCCCCATGCAGAAGTTGGTACGTGGATATAGACATGGGAAAAACTTAACTTCACTATCTTAGTAGTTTTTCTGGACTGCTGAGCGAATTAAGGGGATGAAATCAGAAATTGATTTTATACCCGTATAGCATGTTCAGACTTACCTTATAAAAAAATTTACAGGATGCTCATAATAGGATAATAGTTTGCTTTTTGGTAGTTATAAGGAACTGCTAGGTAAAGAAAAAACCAACAGAACAGATGAAACTTGAATTGGATAGTATAGATAAAGTAAAGCAGAGGAAGGTAAAAGATTTCCTCTCCTCTTCCTCCTGCAGTTTCTCTTTATTCTGAAAGCCTCAGCAATTCCTCAGCCTCAGTGATTTAATAGCGCTGACTTTGGACAGTCAAACGTGTGGGTTATGAAGATGTTATCAACAGATTGATAGAAAATACTCAGTGAAGTGGAAGCACTCTGCAATGTCCTAAGTCCTGGGTCAGCATAGCTTGTGCTACCTAACAAAAAGAAATTCTACCATCCTACCAAAAGCTACACCCACAAAGGTTCTACAAATGTTCTTAGAAGCTGAACAACAACGTCAAGGACATGGAAGTGGTAGAAAACGGCATCTTCCTTTACATTTAAAAAAAGTTAGGTGGACTATGTCCTAAAGCTAACTATGATTAATTCAAAATGCCTGCAGACACACTAAGGGCCTTTCTGTGTTTATAAAAGTAGGTGGCTCTCAAGAAAGCATGGAAACTCACAAGAACTCAGAAGGAAAATAGAAATACCTGCTGTATTACCCATTCAAAGTTGAATTTTACATGGACATGGAGGTATATACACCCCCTTCTTTTTACTAGCCAAGTCCCGGAGTTTCTTTCTTTGATAAACTCTGGGGAAATTTTCTAGAAAAAAAAAAAAGACATAGACACTTTTTGGTTAGATCTGGAAGTTCCACTTACACAAAACTCCGAGAGTTTACTTTAGTAAGTTTTACTTACACAAGGCGTACACCACCCAGTGGCAGCTATACAGACTTTTCTTGTTTGATAACTTCGGAGATAGCACTGGAAGTGGTAACCAAAAGAAACATTTATATTTTAACAAGCTCCCAGTAACAAAAAGCTAGAGAGTAAGAAGCATCCAGCAGAACTAAAACACTAAATGAATAGCCAGAAACATCTGTGTTTTGGGAGCAGCCTGCTGAGAGACCCCAATGGGACTTCTGCACAAAGATAGATGGCAGAATGTAACCCTTCTGTAAACAACTGTAATTTTTGGAATCATTCTTCTGCTATTAAAAAAATCCCGGGTCTTTAGTAAGATCTAAAAATCTAGAGCATTTATTTTACTATATCAGTTACCTACTTTCATAGGATTTGCCTGCCTTACAAGGGCAGAGACAGATCCAGTGGCTGTATTGTAATATGAAAAGGGCCACAGAAAGCTTACAGGACAGTTTAGTGTGAACAGACTGGAGGAGTTCTTGCCCTTGCTGACTTCTTGGAAGCAGGATATGTCCACTGTGTGCTCTAAAGTATTTATCAGGTGATAGGATAGGCTCTGTACAGATGGGGAAAATCTACAAGCTCCCATTAAGTAGATATGGCAACACTCCAAAAGGGGGAATTCTCAAACATCACCGTGTCAGTTCAGCTGATCAAAACAGACCACAACTTACTTGTATTTGACTGCTGCTCACAGCACAAAGGAGAAGCGCTGTTTGCAGCAAATGGAATACATTTTGTGCAGTGCATTTGTGAGAGTTGCAAGGAGCAGGGCTTGTCACTGGAAAAATCATCAACTACAGTCATTTCTACTGGCTAATCTTACAAGAGTTATAGCCTCATTATAACTTATTTCTGGCAAGAACACTTCTCTTTTATTTTGTTTTTAAGAAAAATATTCCCCAGCTCTCTGCTCTCTGCAAGTGGTCAATATCAATGTACTCCAAAGAATTCTTTACAAAAAAACCAACCTTTTAATTGTTCCCCAGCTCTAGAAGAGGCTATGGTGAATTAAATAAGACTACTATTAAAACTGTACTCTCATCAACTTAGGGAAAGATTTACCCTGATATTTGGATTACATCTAAAATTTTACTGATGCCAGATGAAGTTGAGTAATGCCTACTATGATTAACTGATGTGCTCACAGTGGGGGAGGATGATGCTCAGTCTTAGTTAACAAGCTATTGTAGTTTTTGTACAAGACACTTTCAGTATTAATGTTCATTTTTGTTTCCTGTTCCTGCATAGTCATAGGTAGAATTAATATTTCCCACTGAAATTTGGGGAAAAAGAATTTACCAACATGAAGTACTTCTTTTGTGAGCCAAAGTATCTGCAAGGTCAGTCATGTTCAGACTACTCATTAGGAAGCATGTAATTGTTGGATTAGTCACTGGAGACTTACTGTATCATAAGAATCAGATTAAGTTTTTAATGAATTTAAGAATAGTGGCAGATAAATATTTTAACAGTACTCTAGCTATCATAATACACACTTTTAATCTCCCCTGCAGCATTATTTTTAAGCGTTTTTAGACCACAGTATTTCCAACAGAAATTGTTTGCTTCAACAAACAGTTTGCCAGCAATCAATACACTTCAGAAGTATCTTACAATTTATCCTAATGCTCCCTGTCCTAGTCATGGTTGTAATGCAGGACTGAGCAATCCACAGCACAGGAACCAAAGACAGCATAAACCAGACCCGAATATCCCCGAACAGGCCCAGCACAAAGTCAGGAGCCAAGAGCTGTCACACATCAGGAATGGCACCGTGGAGCTGTCACCTCCCACAGAGCTGGGAGCCTGGCCACTGCACCACTTCCCTGAGAGCAACTGTGGTGCTGACAGCACCACCTTGTCTTTCTACTACACTCTGCCTCCTCAGTTTTGCGAAGTGTCTGCCACAAAATTTAATCACTATTTTGGGGAAGAAAATAACTTGGCACTTTACAGTTCAAAGGTGGATGACCTTTGCATTACAATATCAGAGTTTATATTTCAAAATAGCATTGATGATGATAATGATATATCAACTTTGAAGTAATCTCACTGCAAAGCCTACGCCAAGAGTTTGACTCATCAGTCAATCAAAGCTCAGATGCAAATCTAGTGACTTTGGTTTCCTAAAAAGGGGTTTTCAATTCCCATTAGCACATCAAACCACTGACCTCAGATAGATTAAACTGCTATGCTGATCTCCTCACTATGGCCATGAGCTCTGGGTTCTCGGCCACACTGTGACATTAGGGACACTGCTCAGTTGTGTGGTATGGCAGTACCTCCTTTGCCAGGGCCAGAGCCCATGTCTAGCTCACAGCTGCTCTCTTCCCTTTTCCACTTCATCTGTTCTCTTTCCCTTCCTTGATCAACCACTAATCGCCTGCTGCATGCAGGGCATGGGTTCACCCAGGCTGGAGCTCACTCCAGCACTGGAGCTCACTTGCCAGTTGCCAGCTGCTTCTCTGAAATTCCCTGTTCTGCTCTACACATCTTGTTGGCTCCACAAAATAAATCTTCAGAACAGGAATGTCTGCAGGGTTGTAAGCTACTGCATCATACACCTAGTACATACAAAGTATTAAGAATAGCTGAGAGGGAAGAACTTAATCTCTCACTCAAATCTTTCATCAGCTGTAAAGTTCTTGTTTCTGACTCTGACTCTGATACCATGAAACAGTGTGTAAGTGGCACACTGTATAGACTCTCAGATAAATACCTGCCTGTGCAGAGAAGTTATTTGTCTCTGAACAATTCTAGCCACTCTTAGCCTGAGAATTTTATGAAGGTCTAGAGATACACCAGCATAGAAAGGTTCTGGACAAGATCCATAGTATTTAGCTTGATGATACACCTTAAGAGGATCATCTCGTGGCTGACGCAGGGCAAGTATTCAGCACTGATCTAAAGGGGGCTCCAACCAATTACCAAAACTGATTTTCCAGCTTTACTGACAATAAAAGAGCTGGTGTGAACTAGCTGACAGAAGCAAAGATACATCTTTCCAAGTACAGTGGATGCATATTTTAATTATCACTTGAAGTACTTCATTGTAAACTAAGAAGCAGAGAAGACATCAAGTACTAAACTTAGTTCTGTCTTTTAAAATTTAAAATCTCTGCTTAAGGTCTTCCCATTCCCTGCCTCCCCACCAAGCCCTCTTCATTCCTGTACACCTTTCTCAATTCTGCCAAGGAATGGAAGTACTGAAATACCCCTAATAAGCCATTCCTGCACAAGTAAATTCTGCAAGTCACATTAGGAAGCCTTCAAAGCCCATATTAGCTCCAATTAAAACAAACACAGGACTTTCTAACAGCTTGACACGGGGTCCTGGGTTTAGATACTCATTCAAGCTGAAATAGCTGGCATGTAATTTTCATGTGTCTGCTTTCTCACTCATGTTGTCTTAAACCCTGGGAACAATGGAAAATAGAAAGGCCAGGTTAGGAGTGTAGCAGCCCACAGCCGTTCTTCCCTGAAGAAACCAAAATATCTCCAAGGAGACTGAGACATGGTCTACATGGTTTGGGGGCAGAATTTCCCTTTCATCTTTAGACAAAATACCACAAACCTGTTTGTCAGTTTAGTGATTATGTGAATACAGCTAGTCTAGAGATACTATTCCCAGACAGATACTTCCTCCCCGTGCTCAGACCAATATGAAGCAGAAAGTTAGTACAGCTACTGACATATAAGATGAGGAGGAACATACAGCTTTAGTGGGAGTTTAGATATGCTGTGAGGGGAATGACAGATTAAATAAGTCCATAAATTACTGCACTTCTTGCTGTGTATTAAAATGGAAATGAATGGTTTAAAGAATTTTGAGCAGTTCTGAGAAGTAACATCAAATAGCCCATGTCTTCATTTTTGCTGTGTCTGACGGTAAGCACATCAGCAACTCCCAGCTGTAAAGCCCTTGTCCCAGTTTAACCAATTGATTAAATATTTAAAAACTGTAGTATGGTTCTCTGATATCAGCCTGCACTGTAAACTCCACAGAATTTGCATACATTGCAGATATTACATGTAGTTATCAGACAATGTTGTACCTAACTGCTCTCAACATTATTACAAAATAGTAAACCAGAACCAAATAAATTCTACACTTGGAGATATAGTTATACTAAAATACTGTAATTCAGAAGTCAAGAGACAAATTTAAATTATGTGTCTTTGTAAAACAGTTCAGGGTCTTTCACTACTACCTTTGATGGAAAGGTTTCATCCTAATTGTTCAGATCTTATATAATGGTGCCAAGTCAGAATAGTTTCAAAGGAAAGGCTTTATCGACATTCAAAACTTGATTTCCTAAAGATGGATATTTGAATCCTTCAGGAAATCAGCACTGAAAGTGCCTAGATCCCCAATAATGATTCCTGTTCTCATGGAAATTCTGGGTAACTGTAATATAGTTCAGCACCTTAACTTCTGCATAGATTCAACATACTTAATTTTAGCCACAGAGCTTTTGAAACCTTTAATCCATAAAGAAGGGGAAAGGAGGTGGGAGGAATGGAAGGAAAACAGTTAATTTCCTTGCCTTGTGACATATTCTTCAAGAAAACCAGAGGAAAGAACCTCTAAACTACTTATCAAAACTATCCTTTGTTTTATTTTCACTCTTCCTTCTCCTTTCCCCTATTCTCTATTCAAACAAGTTTTGCAATCTTTCCTGAAGCATGACAAGGGTGACAGCACAGACCAGCACTTTGGGAACCAGGGTCTACCAGTCAGAAGCAGAAACTGTCAGCAGGGAAGTCTGGCTGCATAAGCCACGTCCTTCTCTACACTCTTATTCATCCAAAGCACATTACCAACTTTCCAGACAGAATTGTGTGATAACGTATTGCTAAGCAAAATGCAGGCAGGATTGGGCAGGCAGTTGTCTGCTGCCAGTCCATAAATGTTTTTTTACGACGAGCATTCTGACTGCTGGTATGTAGTAAGACAAGCTGCCCTTATTATACAATAAGTCTTTTTATAGAAGATGGTAATTTTTCCAGTGCTCCTACTCCTTAAGGCTTTATGAACACAACCACTCACTTCCAAAAGCACGAGTGATTGCAGAAGCTGGGTTCTTAATGTAGATATTAGATGATGGCTACAGTTTGGATATTATAATTGTCTAAGAATATATGCTTATTAATAAGAATAAGTGTCCAAAATAGGATCCAATCCTCCCAGGCTGGTGGTGTTAGACTACACAAACATAAACCCTTTCTTGGAATGCTTTGTTATAAACTGCTTCCCTAGAACAAACTCAGTATCAGAAGAGCAGTACTGGTTTGATGCCACCCCACTGCAGTACACAGGAATTGTGATTTCAACAGCAGAAGACTATTACTCCTTTGCAGTCATTATTTTAGAGCTGGAGAAAGTTACTGCATGATTTCCAAGCACTGGGTGTCCTGTCTTGCTACAGCACTCTTGCTAGTTTGAGAAACAGCTTTTGTGGCATTGATGTAGGGGAAGGATTGTGGCTGGGCAACTGCACAGCATTCATCTTTACTGCAGACTGCAGGACTGTGGGAATGAGCTGATTTTCTGGCCCAACAGCAGCATGGAAGAATGCACCCTCTGCAATTGCTTTGCTGACCATCCAAATCAGTGTTTCCTTGGGCCCGGTGTATGTACTGAAGAAAGTGGCTCAGTATTGTGCATCTTGTTTTTTTCCAGCTATTTTTAATTTATTCTGCACCTCCTGAACTATGTGGATATGTGGGTACAGCACTCTTCTCTTCACTGATATTTTCATTTCTATTTTTCTCTTCTCTTGAAAGTCCTCTTGTAATGTCTGTCCTGAAGCATGCCAAAGGTGACAGCACATTACTTTCCCTTCAGATCCATATCTCAAAGGAAAGTATGATACTGATTCCAGTCAAATTCCAATTAAATAAAAAAGGGGACTTTTTCTGGCACAGCACTACTAGAGAGTAGAATAACGGGAAGTGTTTTTCAGACCACAAGGTGGAGCAATAGATCCTCACAGGTCTTGGGAGATCCCAACCTGATAATTAATGCCACAACATTTATAGGAAAAAATAATTTCAGGGTGGCTGATTACTTTTAAATACAGAGCTGCCCAGTAATAATAAAGATTGTTCCAAAGAAGGCCATTCTTGGATTTCCCAATTTATTTTATTTGTTAGGATATTGTAGGAGTGGCAGCTTCTAGCAGTGCCTAATTCATGTGTAGGACCTCGCTTATCAGCATGGCCACAAGGACAGCAAGGACACAATCCATTGATAACAAGAGGTTACCCCTGAACACACCTTTCTTAAAGAGAGTGCAACAATAAAACTGAGATACAGTCTCTTCTCCCCAGGGATAAATACAGGAGGAAACAATTTCTCAAGTCCTAAATTTAGAAGGTGCTCCAAATACCCTCAAAAGATTTACTTTTGGAAAAAAACCAAGCTCCACACTGACTTTCATGGGTACATTCTACAACTGAAAGATTTGTTTTTTGTTCTTCAGTGTTAATGTAACCCCCATTTCAGGAGGTCTCAGCACCTTTCCTTTCTGGCAGAGAAATCATTATTTCACAACACAGTAGAATAAGTGTCCAGTATATTGGACTTACTGTGATATTAGAACATTCAAGACCAAATGTTACCAAAACATCAAGATCACAGGTTAGAAGCCACCAAGCATGTATGGTACACAACACTTCACCTGCGTGCAGGGCTGTATCTGCCTACGGATGTGCAGCAAGACTGATGCTTGAAGAAAGCTCACAGGCTCATGCCCTCAAACCAAGGGGAGATTAGAGCTATACACGGGCATCTTAGTTCCACAACTTATCACAGAACTAAGGAATAGTTTGTGCTGTGCAGTGCTTTGTCTCCTTTCAGAAGAGAAATTCAGATGTGTAAATGAGATGATGAGACAGGTGTTGGTGAGATCAAAGACAGTCCTGGACCTTGTTTTGGGGAAGAGGTTGATAATTTGCTTCTTTTCTGCAGTTTGTTTCTCATGTATGTATGGCTCTACAGCCTCAGTTAAAATCAATATATTCGTAAACCACATGGGAGAAATCCTGACCTAGCTGAAGTCAATGGGTGATTTTTTTCCATTGACGTCACCAGAGCCAGGATTTAAACCCAAATAACAGACGTCTCTCTCTTAAGGACTCCTAAGTAGACAGAATTTCCAGACTAAGAATCACGTGAGAAGAAAAACAGAGTAAAGTAATAAAAAACTATTCCGACTAAACTGATATAGAAGACTTCCACCGAGTAGTAACTGATCTTCACTCAGTACAATAGCTCAGTACTTTACCTCATAAGCAAACTGTCAGGATTAGATACATCATGGTCATTATTACACAAAATAGATTTACTCTCTGAGAGTTAGACTATGACCTCAGCATTCTCCTATGTTGGGCTCAAGCAATAAAAAAAGTACTATTTTAAGAAGTGCCTTTTACTCTCACAGTTTCATAGGGAAAAATGATTAGGCAAGAATCTCTTTCCAGCTTTTAAGGCTGAAGAGAAAAGCTGAGAAAGTACAAAGTAAATTCAAAACTAAAAGCAAGCAGGCAAATAAAAGGATTGTAGTAGAAGATCATATATTTCAAAACATTCTGGGACTTACTCCATGGTTTTTGAACTTTTGAAATTGGTGGTTATAGGAATACAGCTGATGTAAGTTACTCTCTTAACTCTACCCTAAAAGAAAGAGGCAGAAACCAGTTACCAGGCTCTTCCTAAACAGCCAGTTAATCCTCCATTGACTAATACAGAAGCTGATGACAAAATCACTGTCTCTAACCCTAAATTAAGACATTTTAAGATCTTCAAGATCACCTATATTTTTCTCTCTAAATACCATTTTACAGTCACGGTTATGTGTATTATGTGTTTAAAGCTGTTTAGAAATACCAAAAAAACCCCCACCGTGTGACAAGTTGAAAACACCAGACTCAGCCACACTGATTTATCATAAGGTCTGAGTAATCAGTGAACAAAACTGCCCCACAATCTGCCCAAGCAAAAGTTTGCACTGTGATGTAACATGAAGGATTTTGCTTCAAACTGTTAATAGGCCTCTGCTTCATCTTGGCAGGGAGCTATGATGGGCCCTGGGGTAATTTTCACATTCTTCCATGCCATTTCAAGCCAGGAGGCCCTGTGCAGAATGGCAGTGACAGAGCATGTACTGGACAGCTTGGACTGAGGGGAAAATTACATTGCTTGAAGCCTATTAGGAAAACAGTCTGCTAAGAACAAACGTAAGGGTCAAGCTGCAAACTTAAATAAAAACTTTTGTCTTATCAGTTCCCACAGAAGAAGCTGAGTAGTTGGAGGACAGAAAATGAAAGAAGGGTGTTGCTAGCTGGTACAGGTGGATTTGTGCAGCACTGTGATTTCATATGGGTATCAGTGAGACTCAATTTAGCTTTTCGAGCAAAATGATGCCAAGAGAAAGTTCTTACAGTCCTCCTGCTGGAGAAAGTTCACTTTGTGCTCACAATGCCCACATTCTCAGAGACCCCACCTAATGGCTGGCACACATATTACCAGCACTACCCTGTGCCAAATACAGATTTTTTCCAAAAGGTGAAGTTTTCTGTGACGAATGCTGCGACAGTTTTTGTGAAATTCTTGTGTTCAGTGTTAACAGAAAGGTGCAAAGTAAAGTAGCCATACTAACTTGGAAATTACCCTTGCCCAGACCTTCCAAAACATTAGCACAACCCAATAGGAGCTATGATCTTTGATAAGAGTACAGGATTTTCAATTTTTCTAGGCAATTATGCAAATAGTAGCCATGACTGTAATGGTAAATTTGCCAATATAATTGTTAATAGCACCATACACAGCCATTAAAGTTTACATATAAATAATTATGATGCAATATTTGTCTTCTATAACAATATATTCTTTATGCCTAGATAGCATACTATTCACTTCAAAACATGTCTGATATCTATACTTTGTAATTCAGAAAGCATGTCTAAAAAATATCAGAAAATTGCACATAAAGAGTACTGGCCAGTAGTATTGACAGAAAACATGGGTAGGTTTTAAGAAAACACGGAAGATGGCTCTATAGGGTATGTAACTGTTTGCCTTCTGCTTTAAAGCCCTGTTTAAGCCTGTATTATACATAGTTTACAGTACAGTTACTCTGCTCCCTTTAGTGGCATCAGAAAGAACATTCACCCTGAAGACTTCACCTGTAACAACAGAGTAAAGGTTAGATTGACTAGAATTCTCATAGATAGGAACGTCGACTGTCTCACACTACTGTAATAGAAATAACCCTCTGCTGAGAGGAAGAATTTTGGGGATTCTGTTAGGCAAGAGTTTATAAAGATTAAGATAATACAGAAAGTATTACACTATTAAAAACAAATCTCTAATAAAGACTGGAAGGAAAAGGAATGTTTTGCTTTAGTCATTGAGTCCAAAAATTGAAGTTACAATTTAGAATTGGATTAATCACTAAACAGTAAGGCAAGTTTTAAGAGTACCACAGACTGCTGTACTTGATTCTTCTCTAGCAGAATTTCAAGGCATTTACCTCCTATTGGTTTGTACATTAATCCTCTTGAAAGCTACTTGGCACTTGTCTGGAGCTGATTTAAGATGTCTTGGGCACTTTGTTTTACTCTGGCACAGTTATGAATCTCATGCTGCCTAAAATGGGTACTGCATCCTCCCCAGAGGGCGCTTAACTTGGAGGCTGGAGGCTGGTTTTTATTTTGACAACGTGCAAAAGAAAAGCAGCCTTTAAGAGAAACACCCTCCATCCGAGATTGCTGAGAACCAGGAACTGCCCTGTTACATGGGCAGCACAAAGCACATTTCACATACCTTGCCTTGCTCTGCAGCTACTGCCATGGCTCTGATTAGCTCTGCCAGGGCAGCCCTACCACCCACAGCGGGGCATGGCTGGGGGGAATCTCCTCATGTACAGTGGTACAATGTACAAGGACAGTCAGCAGCTCCCACAGGGCCAACCCTGAGAATGTCAGAAAGAGTAGAAAGCAAGGACTAGTACTACCTTGTTGTCCTGGTTTTTCCTAAGCCTTCTGTTGTAACCTTGGAGTCAGAGAATTTTCACACACTTTCATGTAAACAATAGCCAATGTTTCTTTAACCGTCTTTTCTGTTTTTCATTGCTTTTGTGATAAGAGAAAGTTTGATGAGCATCCTTTTTCTCCAGTGGGATTGAAGAGGAAGCGACATGTCCTGCAATCCCTTGTGGAGTTGAGAAACTTATAAAGTACGGGAAATGTAAATAAAGTCCCTTCTTTTTCCTCTTTCTGCAAAACCTAGCAGGTGTCAGAGCCTTGTTTCTTGAGTCCTTTACTGACACACTGCCTAAATAAGGGGCTCAACTCCAGAGGATTCATCCCAGGCTCTTTTCTGTTCAGGTGGAAAAATGTTTCAGGGATATAAACTTGGCATTCCTGATGCATCAAATGCACAGCTCAGAAAGTGGGCACCATAATTTAATGTAGGTACCAAAAGTGTCTACACATCTCTTCAACATGCCAATGTATGGATATGCTACACCAAGAAATACCTGTAGGGTGGCAATTTCAGACAGAAAAGCAGGTATCACTATTGCACTGTAATTAATTAGTTTAGTTCACTCAGTCTCTACAGATTATAAAAAGGCTGAAACACTCGATTCAAAAACAAAACACAAACAAAACAAAAATCCAAAACAAACCAACACCAAAACCAAACAAACAACAGCAACAACAAACCAAAACAAAACAACCAAATAGCAAAGGATCTGTCTAGTATCTTCCAATCAGGTTTTTCTGTCTGAAACTCAGGTCTATGTTAGACAGCAAGTTAGATCAAAGTATCTAACAAGCCATTCTGGCATCAAAGTCAGATTAATCCATGAATTTTGAAAATACTCATTTTAGTTTACAGCTGACTGAGGAAAAGAAAAAAACAACACAAATGAATACACAAGTTTTCTGAGAAGATGAGAAAACTATGGCTAACAGTCTATATCTGAACCAAAGTAGAACTGTAGTTGCCAAAATCTCCCTGGCACCAAGTCTCCCTACATTTAAGAGACAGCAAAGCTGATGACGTAGTATTTCTTTTCATGTATATGATGGTGTTCTGTATATCACAGAAAATATATTTTCAGTACTTAACAGTTCAAGGAAAACTTATCACATGAGGTTATGCTGTTACGGATCTAGTGCTGGAATCTAGGAAAACCTGCTTATCTTGATCCACAAGCTCACAGAAAATACCTTTTGATATCTTCATTCAAAAATATTTTTAGCCGTGGATGTTCTGCCACCAATAAATCAAGGTACATTTTGACAGGCACCTTGCTCTTGTACATCTGAAGTACAGCCTACACCTTACATGGGTGGTTTTGTTGATAATGCAATTGCAGGTGAATATATCCTTGTGTCACCCCTAATAATTGCAAAGTTGGGGAAAAAACACGAATAGAACATTCCTGTTAATAAAATGCTAGAATAGTATTTTCCCCTCTTAATTTAATATCTCTTAAGCTTTCAGTCATGTCTGTTGTGAAGCAGCAGTGCTCTCCAGGGAGGCATCTGCATGCTGACCAGCAGTCCAGTACTACACATCTCCCCTGACTGGGACCTTCTGGAGAGTCTGTGAACTGGAAAGTTTGCTGGTTTGTTCCCAAGTGTTATCTGTCCAGGAAAGGATACTTACTGCTATAACCCCTGTCCTACTGAACATACCAATAGGGATGGCAGAAATAACAGGACAATCTACAAGATGGCTCCACAGTCCAGCTCACTCTCTCATTTCTTGTTTAAACCAGCCAGGTAGGTAAAACAGAAAAAGGCACAAGATAAAGACAGTGGATTTGGGCAGGAATGTTCATAGCTAGGCTTTCATATTGTTGCAAACTCTCAAGTACTTACTTACCAAAATACAGACAAAACTCACCTTGTTGCATTGATCTAGAAACAAAAGATCCAAGTCCAATAGCACCTCTGGTATAGAAGCACAAGTTTAAAAGTTATCACTGCAACCTGTAAAGCAGATTTTTGGACTTTCTATGGTCACACTCATGGCCAAAGATGGGAATTGTTCTTTTCCTAAGCCAGCCACAGTGAGTGTGGTAAAGGTCACCAGCAGGAAGCCCAGAGCTCCTCACTCCCACACAGTCCACCTTGGAACAACCTGATTTATATTCTCTCATATCCTCCATGTCTCTTCATTTATTCTTTAATTTCCTATCAAACAACACAGGCCAGAGTCCTGTTCTTGTATGTGCCTGCAATTATCTTTAAACTACACATTGTTGTCAATGTGATCATTTCACTAATTTATGTAAATAGGACCTTGCCCAATGACTTGGCTGTTATTTGTGAATGAATCATGCTGCTCTGAGTGGCTGGATATATTTAACTCTCATTAATTTGTTCAAAATAGCTACTAATGGGTTTCTTTAGCTCATGACTCTTGTAACAAAAGGCAAAAGGATGATTGGATTTGCATGAGGAGGGCCGAGGTAACCCTTTCTGTTACTATCCAGCAACCAGCTATTAAATACACCACAGTTCAAGTTACTTCAAGTGATTTTAAGGCAGCAGCACGTTAATAGCTCAAGACAAAAAATGCAGGCTTCAGTTGGCCTCAGCCAGCAGTACTGAACCATTTCTGGAAACTATTTGTTTTCACTTTCTTTTGAGTGAGAGGAATGCTGTTAAAATCGCAATTCTGAAAAAACTGAAGGCTGTGAGCCCAAATTGAGAGTAGTAATATAAATAGGTTCAAATCTAGCAACGGTTTGTTAGAGGGAGTAGCTAAATATAAAGGCTTCAAGAGAAACATGCCACTCACCATGGTATAGATCCACTGGTTTTATGATCCAGAAATACTTTCCATGAAAAAAGGTTGCATACTTGGAAGATTTTATTGTATACTTAGAGAATTTTATACGTGTAAAGTGCTGCTGAAGTTTTTATAGTATGTCATGCGATCTGTTTTGCAGAAAAATGTTATTTTTGACAAATATACTCTCTTACTAGCTGGGCTCAGGATCATCATGCAGCTGCTGTGAACATCATCATCTTGTCTGTGACCTGAGGTTACACCACACTCCTTTGTAGCTCTGACTTCTCTTTGCTGTACCACACAGGCCCTTATTGCTTTTAATCTCAGGTCAGTAAGGTCTGAGTGTTTCACCCCATCTTCCCAGGCATCAGCAGCAGGCTCCAGCTCCTGTCCTTCAGAGGTGCCCCTGGAGGCTGTGCAAGCTTGGTGGGCTGTTTGCTGAAGAGCCACATAACATCCATGTACTAGAAACACCTGCCTTTCCAATTACCTACTTTTCTACCCATGGTGATTTTGTACAATCTAGATTTCAAGATCTCAGAGTCATTGACTTCGTTTTTCATTCACAAGAGTCTGCACAGATTAGAGTTTCCACCCATTTTCCTTGTTGTCCAAGCAAATGTACTATATTCTATCAATGGTTTGTTGATATTGTTTGGAGTACTATTTATTTTTGTATGGAAAAAAAAGCAGTGTTGATCACTGATAATAGGGAGATTAGCTTGAAGTTCACCAATTGGGAGATTTCTGCTCTTAGACTTTTCTTGCACAAATACTGGAAACACTCCTGTTGGAAAGTATACTGCAATATTTGCTCAAAGTTTGTTGTTTTAGCAGACACCCCTGCCAGTATAACATTTTGACTAGAAATAACCATGGTAACAAATGCAGAAGGCTAACAAGCACAAAGAGTTCAAACTTGTTTCAACTACCCCTGTCCTGACCTACTTCTTGTATGTACATCAAAAATCCTTTTAGGATAACCACAGCTGTTTAAATTATCTTTTTTCAGCCATTAGTAAATTAATGCTTCTTTCTTTCTGGGATTTAAAAGTAAGATGAGACCTCCTGGTAGGATTGAGAAGAATATTTAGAGCTTTTGCTTCTCACCCCTTAGGATGCTGGGAATGCTGACAAAGAGAGGAAACACTCTGTGTGGATTCTAGTATACCAAAGTTAAGAAATTGTTTTGGCACTGAACACAGGAATGCAAAGTTGGTCTTGTATTTTGTTCTTCATTAATTAAATGTAATAGTTTTTAAAAAAAATTCTGCGTAAGTTTCCACTTGAAGTTTCACACAGATGGTTCTTGTAGAAGATGAGGGTTTGACCTAACCTAGTCTTACATAAGACATAAGGCTATCTTAACCCCGTATTTGCACTGGTACCTTCAAGGGACATGTGTGGGTCTTGTGAAATCTGTCAGGAGAGAGATGTAGCAGTTCACAGCAGTCTAAGGCCAACCCGTGGCTTTCGAGCTGCTTGTGACTCAGTAGAGTCAAGTACAGCTCTTGTGCCAGAGCTGTATTACAGATGTTAATTGCCTCAGATATTTAGCTGTAGAGGGAAATCAGGAACCGTGAGGGACTGCTGAAACCCGTGTTGCCTTGCGGGATGCAGCTGTGTGCTCACACCGCAGGGAGTGGAATCCCCGCGAGCGCTATCAGCGCGTTACTGCCAAAGCAGATCGCACAGATTGCGTTCCCCCAGCTCACTGAGGTAGGGAGATCTTGGCAAGCTCGTCTGAAGTGTTAGCAAAGCTCTGCTTCCTAAGAGTTCAGCTGTCTGGCCTGCCCAAATCTGACATTGGATTCACGCAGATAAAGCACTGCAGTTTCGGTGGCCAGTGGCACAGGCAGGAGGGACACAGCTGACATCGTGCCACCCTTCCTAACACACTCTGACCTCCTAGACACGGGAGGCATTAACAGCAAGTGCTCCTGCAGAGAAGCCTGGTCTGATGCTCCAATTCGCACCAGAGGCTCTAAAGCAAGAGGCCCACCAGGACTGCTTTGCCTCTTCCCTGGCCCAAAGGATGCTCACACTTCCAGGATTCTAAGTCTTCCAAACACCTCTTGTTCATAGGACACAGTTCCAAAACAGCCCAGTGACAGAGCCCCTGTGACACTGCTCAGCTCTCACACATAGGCTGCTCACAAGCATTTGCAGACCATTCTATTCCGTATCTATTTCACGTGGAAATTTGAATAATACTTTGACCATCATTTATTTTTCTTTGAAGGGGCCTTGATCCCAGAAAGGGTTGAGTAAACACCATGAAAATTGATTCTGGATATTGCCAAGGAAAATAAGAGCAAATATAAAGATACTTACAAAAATATCTGACTTTTTGTTATTTTTTACCTAACCAGAAGCTGCTAAACAAAAAGTTTCTAGAAGACTCCAAAACATTAAGTCAAATTAATATGACTAAGCACCCTTACTTTGGTATTTATCTCAACTTCAAAATACTTCAATCACTTAGCACCTGAAAAGTAACCCAGCTATGAAACCCTGCCATACTGTGTAACTGCTCTTTGATGAAAATTACACCACACCTTATTAATCCCTTGCGGGGGTAGGGCGGGGGAAGAAAAAAAAGAAAGAAACCTCCTTTAACTAAAGCCTGGAATGACTCGCAGCCAAACAGATGACACTTAAGCAAGTATGCCTAAGTACAGTACACTTCACAGTTCATTTTGGTATTAGTCATACTTAAAATCTGCGTATTTTAAACTAGCATTTAATACGTATGTCCACTACACATCTCCAGGATTAATCTTCTCAAATACAAATTTCCCTGAATAGGCATCATGTTTTCCACAGTCTCATGACATTAATCAAACATCACTCCGTGCAAACTCCATACCTCCCAAATACGAGCCAGGTTTGTGAGTCAGCTCCACACGCTGTGATACGATCAAAGCAAGACTAGTATGGCACTTCAAAAGTTCACTTGCAGGAAATCTGACAGTAAAATCACCTAAAACAATTTTTCCAGATACTAGATATAGTGAAAGCAATATGTAGTATCCCAGACTGATTTTGCTGAGTATGTTTCAACATTGAACAGAGCTCAGAACTGCAGGGTATCAAGTATCTGTTCAGTACAAACATTTTTTTTCTGTACAGTATTCAGACATACAACAGTTCAACATGACAATCATAGAAAACAGATTACAAACCACACTAAAATATTACCAAAACACATATCACTGATACTGTAGTGGCTTATGCAAATGCAGGTTGCATTTACATTACACTCTATCATGAAGAAGATTCTTGCGTCCAAGTGATAAAACCAATATATTTAAATTTTCAATATGCATTCTCAAAGGTTTAAGCTAGTCTTTCTTTCTTTCTGTTGGTATACCTTGTCTCTGTTTCATTGCAAGATTTCAACTTTCAAATGACTAAACTTATGACTGAATGCTGAATACATTGTCCTTACCATTATGTTACAGCACGATACTTTTAGAAGTAGATTGGTGGTATGACTAAGAGAGCAGAGTTTGTTTTTCCATTCTATTCTCCAGTATATATTCAAAATTCCCTTTCTGAGCAGTCATGCTAGGCAGCTTACACCAGTAATATCTGTGAAAAGCAGGCACAAAAAGCAAAGGAACAACTACTCAGACTTTTAAAAGCACAACAACTGTTTCAAACACTTTTAAAATATGCAATTAATTCTGCTTACTGGCATGTTTTAGAAAGCTACAGTCATGCTTTCAGCTTTTTACCTTCTGTAAGTTTATAAATTTAGGAGCAATGCAAACTTACTTCCTTTTGCAAAGGAAGGTTTCAAATTATGAAACCAGCACAACAGATGTTAAAGGTTTGCAGAAGTTTGTACTACTTGCTTTTGGGAGAAATATCCACGCTGCTGTTGTTTTTCTTTTGCCTTTTGCTGAAAAATTGAACCACGATATTCACAATCTAGTTTCCTTTTCATAGGTAACTCCTAAGGACATTAGTCAGTTATTCAGGACATGTAATTACTCTGTCACCTCTCTAGTTATTAAAGCAATCCAATAATGTTTTTAATACAGGCAAGTTTCATATTAATTGAACTCTTCTTGACCAAGCAAGCTACACAATATAATAAAAGCTACCCCTTGTGTGTACCACAAAGCAGAGAACTGACAGAGCACACAGGTATTAAACATGACACCAGCTGTAACTGCTTTATAGTATCACATGAAGCCATGCACTGGGGCAATCTTCTCTTTGTGACCTGGATCATATAAAATAGCTAAGAAATTTTCAGGTAGTTTCTACATTAGAGGATCCTTTTGTAGTTCAGTTGGCAATACTTTTTTACTATGGTAGCTGACACCCCAGGATTTTTCCAAAGGCAACAGTTCCTCAGTGACAGTACAAACTCACAGGAGAATGCTCCGCCTTGTGAAGTGATGTGTTCCAGGAAGGTGCCAGCAGCCCCAGCACTGTCCTGCTGCAATATTGAGATGCTGTACTCAGGCCTAGCAGGAATCTCCACATCCTCCACAGTAATGGCCATGAACATCACCAGGTTGGAAAGGGGTGTGTGGTCTAATCCATTTCATAAGAATAAGGGAATGTATTATAGCAAAACCCAAAATATGTAACAGAAGCCCAAATTCTATATAATTAACCAGTAGTAATTAATTTTCAAGCCAGAGGTTCCTGCAGACATTTCACACAGTGGTTTAAGCTGCCATTACGGGATCTCACATTTTTTCGTCTGTTGCTGGTTCCATGCTCCCTTCTGAACATACTACACTAAAAAAACACACAACAAAATTTTGGATAGTCCCTTTCCCTTTCAGCTATACAAGTGTGTTCAGCATCTTTTCTTCTTCAGTTAGCAAATAATTTTCAGGGACACATTTTTTTTCTCTTTAAAGCCAAAAAGCAGAGGGGAAGCGTTAGGGGGAAATGTTATGGCCTACAACTTTTTTCAGGGATTCTGTCTCTGAGACCTTTAAAAAATAAGGAAATGGATGAGAAAACATGGGTTCCTCCTTCCTGATATTTCCTTGCTATTTCCCAAAAGCAGTGGTTTTGTCTTTAGCCAGTAAAAGTAAGTAACAGAGAAAGAAAAATGCAACAAATACAAAGACTACACTGTCTACTTACTGTCTTTCCAGGTGCTTTTCTTATTCCCTACATCCTCTTCTTAATCATTGCTGGAATGCCACTGTTCTATATGGAATTAGCACTGGGACAGTATAACCGAGAAGGGGCTGCCACTGTGTGGAAAATCTGTCCAGTTTTCAAAGGTAAGTGTCCCTCTGCTCCTTGAACAGCACCTGAGGGTGCCACACAAGTGTGATCACAAAAAATGTAAAGATCCCTCATCTTTCACGGACAACCTGGTACTTGGTGACCTTTGCCCAACCCCTGAAGTCAGAAATCTTTATGTTATCGCGGGTGAAGGACAAAATGGGGAAAGCCACAGAAATAATCTTCAGGGTGATTGCAGCAGTGGGCAATGAGCAGGAGCAGTTCAGCCCTGCCCTCCCTTTGCCCCACGTTCTGGCGAGTGGGAGGAACTGGGTATCTCTGGGGGGAGGGAGGGGCTTGCCAATCCAAACACTGGAAATACCAAATCCCCCCCAGGTCAGTTCAGCCCTGCGCTCCCAATTGACTGAGATAACCACTACTCCATTCAGGGCATGGAGCTGCCTCTGCACAAGTCCAATGCCACAGTGGTTACAACACTCAATGGAGTTGTGAAGACTGTAGGTTCGGCCGCTAAACTCGTAACATCACAGGAGTTTTCTGTGGTATCTCTGTACCTCAGTTTTCCTGCCTATGAAGTGGGAGCAATGGTTCTGATAGTCTTTGTAAAGTGTTCTTCAGATTTTGCAATGAAAAAACACTTGTTAAAATCTGAACATTATTACTATTGTGTGTTTTCCACTAGGATTAACTCTCCAGCATCACTGAATAAAAGGCTGTAGAGTGTTTGTGCACTGAGCTACAATCATTCTGCAAGGAAAAAATAGGTTAGGTGCTTCAGGGTGTGTGGCTTTGATCAGGAAGTGATCAATGTGTGAAAGAAGCCACATGTATTCTGTACATGAAACAAGTATTTGTTAAGGAACCTCAAGAATTTTTTTAAGCATTGCTTGCCAGCAAGAAGTGTAAGTTTCTTTGTATGTATAGCAGACTGTACCTAAAATCTTATGCAAGAGCCTTTTCAACACAGAGATACTTGAAATTAAACCAGGCAAGCTCAGCTGACCTCAGAACCTTGAAATTCAGATCATGTTCATCCTGGGACTGGCAAAAGCTGAGGAGCTTAACAATAGCAATGCAAACTTGATGGATCCGCTGCTCAGATATAGGTTACACTGAGTAAATGTTAGTCTTCTTTCTCAAAATACAGCTTTCCTCTTCAAGCAGCCTAGACCTACACAATAAGAAAAGTGAAGGGGGTTTTTCTTACCAGTCAAACCCAAAACTCACAGCAAAATCAGCTTAATATATATTACAAAAAATAAACAAGCAATCTAATAAAATAACATGCCTCAAAATTTTAAAACTAATTCACATATAGAGTTACCCAGCCCTTCTATAATCCCATCATGGGAGGCAAAATTCATCCCAGCACCCTGGAACCTGAATGTCCTTGCTCAATAAAAGTTTCTGCTGGTATTATTTATATACTTTTGGATGACAATGAGGATTTTGAAAACCTAAATGCGAGAATTAGACCTTCAGGATCTCAAAGCATTTGAGCCAAATACCACTGTGCTCAGTGCTCACTGTGTTGACTTCAGGATTGAAAAGATTATGAGAAAGGAAAATAGAACTTATTTCATGTATATTCTTGTTGACATTCCAGCTGTGTTTTTAAGCTGACATTTTCAAGGTGGACTAAACATACATTACTGTTGATTTTTAAGGTTTCTTATTACAAGGATACAGAATAGCATATATTATTTGATTCTCAAAATGTAATAAGCATTGAGACATATTTTCACCTCGGTATAAACTCAGTACTTTTAAAGTTTTAATTAAAACTTCTGGTAACATGCAAACACATTTTACTGCAAATGCTTTGGAGCTGTTTCTGGGACAACTCAAATCTCTCACTCAAAGGAAAAGTACACAGTCTACACAAATTTGTGACAGCTTCTCTAAATGAACAGCACTATAGTACTAATTTTAGCTATGAATATTATTGCTATGAACTCTAAGCACTCTACTTCTAATGAGATGCTATCATAACACATGCAATTACAAATATACCCTGTAACCTTTGTAACACAGTCTGTTTTCATCTCTGCATTTTTTTTCCAGGGTCTATTTTAGACTGTGGGTGGTGCAGTATTACTTTTAAGAAAACCTAGAAACATAAGAGCAAATTCATTCCTGAACATTCTTAAGATCACAGAGAAGAGCCATTTAAAATACATTTGAGCCTGTATTTTTTAGTCTTGATATTAAACATCTCTCATTGTCCTCCTGAATTGGAGGAATTTCAGGAACACTTTTTTTAAACAACAATTATCTGATTTTAGTACTTCATATATTGTCTATGCTTGGTGTTTTAACATTCACCTTAAGAATTATTTCTTTCAGGGATTCCTCCCCCCTCTCCATTCTATTGATCACAGTGTATCGCTAGAGTTTGAGTGTTCAAGTACTAGATTGATTTAAGCACCAAGGATTTGAAAATACTGTTTCATCTTTACTTTCACAATTATTTCCCCATTGTTAGGGATGAGCAAACTGGTTTACAGATAAAAAGCCTCCTGCAGAGCAAAGAGTAACTTTCGTTCACGCAGCAGTCTTTGAACTGCCAACTCCTTCAGGTCAGCATCTGTTCCTTATGCAAATTTTAAACCAAGGATTAATACTCAGTGTTTGCTACTTCCTTTCTTCATAAAGGAATAAGAAAGCCTAATAATTTCCAACTGCTAGGCTTCCAATGCAAAAAATTAAACTGCAGAAAATTAGAATTAAAGGTTTGCACTTAGTCACTGTGACAGTACAGTGATGACATTCATAAGATGTAGTCTCTACCTGTTCTATGCAGTACATACAACTTTGAGGGAGGATTCAGAGAACAAAGCTGCACACGCAGTAAAGGAACAATGACTGAAGTCAAGGCAAAGCAAGATTCCTGAACAATTCTGCCAACCAACTTTTATTGGGCTCCAACAATAGTACCAAAGCTTCCTCCCAAACCATTGGAAAATGAGGAGAATGTGCACTTCCTGGGGCTCTCTTGCTAAATGGTACCTCCAACCACACTTCAGTATGCAAAAAATACAAAGCAAATGTTCAAAGTCAAAAGAGAATACTTACAGTGGGAATTCTGTAATCATGGAGAGATAGTAAAAAAGGGTTGAATGTCACACACAGTTTAACCCCAACCCGATATTCACCAAGATTTACTGGCATGCCCAGAAACCACCTGGAGGCCCTCAGTGGAACAGCACAGGCTGTTTCGTCATGGAAGCCAATCTTGAGAGTAGTAATGGGAAAGAAACTAGAGAGGGATCAGTGTCTGTTCCAAACTAGTTCAGGGTGGGAACAAGAGGCATAGGGAAACTTCATTTAAGTGTCGAGCTTTACTTTTCCAAGGGAAGTTGCCAAGGTCTCTGACGTCATGAAGATGAAGTGAGTTTCGCTCCTAACATGGGCTTGCAATCTTCTGCATTGGAAGCAAATCAGCAACGGAGTTGTACAAGGACAAATTTTGACATTGCACTGCTTAATTTCTTTTTCTGACAAACAACTGGATTTGATAAAAGCCAGTCATTTTCCAGAACCATTTCTGTAATTTTTTGTTTAGAGGTCAGGGACACTGTGTCCACATATGTGCATGCAAATGTCGAAAATTCCTTTTATTGGTGTGAAGACCTGAAATGGATTTGCAATTATGAGTTTAATTCCAGTGTTTGTGTATACTGTTGCACGTCAATTGCAATGTATAATGTAGTTTTCCTTTTTCCCTAGGTGTAGGCTATGCAGTGATACTCATAGCTCTTTACGTGGGTTTCTACTACAACGTTATCATAGCTTGGTCTCTGTATTATCTATTTTCATCATTCACATTTGAGCTCCCCTGGACAAACTGCCACAACAGCTGGAACAGCCCAAACTGTACAGATCCCAAACTCTTCAATGCATCAGTGCTTGGCAATGGTACTAAATACTCAAAGTACAAGCTCACTCCTGCAGCTGAATTTTATGAGTAAGTGTTGACTTGACTTTGCTATTTATTCAAAATTCTGTGTCTAAGGGAGCTTCCTCTTGAAGGTAAAATAGTTTGTATCCAGCCTCTAGAACGAGCATCAGAAGACCAAGGTTAAAATGGAGCTGTAATGTTGGTCTGTATTCCTGGGTGACTAAGACTTTTGCCTCTGTGAGCTTTGCTTTCTCCTATACTAATGCAGTGCTTGCTACTGAGAAAAATGGAATTGGACAAGACACAAATCTGCTCTGATATGCCACTTTTGTTTGCACCAGCTTTGCCAGGGCAAGGAAACACAACAATATTCTGACAGAGATGACTGCATGCCAAACTGAGCTGAGTTTAACGCTTTAAAATAACCATTTGTTCAACAGATTTGGACTGCTTCTCTACTTGCACAACATTTCAGAGCAACAGCAGGCCTCTGTGTGTTCCACTGCTTCAACAGTTCAATGAAATGAGATGAAACACTGAGCAGGAGGAAAGAGCCAGGTTATAGAAAGACAGGTTTTTACCAATTCCTAAGCAAAAGTGTTCTACAATGTGGGCTGAGACAGGCAAAGGCACACTCAAATCCAACAGTTGGAATCAAATCCAACAAGGTATATAAACTAACTACTGAACTATAAAACAAAGATCTCAGTCTCTGTATAAATATTTTCATTATGGACTTATAGGGGAAAATGGGATTTTATGAGGAGAAAGAAAGGGGGATGAATCAGCTGTTGAATTAATCTGAATAATCAATTAATTAATATTTCTGTGTTGGGAGTAGAAGAATATCAGGGCACACACCTGCCAAGCAGTTAGTCCAACCCTGTAGAAATAAAGGGAAAACACTGTTACCATAAATAACCTAGTGTGTGTTACAGCATGCCTGGCTATAGTAGGGATCTTGGGGTCTCTGTTTATAGCTCTTTAACATTTGTGGCCGCTGTTCCTTCTCTGAAGACAGCACGGTGAAAGATCAGTAGTGATACACAAACTGCTGGCAGGGGGTTGGGTAAACTGAATGCAGTGCAGTTGAGTTCAAAGGAGCTCACTAAAATGGCAAACAATGACAGCTGTGAAATCTACTGCCCTTACAACATATGATGTGCTCACAATGTAAAGACAGATCATTCCTAGCAAAAGGTTATATATGCGTTTAGTCACAGAATCTGACTTTGATGGGAACTAGAAGAAAATATTCATTCAGCATCTTAAGACTAAGAACGGCATTTTTAGAGAATATTAATTTGAACAGCACTTTAAAAAGGGTTTCTTTAATTTTCTTGTGCTTAAGCCTTAGTAGTGTAAAATGCAATCTCTATATTCTTGCTTTGCCTTTTTATTATTTAAAATGGTTCTGTGCAACTTCTGCTATCACAGCATGCTTGGGTAATGATTTTGGCTTTGTAGTGGGTGAGCTTGTGGTAGAACCAATTCATGATGTTTTGATTTAGTTCCACTGATCTGGTTAACAGCTCAACTAATGATTGTCTGTACACTGAAATTTGAAAAATTATGCTTATTTCCTCATCATGAAGTAGATTGAAGGTGCAGTGTTCAGTAGGTAAGAATAAAAAGGGAATTTGACATTTTATTATGCTTTGATCCCTGTAATTAGCTCATTAGGCCTTGTACTTATTAGCGACTGGATTACACTGCAAAAAGAAGAAGAGTAACCACTTAAGTAAAACACTCTATAACATCTGTGTTCCCAGCTGTAAAAACAGGGAATCACAAGGGGCATGATGTTCACTTAGCCAGTATTTGGATGAGCTCATCAGGTCCAGCTGTACAGCTCAGGTGTGGGCCCAAAGTTGTACAAAGTCTTAGTGTATTCAGATCCAACCGAATAAACCAAATCAGAAAACAGTTTCTTTTCTTATATCAAATAACCTGATTCATGCCCATGGTCCTCTTACAATAGGGAGAGTTGAATCTTCTGAATATAAAGTTTCATATTTTGTGCCGTAGTCAGGAAATGGGAAGTGATACAGCTTAAACTTGATTCTCTAGGTTGTGTAGTTACATCAAAACACTCGCACAAACTTCTGGCCTCTGGTGGGCAGGCTGAGGGGGAACCAGGGAGACCAGAAACACCAAACATTTATTTTGCAGCTGTAGAGTTACTGAAAAGAGGTACTTCCGAGACAGGCCTCAAGCCGAGAGCTGGTGTGATTATCCTGAAAAGAAACAGACACTTCTCTTTGGGACATAATTCCTTCACACTAAGCTGGCCTGACCACGAATTTACAGTTGATTATTTCCTAAAGCCCTGTAGCTGCCAGAGCTGACTGCCTCTATCTCCACCAGCACAGGAATAAACTGTAGGACGAAGTGGGAGTACTGTGATGTGACACTTCATCAAATACTAAAAGAAAGATACCTCAAATTCAGCAGAAATATGCTGGTTGTCACTACTTACATTGAGTGAGAAAAGGGAAAACTAGTAAAATCTATCAGCTGTCCAGTATCTGGCCAGGAGGAAAAGCAGAGAGAAACCTCTAAGCCTCAGACTTGGAAGAAAACATTTGAAGTTGAAAATTCCATGCCAAAGCAATGACAGGAGAACTTTGAAAAACATATTTGGCATTTGTTTTCAAGCCTCAAGAGCTGGGCAGAACTTAAGGTTGAAGTGGTTGCACACTGAGGCCTTTTAGAGAGTTTCATTTTACTAAGTCTGGTTTCAGTTGTAGAGGCTTAATTCAGGCTAATGTGCCACTGATGTCATGGGGACAGCTTCTTACAATAGGAAGGAATGGGACCTCTACAATACCTCATTAGAGATGGTTAAAATCAACTATAAAGTATTTTTACACTGTAATACTGGCAAACCAAGCTAAAATCTAATAACAACTGGTGCCTTTCTGCTAAGTAACAGCCAGACGTAAGAGAAATCCAGTCAGGAATAAAATGTCAACTCCACATTTGTTAGAGACACACATTACTTTAATTCCTTCCGTCATCAGTGGTTTAGAATTAAAAACAAAAAATGCAAAGAACCTTCTATCCTTTCCACACGTGTTAAAATAATTCATTAGAAACCTCTTTTTTGGAAGAACAGAAGTACATCACTGCAAATAAAGTTCCCCTATCTAATCCATATTGCTCCTATTTAAACACTTTATCTGAACGCAGGCATACCTTATATTTGTTCTCTCCATTCTTGTGTCTGGGAAAAGTCTGTTAATATCTTCCTTCATTTATGCTGACAATTAAAAAATACCAGTTTGGAGGAACAAAAGCACTATTCTTCTCACGAGGTACTATGCCTGCGAAAAATTATGATCTGTGGTAGGAACAAATCCTGGCAATTTTTTAGACAAAACAGTGAAATTGTCAACAAACATATTCAGCTACAGCTATTTCCCTCTGACAGCACTTTTTCTCAGAGCTGTAATCCGTTCTTTCTGCATGAGAAATTTTACAAGGAAATTTTCATGCCAGATTCAGTGAAGGAGATTCACAGAGTTCAAAGTCTGCCCAGCTGTGAGCAATTGCAAAAATCTACATAAGAACAAGGAATAAAACCAAGATTCAGTCATGGCATTTTACATTTGTCATATTTATGAACATCAAATTTATGAAATTTATGAATGCGTGAACCAAGAATGTCCTGAAAAAACCCCTCACCCTATACAGCAAAGGTTACTTTCATAGACCAATCGGTTTGTGCTTTGGGGTACAAGCCTTCACTGGAAATGCCACCCCAGGCAAAGGGTCCATGTAGTTCAGTATCACATCAAATGGAGTGATCAACACTGTGGGCTCCAAAGATGCAGGAACCTGCCCCCATGAAACAACTGTGAAGCAACTTCTACTAAAAGAGAAAACACCACTTCAAAAGCCAGCATGAGCAATTCTGTCCATAAATGCTTATAAAAACTGAATCAGGCAACAAGAACTAGTAAAAGTCGATAGCCCTGCATTCTGCTAATCACATCTGGTCTTTCCATCCCGCTCTTCTGAAACAGTAAATTTTGGAGAGCCATGAATGTGCTGAAGTGAGGGAGTAGCAGAGGAGGTCAGAATTGCTAAGTTAGTGGGAAAATGAAGTTTTCGGTGCATTGAGAGAAATATTCTCAGTATTATCACGATTCAAAAAGAAATACTATTTCACCTGCAATGGGGCAACCTGGGTGTACAGACAGAATGAGATGCTGGAAACAGTGCTGTGAGAAGGGACCTGGGGGTCCTCCCGGCTGATGGCAAATTGAACATGAGTGAGCAGTGCCCTGGCAGCCAGGAGGGACATCTGTGTCCTGGGGGGCATCAGGCCATCAGGGGGCCAGCTGGGCAAGGAGGCGGATTGTCCTGCTCTGCTCTGCACTGGGATGGCCTCACCTTGAGTGCTGGGGGCAGTTTTGAGCACCACAATATAAGATATTAAGATGTTATAGAACATCTAAAGGAGGGCCATGAACATGGTGAAGGGCCTTGAGGGGAAGCCCTATGGAGGAGCAGCTGAGGTCACTTGGTCTATTCAGCCTGGAGGAGACTGAGGAGAACTCACTGAAATTACAAGTTCCTCCTGAGGGGAAGAGGAGGGGCAGACACTGATCCCTTCTCTGTGGTGACAGTGACAGAACCCAGGGAAATGGCCTGAAGTTGTGTCAGGGGATATCAGGAAAAGGTTCTTCACCCAAAGGGTAGCTGGCCACTGGAAGAGGCTCCCCAAGGAAGTGGTTACAGCCCCAAGACTGACAGAGTTCAGAAGTGTTTGGATAGTGCTCTCAGGCATGGGAGACATGGGCATCTCTTGGAGATATCCGGTGCAGATTTAACAGCTGGACTCAACGATCCTTGAGAATTCCTTCCAGCTCAGTATAGTCTGTGATTCTGTGATTAAGTACAAATAAGTTATATGCCAGCCAGAGTGCCACTAGTAAATTATGTGATTCCCAAAACCTAGCTTGCAGCCCATTACACAGCTCCATTCTCCAACACAAGAGGGAGCTGAAATATCTAGAGAAATCCCAGATGTTGTTGCATCCCCCTGGCATCCCCCTGGACTGTGCCCAGCGCTCCAGGGTAGGGGGGAGGCACACAGAGCACATGCACGGCACCTCAGATGACTCAGCTGATCTCCTGTGCTCTGGGCCGTAGGGCAGCACTGTCCCAGAGCCAGGATATCCTTCAGCATTGTAGCTGTGCCTACTCAGAGCTCTTTACAAAGCACCCAGAGGCACCCAAGCAGCTCTGACAGCAGCCCCGGGTGTGGCAGAGCTGGGCCTGAGCCAGGCTTCCCCTGTGGCACTTCATGTAGAGCCACTCTGCTCTCTCTGCACTGCACCCCAGCCCAGAGTCACAGTCAGGAGACCCCGCTGTCCAACCTGCATGGAGCCAGCTCGGCTCTACACATTTTGTACCACAAGCTCTGCCCCACACTGCTGTGTGGACACAAACTGCCGTGAGAACTACAGCTGAATGTAAGCAGTGCTATTCATGAAACAAAAATACCTGGAGCCTGGCAAACTCTGCAAAAAGGGATCTATCCACATCAGCTTGATGCGGATAGCCTAACCTTCCACAGGTAAAGGAAAAGCACATTTCATGCTCTGAAGAAAACTGGCAGCAATGATGATTGAACTATGGTTGCCCAAATATATAACGCAGAAGATGCATGTAGAAGAGCTTTCTAATTGAGCACAATTATCATGCTTCAAATTGCCTTCTAAATTGAGTATGCAATTTAATTTCTATAGATTGCATATTGTATACATTGACAGTTATTTTAGCATCTTCAATCTACAATTTGCATTAAGTTTTAAATCATAAAAACATAGTCTAACTACCAGAATAGGGACTATAGCTTGGGACACCAGGACTATCTCTATTTATTCCTTATCCAGTTTGCTGGTTCTTAGTTTATGCAAGCCATTTGGGTTAGATCTCATAAATATGACTACTAACTTTTAGAATTATTTAGACATTTCTAGAAGTACTTACTATGTTAACTAACAAACACATTTGTTAGTTAACATACTAATTTACTGATAAGTGATGACATTTTTGAAATCTGAATCAATCTGATGCAACACATCTAAAATTTATATAAATGACACCCTTCTATTGAGCACATCAAATTCAGGCAAGTAACTTTTGCTTCTAATAAAAAGAGAAAGAATGAGCTGTGTATGGAGCTGTGTAAACATATTTGGACTGAAAATGAAAATTATAATTGATTTTGGATTGAAAAAATGAGGTCTACTCCAAGACCTTACACTTAATCTATTTAAGCAAAACTTTCTACATTTCTAAGAGACAATCGTGTAAATGTGTCTAGAGATGAATAATACATAAAGCTCCTTAGAAAGTACCAGTCTGACAAAAACATTCCAGATAATTGTACACCTAAAACTCTTAAATCCTCTTTTCTGGCTACAGATTAAATATTTTGGATTAAAAATGATACAGAGTAATTTTCAGATCACGACCCTTGGCATTTCTTTTTTCCTGGTTTGGTTCCCTGTCTATGTGCAAATATTCACCCCTTTCATAACAAAGAAAGCCATTTTTTCTCAGAGTAGAGACAGAGTACACATTTATAATAATCTTTATTGTACAGATGGGAAATCCAAGACACAGAGAAGAATTTATTGGTTCCAACATTTCCTGTTATTAGAACTGTGACTGGGTCCATCATTTACTGAATCCCACTGAGCAGCTGTCCCACTGTCTCCTCAATAACTTTTTTTTAGTAGGGTTTATGTGTGAGTACCAAGCAGCTGAGCTGCCTGTTGGCTGTTTAGGGTCTGGTGCCAAATTAAAGGGGACCCAAGTGCTGCTCAACGACTAAACAGAGGCAATGGTACTAACAAACCTATCGCTGTTTGCAGATTTCAGTGGAGGTGAACTATTTCCCTTTAGCTGAATGCGGTGTGGAATTAAGGCAGGAACTGGTGCCAGAGTTGTGGGGTGGCTGGAGAATCTTCCCAGCAGAGAGCATAGGGGAGGAGAGAATGAGAAGAAATTTCCCAAGAGAGGAACCAGAATGTCTGAATGCAGCTTCCAGTTGAGAGCCCTTCACATTCCTGCCCCTCCTGCAGATAGGTGGAAAGACTCTTGGAACCCGGATGTACAATCTCAAAGTCACTGCAAATGTAGTTTACACTCCCTTACATGGGATGCAATCTTAGTATAAACCAAGCTCCTTTGCACAAATCCCTGATTTCTAGTGCATGTTGTTTGATTCTTGGTGCTGTTTTTATTAAATATTTCTAGAGCTCTGACTAGAATATCAGAAAGCTTAAACAATTTATTAGCTTCTCTTGCCTTTTGTTCAGCATAATAAAATAGATCCCTGTTCTACTGTCAGCTCTGCTGATGTTTATTCTGTCTTTTCCCCCATAACATTCTCATCTCATTTTTGCACATATTTCTCATCTACTTTCATTCTTTTCTCAATAACAACAATCTGCAAGCAAAACATTAATTCTAGTTGTATTACTACCAATGTTTTTTCCTTTCTTTTTGACTCATTTGAATTCTGAGAATTTATTTTGTTAGCAGAATTGGACAAACATCTCTCTACTTATGAAGCAAGAACAGAAACAGTTCAAAAAGACAGCATTTCTTCTTAAATATGAGAAACTATAGAAGCAGGAAGTCAGCTGTTCGCTGATCTAAAATCCCAAAATAACATAGGTTGAAAGACATCTCTGAGGGTCATCTAATACAACTCCCTAACCAAAATCAAGGCTGTCTTAAAAAGTAAATCAGTCTGCTCCAGGCCTTCACTAGCCAGGCTTTAAGATCTCCAAGGACAGAGATTCTGCCATCTCTCTGGACACCTGTTCAGTGTTCAAGTAAGAATCAACCAATGGTACTTCCAAACTGCCCATACACTTCCAGTGAGGGAGAGGGTGTTATCATCATGGCACTGTGGTGTAAACAGGCGGCGATGGGCCCGTGAGGCCACACGGGCCTTGTGGGGAGAAGCACAACACAGGGCTTCACCAAACACCTTCACTGATGCCAGCAGGGCAGCTACTGCTTCAGTGCAGCACCCATTCCTGCTGCCCACAGCGTGGCAAGTGCATAAGCCTCTTTTCCCCCAGTGACTTCACTTTGTTTCTGTGTATCTGGTATGCAGGCGAGGAGTTCTGCACCTGCATGAAAGCCGTGGAATCCATGATCTTGGCTTGCCTCGCTGGCAACTTTCCCTCTGCCTCTTGGTGGTGGTAATCATTCTTTTCTTTAGTCTGTGGAAAGGCGTGAAGACTTCAGGAAAGGTAGAGTAATATTGTCCTTCTATCTTGACTACATTTTTTGTCTACTTTAAGTCTCCTAATTTTAGAAAGCAAGAAAATAAATCACTGATTTTGAGGAATCCTCAGGGACCAAACTATCACATTTCTTGCGTGATATTGCAACTGGAAATTTTATTAATGCATTATCTTCAATTCAACATTAGTGGTTTCCAGAAAATATCCATCCAGAAAATATTCTGAAATACTCAAAATTGCCTTAAACGTGCATCCTATTCTTAGCCAAATGTACTAATGTTTCAATGGTATAAGAGGCTTTGGTTTTATTATATAAAATGCCATGTCAAGAAATATTTGATGAAAGTCATTTGAAATCACTCTTTGACATCCCTCAGAAAATATCTCAACAGAAGTTCTGGAGTTGGATACATCTGAGAACTTCTTGTGCATTTTCATGAAAGTATCACCTAACATCAGGCAATGACTGCACTTTTTACTAAACAACATAGAGATTAGGAGCTAATCAGCAGTCTTACACACTCTGACAATGTCTTCTGTTTGTCAAAACTGTCTCCTACTGGTATCTGTAAACCTCTATATGAAAAGATTCATGACACATAACAGCATTTCCCCTCATGTCCTAAGAAGAGCTTCTCCGTCAAACTGAATGGACTAAACCATGAAAATGCCATCTGTACTTATTACATATTCTTAACTCTTGTGTAACAGCTGACTAACCTTCGGGATCTCTGTTGTCTGCAGGTTGTTTGGATAACAGCCACTTTGCCTTATGTTGTATTATTTGTCTTATTAATACATGGAATAACCCTGCCAGGTGCATACAATGGAATAAATGCATACCTGCACATAGATTTCAGAAGATTAAAAGAAGCCACAGTAAGTGTACTCTTCTGTTCTCATTCCCTCATTATTAAACATATTGCTCTTGTTATTGAAACTGAAACTATTACAGCTAACTTCTGAAATTAAATAGCCATGCTTCTGCCTAAGCACTTGTCCACTGTCTCTGACAGTTTAACTTTCCAATACTCTCCAAAACAGAACTGTCTCACACTGAACCCAAACAATTCAGATCACAAAACACCTGTGTGAAGGCACTTAGAGGTGTGGCAGACCCTTTAAAAAGTCCATGCTTTGACTGCACCCAGTAAACTGCAATATCCTTTATACAGGAAAATGGAGTCATGCAAAAATTTAGTTCTCAAAAGGCTAAGAATTCTCTCAGGAAGAAAATCTTACTTTCTGAATTGCTAGCTTAAATATTAGCCTAGAAAACAAAAATCCTGGCCTATGCAAACCTTGCTAAACATATAAAGTCAGGACTAACTCACCTAATCAAACTATAGTTCTTCATACAAATAAGATTTTCAATAGTATGGTGTTCCTATCTTAATATTGAAAGTATTGTACATTTCACTGTATCATTGAACAGCATTAACAACATTAAGTGTATCCAAACCAATCCAGTTCGTGGAGTAACTTGGAACTAAGACTTATTTCATACATTATAAAGCAAAATTTACAAGTATAGTCACTAATACATGAACTTAGCAGCATTTCAGACCTGCAAAGAACAAAGACTACGGAGATATTTTACCCCTCTACTATTCTAAAAATAGCATAAATAATTTATAAGACAGTAGTATCTCCATGGATGGGTCACAAGGCCATTCAAATGATTATAAATCTGAAAAGACACAGCATCATTCTACTAGAAGGAAATACATCATCTTGAAAAACTGCAGCTTTCAGAAATGTCTGCAGTTTGTCCACAGTTGCACTGTACCTTTCCTATGAATCCTATGTTGATTTTTCCTGCATTATTAAAAGACCTCAAGTGTTAGAATACTTATACTTTTTATATTTTTGGCCAAAAAATACTTTCCTGACTTTTTAATACTAAATTTGAAAACGGGCATTTCTTTGAAAACAAATCCAGACCCCATGTCTATTTTGGAATAATCAAAACAAACTTCAAATATGGGACTTTCATCCACCTTTGTCACAAGGCAGTAGCCACCCCAGTAATTCACATTTATGCATACACACAAATACAAATACGCAAAGATGAACATCGCAGGTGCTCATATTTTTCTTATATATATTTTAAGTGCTGTTTGAAAGTAAACATCACAATTTCAACTAGATGGCTATAGAGCTGTACCAGCTTGCACCACCTCAGAATCCAGGCCTCCATATCTGCCTTCTGCTTCTGGAGGGATATTCTGTGCACTGCTCTTGGCTTAATATTTCTGCAGCTGCTATTTAGATGACCCTAAAGTTATTTGTTTCTAAGACTAAATTTTTCAGACAACAACAACAAAAGTTACACTAGAATAATAAAAGACTAAAGATCACTTATGCTGAGAAGTGTCACTAGCTGCTTTGTCATGTCAGCCCTTCCCCTCTTGGAGACTGGGATCCCTGCTGCTGCAATAGCCTTGTGTGTTTAATCTTTGTCCTCAGGCTCCAAAGAATATAATCCCACTTCATTTCTATGTCAATGCATCCCTGGATGTCATTTATGGTTTTTTTATTTCTTCCAAATGAAGAATCTAACAAAGAAACCTCCTAAGTCACAAACAGTAATGACCCATGGAGGGCTTTGCCAATGCTCTTCTAAAAGTCCTTAAATCACTGTCAAGGTGTGCCCCATTTACTGGAGCCACAAATGGCGCTGCACTGAATATGCACAAAAGTTAAAATGGTAAACACTGAAGAAAGCTGGAAAGACTGATGACTGCCTACTCTAATATGTTTCTATTTGTTTATTTTTAATACATATAAAAACAGTGTCCTATCATAAAATATATTAGACGGTGCATCAATCAGAAGCTGTGAAAATGAGAAACATGAGCATAAACTGCAGAATGAGCCCTGCTGTCTTACATCCTGCTGGGTTAGAACAAAGAGAATGTTTTGCATTTAATCTTAATTGCAAAGGAATTTCTGGTTTCTGCCCTTCTTTCCCTTCACCTTGATCTCAATTTGTTTCCTAATCAGCTACTATGAGCCAAGACTCTTACTCAACAGATACTTCAGCATGTGCTTAAATCCTTTGGGAGGCAGCAGGTGCTCTCTTATTTGAGTCAACAGGACTTAAGCACATGCTTAGGAGTGCTTGAATAGTAAGAAAGGGTGAGTACAACTGCACTGGCAAGATACAAAAGAGACACAGGAACACTAAAGACAAGTGCCTTATGGTGGCAGTATGCAGATCTGGCTGGAGTTTAAACAAAATTGATGATAAAAATTTTCAGGAATTTTGTCAATAACAAAAGTTATCTGAATTTTTTAAAAATACAAGAGCAAATATAAGAGATTTTGCATCCCTCCTTCTACATTCTTATCCACATAAATGCTTTTCAGAGTGCAACCCTATTTGATCTCAACCTTTGTGTGAAAATAGAATATTAAGATGTAATTGGTATATAAAAAGAATGAGTAAGGAATTACGGTTACAGGATTGTTATTCATTGAAAGAAAAAAGAAAACAGTATGAACTACAATTTGAGAAAATCATATCCTCCCATCCACTGGTTAGCAATAAACACTTCATAGACTGCTCTTCATACTATCTTTCAAGTAATCAACTCTCCACAGTTCATAAAATTAAGTTTTTCTACAAACCCAGAGTACCATAAGTGGTTCCCAGTCTCCAGCAGGCAGCAGTTGAAAGCATCTATCATCTGTGTTGAGAAGAGACGTGATCACCAGCCTAAGTGCTTTCATATATCATGTCAGCACAGGATAAGGCCCTCTCTTCCTTTCCACTAGGCCAAATATGAAAGTGTAGCACTAAAATCCCAATGCAGATGGAGCTCATAAGCTGTTTAGATCTGTTAGAAAGCCACTGCTGAATCTATCTGATTTTGTAGAGATGGATGAATGATGAAATCCAGAGCTTTCCATAGTTCTTTCAGAGCTCTTGGCAGATTTAATCAAACACTGTAGATCTCATTTTGAGGAATGTTAAGTATTATTCACACCACTGACTTCACTAGCTCTGTTGAAGATGCTCATTTAAATATTTCTTTGTAGCAACCCAAAAGGGGAAACCCTCATTAACCAAGGTAGGCTATTTTCAGGTTTCTGGTTTAGGGAACCAGGACTGTGGCATTGTTCCTGACTGGATGAATGGATGTTGGTATGGAGGGACACTTTAGAACATGTTCTAGCTTTTAAAATGTTTTCCCTGGTGGACCATCCTTAAAATGATCAAGCTGTATCTAAACTGAAATTTAATGACTATCACAGAAATAACTCTTTCTCCAACTTAACAAGAAAGCTGAGAGATATTCTGCATGGTTCTGTTCACAGCACATCACTCATGCCTCAGCTCCTGAATCAGGAAATATTGTGTAAAGTGCACTAACAGTGACACAAAGGAAGCTCTAGTATGGGAAAGAAAACATCCTAGATAACTCTTGACCCATTAACTATTTTTAGTTTTCTGGTTGTACATTCCAAGCTAACTTAGAACAAGGACTATTGGAAGTCTATTTCTGTAACCCAGGAGAAAAACCCTGCAATCATTTCAGTACTGGGTAAAATCTCAGAAGTGCACGTCCCACTGCACAGCGCACCAGGGCAGCAGCGTGTGTGTGCACTGAGGACCTGCCCGCTGCTCCAGCCTCACCTCCTCAGGCTGGGCCATTCCAGACCAGGGCCATGCTCCATGTGACACTTACACGCCCATCAGCATGAGTGCCAATTGTTTTCCAAAAGCCAGGTGTCTTGCTTTTCTCCTGATGTATCCTTGTGGACTGAAATGACACTGGCAATGTTGGTGTCATTATGCAGGTATGGATTGATGCAGCTACTCAGATATTTTACTCCTTAGGAGCTGGGTTTGGCGTTTTAATTGCATTTGCCAGTTACAATAAGTTTGACAACAACTGCTACAGGTAAGAGTTTATTCTTCCATTACTGCTGCATCATTATACTATTTTACTCTGACTGCAGCTGAAATAAGTATTAAGCTATCTTTTTCTCTTCAGTCATATATTAATGATGGTGACTTTTGCATAGACATAGTAACCAACCCAAATCTTGAAACACTGTCTTCCCTACTGAAATTTTAGTAACAGGAACTTGCCAAGATATCAGCTGCACTGCAAAGCAGAATGGGATTAGGTCTGGACTTTAGACAGCTGTGTAAACTGTGCTGGTGTTTGCCTTTCAAAAGTACCATTAAGTGCAACAGTGAACACAGGATGAAATCTTACTGGTCCAGGAACTAAATGCAGAAAGATTCCAGCTTCCAGAAGGGTTTCTGTGCTTTGGGATTATATTTCTGACGTTTTATATTGTTCTCCAGTTTAGGAATGCACTTTAAATCAAGTCAGTTTGTAAGTGTTTTGCTGAATCACCACCATGGAAATTCAACCAGAATCACTCTGCACCTTCAGAGAAATTCCAGCCTTTAGATGTTTTGTTAACATTCCAATTTGGAATGAAAACAAGCATCACTTTTCCCATGAAATATAAATTCAGAAAGTACATGTATTATAAATGCATTGTGAACTGGAGGATGGGGGAAAAAATGTTAAAGACAATCCCCATCTACTTCTTAAGTTTTTTCTTACTGAGCTGTTCTTCTCTCCATGCTCAGGGATGCTTTGCTGACTAGCACCATTAACTGTGTCACAAGCTTCATCTCAGGATTTGCAATTTTTTCCATATTGGGCTACATGGCTCATGAGCACAAAGTTAAAATTGAGGATGTAGCTACTGAAGGTAGGCAGTTAATTTTATAATAATTTTACCCCTTTTTGTCGACCATTTCTTTGCAAATGTGTTTATATTTGTTTCAAACAAGCGTGTGAAAAATCTCATGGAAGTGAAGTGAATTAACTTACTTGAAACTAGAACTCGGTGTTTAAACCCCTTGTTGAAATGTGAACTCTAAATGGTATTGATTCACCTCACCTCTACTGAATTGAAGAACCCTAGCCTCTTGCCCCCACAGGTTTTGCCCATTCAACAAAGAGGTATTTACCCCTGGATAGCATCTTACAAAAGCATTGCTGTTCAGTGCCCCAGGGACTGGATTTGATGGTTCTGCCAAGCTCAGCTCTGTAGTCCTTTCACTGGGAACAGGTTACCCATGGTCTCAGCTCCTGCACCTCTCATCACATCCAAGAGTTCCCTTGCCAAACAGTGGAGCCCACATCCACACAATTCCTTCTCCACTACAAAGATGAAAAATAACTAGTAAGGTTGCAAATCCCATAGAAGATCATTTGAAGTGGAAAAGAATAGGACAGGGTTTTTTTTACTACCAAGCCATCATGAGTAAATAATTAAAAGCATTTTAGATATATTTTGGTATAATACAAATTTTGTTTTAACAGGTACTCAGAGAGTGACAAGGACTGAAATGAAACTTAGTCATGATTTATCTTATTAAAATGAACACTTTTGTGAAGATAAGAAACATAATTTAGTGACACCTTTTTTTCTCCATTTCTATTTCAGGAGCTGGTTTAGTTTTCATCCTGTACCCAGAGGCAATTTCAACTCTTTCAGGATCTACATTTTGGGCTGTGGTGTTCTTCATCATGCTCCTTACTCTTGGCATCGACAGTTCTGTGAGTATTTTTTCCTTCTAGCCTTGACATTGTTCTTTTCCTGTTATATTCTGTAACTGCAGAGGCATCAGCCTTAAGCAGGGGGTTATATTTCAAACATCCTGTACATTTCCAAAGTCTGTTTTCACAGTCATAGACAACATAGCAATACTATTACTCCCTGTATTATAAAGACTCTCAATCATTAAGAGGTTTAGGAAAAGATTAAACCTTTTACAATCCAGTAAATACTTACTCCCTGCTACTTTTTTATGACTTTACAGAGGGGCTGTTCATCAATAGTTATTACTATTTAAAGGTATGACCCAACTGAACTATTACCACTCTGAACCTGCAAAAAGGTTTTGGAGCCCTGCTTGCAAAACACAGATAAGACATTGAGTAGAGTGGTTTCTAGAAGGGATTATATTATATGTGCTGAAATCCATTAATCTCCTCAAGACAGACAATGTCTGAAGGTACTCCCATTGTTTTTCTACAAGCCATGATACAGAATTTCCTGTAAATTTAATCACAATTTAAAAACCACGCCAGAATATTTCCATAGTGCTTTCATGTTCCTGTAATCTTACTGTTAAATGTTTAGTCTAACAAGTGTATTTTCTCTTTCCATAATGTGATAAGTTTTACTCCACAATGATCTTCAGGATCACAGAAGCTTCATCCCAGAAAACATTCAAAGTCCCCAAACAACTTTTGTACTGCTTTGTTCTTCCCAAAGAAGTATCAAGATATCGTGTTATATTTAGCTTAAAAGTTGATTAATTTTTGGAAAACCGAACAGGGTCTTCAAGGAATAGTGAACCATGGACAAACTTTCGTCCTCCATAGTAGGGTAGGGGTTTCTTACTATTCTAAAGCATAGAAGTCTCTTTTGAAGTTCAGAATGTACACAGTTGATCTAGGAATTTCTTCCTGGAAATGGTAAAACACAGTGTTTTCATTGCTTACAACTTCAGGAAAATTCATTCATTTTCAAGGACAAGAAAGGGAAGGAATGAACTGACATGGAGAAGAGCAAAACTAAAAAAAAAAGGGGTTGCAGCAGGAAGCTTTGATAATCATTGGCAAATAGCTGAACGAGATCTTGTGGAGTGAAGGCTGAGTTGTAAAGGTCAGATTCAGGTCTAAATATTTCCGAAGTGTTTGGATTTTTGGATTCCAGCTGAGGTTCAATGAAGTTTGTCTATATAGACTAAGATCTGGATCCTTAGACAAAAGTTTGAGTGAAGATTATATCTGGGACTTTAGCTTGACCATTTTTCAACTGTAAGCAAATATGAAGGGTTGAAATGAAGGTTTCAGTGAAGGGTTTAGCACAGTGAAAGGACATGAGTGACCAGTAGGAAAAGGGCAGAATGAAGAAGAAGAATATTCACACAGAATTTTCACACAGAACACACTTTTCCTACAAGTGGAGAAAACTCTTTCTTCTGGAGCTAATTAAAATACAGTGAACTAGTGAACAGTGACCAAGTTTAGTTCTTTCCTTCTAAAAGGGGAAGGATTTACTGGTCCAAGATTTATTGTAATTTCCCAAAGAAAACTTGGGTCCTGTAGTAATTTTATGGTGATAATTCTCTGTTACTGATTTCAACCAGGAATATTTTAATCAAATTCTTATAGGAAAGGGACAGGCTATGTCAGCACCTGCTTACCAACTGTTGCATTGCACCAGGCACTCCAGGTCTTGCCATGGTCTTTTAGCATCACAAAAAGCATAGAATTAAGCCTCTCCAAACTATTAAATAAATTTGTTTACTATGACAAAAAATTGAAATTAATTTTCATAGCTTTCTGTTGGAGTGGGGGCAGAATGTTTTCATTAATGGAAAGAAATTAAAATTCATAACTACCTACATAATCCAGCAATTAAAGTGAAAACTTGGAAAGTACCTTTCCTGTATTGCAAAACAATAGCTAATATTCAGCATTAGCTTCTAGAAAGCAAAGTAAAATTCCTTCATGTTGTCAACAAAAAAAAATTACATCAAGCTTCCTTTGTAGTAATTCTTCCAGATCTGTGAAAACTTCTGTCAAGCTGGATTTCGTTAATAATGGCTAAAGTGAATCTTTGTTCAGTACACTTGCTTTACGTGCTTGTTGTGCCTGTCTTTAAGAAATATCTTAAGGAGCTTAGTTACTTAAGCTACCAGCTTTTTCCCCAGAGTTTATTAAAATGTATATTATTTTCCCCAAACTACTGTCTACTTATTGTTCTGTTGAGTCAGCAAAGAGGATCGTCAGAGGATACAGCTATGGAGGCAACAGCCACTGCTCTTGATGTCCACTTCCCTGACTCAGTCCTTCACCAGAAGACAATAAAGCCTCATAACAGCAGTGACTTACAGCTGAAATGTCAGAAATCAGAGTGGTTGGGTATTAATTACACAAACTGCTTTGCATTCTTCAGTCTGTATTTCCAACAGTCAGTAGCATTTAACCAGAGCTCTTGCCCTCCCTTCCTCAGATGGGTGGGATGGAGGCTGTCATCACTGGCTTGGCAGATGATTTCCACCTTCTGAAGCAGCACAGAAAGCTCTTCACCTTCGGTGTTTCTTTTGGCACTTTCCTACTTGCCCTTTTTTGCATTACCAATGTAAGTACAACAAAAGTTTCCATCAAAATGTTACCTTAAAAATGCCATTAACCCTATCAGATAAAATATGTATAGGTTCAGATGACTATTTTTATTATAAATTTTATTTCTTAAACAACTTCTGTTCAGAACATCACTTTTAATCTTACATATATGAAGTTTCTTTAGTTTTTGGCACAAGACCGTTTGCTATCAATCAAGCCTACAAGTCTTTGTTCCAAAGAACTGTCTGTGTCACTGCTGGGTTTGTTTGGTTCTTGTGTGCTTTCTTTTGGGTTTGTTTGGGGGTTTTTTTTGTTCGGTTTGGTTTTGGATTTTTTAGTCACATTAGGTGGAACTGTGTAGAGTGCTTATTCCTCTGTGAGGAACTAAGAATTTCAAGTGACCCGACCATCTGGCTGTCCTCTTCTTGAAGCAAGTGAGAGACACTCACTTCTTGTGAAAGGAGTGTAGCGATAATAATGATCTCCTCTCCCCACCCTGTTTCTTAATTTTCCTTCAGGTACCTACATCTTGATATCTTTTACTCTTAACACCATAAAAAGCACACAGAAAACTTACCCTGAACATCCAGTAACCTGTATTTATCACTACCATCAGACTGAATGTTTTGCCTCATCTGGCTTTTGACCACTAATTAAGGAATGAGAATCACAGTGTTCTAGGCTGGAGAGAATTTTCCTTTTTTTGACCATAAAAAAACAAAGAGACCTGTTAGCAAAGATGCCAAAACTGTCAGAAAACATCTGAAACTCGAGGAAACCACCATGAAAGCAGATGTGCTGGACCTCTCTCCATCTCTACAAACAGTTTCCACATGTATTCTTAAGATTACTGAAATGACATAAGTTTATAAATAACTAAGTTCTTTTTACATTAAAATATCCCAATATTTTCACTCCAGTTTCCTCAAACTGAGAAACATTTGAGACTCTAAAAACAGAGATATCATTTAAAATACCTATCCTTTTAATATCATACTATTTCTATGGATACCTAAAAACTGAACATGCTCTTGTTCATTCAAAGTTTCAACTGAAATGAAACTTCCTGAAGTACAATATCACAATAAATTCAGTGTTAAGAACCTGAACAGGTTCCAGTGGGTGCAACTCCACTGCCTGCAAGTGAGCTACAGCTATTCAAGATAACCACCTAACTCTAGCTTTTAAACAATGGCACCTGGTTAGACCCAAGTTTACCCCTCCAGCTGGAATTCACAAAACTGTCCAGAACTGTCCAAGTATATTGGTTCACGTAACTAAAGAACAATGTTTTTAATGCATAAAATATAAAAAGAAAAACCCTTGTGAGAACATGTCATGAAATTAATGTTTGATTTTGCCCCCTGAATTTTTAAGGCTGTGTTTTCAAAAGTAGCTGTTTCTGAAACAAATATGTTTCTTACAAAACCATATTAGTAATTCACTTTGCGAAGTTTGATTGCAAAGGCATTCATTTGGAGCAGGTGTAGAGCAAAAACAAGAGGTCAAACTCAAATGTCTTTCCATATGCAACATTTAGAACACAACAACCAAAGTTCATTCCATTTCCGGACAAGTCCCCACAGAATTAAAAACCTAGACAAGGCCTAAGTACTGCTCTCCCTATTTTTGTAAATATGCACAGCTGTTTCAGAAAAAACATCTTTAGAAAAAAAAAAGGCAACCAATTACAGAGACTAAAATCACCTACAGATCTAAACAGTACAAGTGCTGTTTATATCATTGGTGTTAAAAAACACAGAAAATCATTCCTTTGTTCCACTCTTTCTGAACAGGCATTATCAGATTAACTTTGGGTGTAAAAAGATATTTTAACAAAAATCTACTGCAACTGCAAACATTTTGGTTGTTTATATGTGACAAAGAATTTCCTGAAACACTTTATTGGGGTTCATTTTGGAACAAATCTGGATCTAATGCTCTTCCATTCCTCTGTTAGCCCACACTCAGTAAAATGAGCAGTAATTTACACAAATACATACCACATTGTAAAACAAGGCAAAAAGCAGTCAAATTGCAGCTAAAAGAAATATCAGTGAAACAAGACTTTAGTAAATGCATTTCCAGTTCTCAGTCATGAACCACTGAAGCACAAAATGTGCTGTTGTGAACACAAGGTTTGCTGTCTCCACTGAGCAAAGGTTTGCAAATACCACAGCCCAGAGACCGAACAGGGCACAGCAGCTTCTTCCTGTGCTGCTGACAGAATTAACATCATCTTCTGTCTTAGGAGGAGCAGTGGGCAAGGGAGATGCAGGCAGGCAGGGGAAAGGGAACCTCAGACCAACACTGCAGATTCACTGGCCTGCAGAACAAGTGGCCTTAGGAACAAACTGACTGATAATGCCTATGGAAGCTCTTGGAGTGCTCCATTCCTGCCATTAATTTAGGAAATTCTTCATTACCTGCTGTAGACAGGCCCTGCCCTACAAACTGCTGATCACTTCCCCAAACTTCCACTGAATGGGAGTGCCAAGAGAACTCACTAATCTAAGATGAGGCTTCTGTTTCCCAGTGAAATGAGGACGTGGGTGAAAAGAAGCCTCTTTAGAAGAGTTGCAGGTCTGATTCCACTATTTTTTATGCAGCTGTGAACCTGTGTCTGCAGCATCAGATCCATATTAAAATACTTGGGTTGAGATAATGCTTCAAGTAAAGCAGATTTCTGTTAAGGAGATACTAAACTACTGAGATTATTCTATTTGTAACTGCTTTGTGGCATCTTTTAACTCCCCATTGCAGGGTGGAATTTATGTGCTCACACTTCTGGACACATTTGCAGCTGGCACTTCAATATTGTTTGCTGTTCTAATGGAGGCAATTGGAGTTTCCTGGTTTTATGGTAAGCACTTCCTTTTGCACATGCAGAAGCTTTTCTGAAATTCCAAGTGCTCATGACAGGCTTACACATCACTTTAAGGGAAAACAGCATAGCCTTGTATACATGAAACTATGACAAGTCAGGTTTCATAGAGTGATTTTCACCTGATTTATGAGCAGTGATAGGAATGCAGAGATTCAGTGGGCCAAGCTTTGAAACCCTGCACAAAGCCAAAGCAAACAGCCTTGTGAAAGGGACTGTGGTGGGATGGAAAAGTTACTACTTTTGCCAGTATTTTACAACTTTTAGTATTGCTGGTGACTTGCAGTAGCAGGTTTAGACTTGATACTTTGAAAACAAGTAGATTAGCCTAAATACAGACTCACCTGTTCCCACTTTTCATTATTCCCCCAGGGCCAGTCTCAAGCATTCCCCACACAATACAAATAAAGGCAGTGTTTAGAGTTATAATAATTCCTACATTAATCCCTTTTGTTTGAGACAATATTCTGCTTCATTGTAAAACACTAGTGGTTTATTTACCTTATTTCATAGAATGGTATGAAATACCCAATACTAGATACCAGATATTCTATTGCTAATATTTGATACTAATTTCTGCCTCAAAAAGGGAGCAGTGATTTACCTTATCCCAACTATAGCAAGCTTTAGGAGTATTTAGTTGATCTCTGGCACTAGACTGGAATCCCTGTGTGCCAGTCAGAGTGCAGTGATGTGCTATAAACACCAAAAAAAATACGACCTCTTCTTTTCCTTCCTAATCTCCTCTTTCTTCTTGTGCTATAGTTCCTGACTGATCCTAACTCTTTTCCCTATTACAATGTTTCAATGTCATTTACAGCAGCCTGCAAATCTTCTCCCCTTTAAGTCTGAATTGAATTAGTTGCCCTGATTCCCAGTAAGATTGTTCTTTCACCAAAAGCCATGTTCATTTTTATTTAGACATAGTGTTTATATAGCTAATGTATGATTCAGAGTGTTCTTAGACATTATGATTCTTACTGCTATTTACCTCAGTCACTTATTTATCCATCCATTCTACTTACCATGTTCTTCTAATCAAACTTTATCTTGCAGTTAAAAAACTGTTGAAAAGTGAGGGCAGTGAAGGAATGGCATTCATGCAAAAAGCTGTTCAATCTACTAAAAGAATAGCTTCTAGCTTTGATGCAGTAATTCTGTCACCCAACATCAGCATGGAGCAAGCAGCACTTATGCTGTTGTCTCTCAAAATAATGGAGGCACTTTATTTCACACACAACTGTCTTTAACCCCTGTAAAAGAGCTGAATGTGTATGAGTGATCACAGCTTAACTTGGAAGCAGAGGTTTCTTCAGTTTCTAAGGGCAAGTTACCTTCTGCTGCTATTAAAACAGGATTTACTGCATTTTACAGTAGCAAGGCTTTGTATGTGATTCACAAACCAGGCCAAAGTTAGTAAAATTTTATTTTACACCCTCTGTCTTTTATTATTTTTCCTTTCTTCCTCCAGCCTCCCCATAATCAGGAAAATATCTATTAATTTCTCTTAAGCAGTTGACATGTTTCTACTGACACAGCATGACCTGTTTCTTTATAAAGAACTTATTACAGCCCCAGGTGCTATTTAAACTTATTAAATCTGGCATGATCTTGTCTGCCTCTTTTTTCTGATAGACCCCAGTTGCCTTAATGACCCAGCTGAATATTAAGCCAGCCTAAAGGCAAGCATTGACATTTCGGTTTAGACTAAAAACATGGAAATTTAGTTCAAATTATACTTATGACCATTTACTGTGAAGTTTCGTTTTGCAAGGGCCAGCTATATAAGAGAAGAGAGAGCTAGTTTGCTTTACTATGCAGATGTACTTAGTTATGACTGCTAACTTGTTACCAATTTGCCTCATGTGCAACCCTGATATCATCTTTCTGATGATTATTCTAAAAAACGTCAGACACCTCTCCCACTGGTGCAAAACTGGTCTTTGGTTTCACTTGCAAGATCTCTATTCAGTCAGATTTAACTGTGAACATCTCCCTAAACAACTAAAAAAAGCTCAGTATGAGCTTGAAATTATATTCATCCTTATCTGCAATCTCATTACTTTCATTTACTTAAATAATTTTTTTTTAAAAATCCCTTAGACTGGAATTTCAGGCCAAAAGCAGAATTTTTTTGGACAAGGAGCCCAAAACAGCCAAAACCCAAAAAAACCCCGCAAACAGCAAACAAACCAACCACCCCAGCCTAAAATCGATGGTTTGATATTGCAGAAGGGGAAGAACTTACAGCACTGACTGCTATTATTTATCTGTGCTGACAGAGGTGTTTGAGCAGATGTGTGCCTGGCCTGAGAGAGGACAGGATGGAAATACAGATGGGGCAAAGCAGCTCAGAGAGCAGGTTGCACTGCCATGCAGGGGAATGCCTGCTACAGTGCTGCTTGCTTTCACACTAACACAGTGGTTTACAAAGTTCCAGCAGGCAGCACATGCAGGACTTACTGGTGACTTGTAGACTTCCATTCCATCTGAGCTCTCATCTCTGCATCAGATGAAGGAAGGTTGGTCCAGTGGGAGGAGGGTAAATTGCATTTATAGCCACATCTACTTTTCGTTTTCTTCCTAATCTGCTCTTTTTTGCATATTGATTTACTTCCCTTGACAACACATTGTGTACAAATTTTCTGTGCCATTTAATAGACCACTACATGACAGTGGTGACATTCTCAGGCAGATGCAGTGTTTATTAGTACAAGAATTCGAGTGAAAGTCTTTTTGGGTATTTAACTAGCTCCTGATAGTAAATTTTAAATATCTCCGAAACCAAGCCCTACAGGTACCATCATCTATAGCTATAGCTATGTTCTGCTTAAAGGCTGATGCTTAGAACTTTATTTGAAGACATGTAGTACTGAAAAAGCACATTGTGGAAAAGTGCAGTCTGAGAGCATGGCCTACTCGTCCCCCATTTTCAGCAGAAATTGAACACCAAGCACTGTCTGAGCTCCAAGTGCATCTGTCTGGAAACATATGAATAAAATTCTGATATATGTGGTCCTTGTCTTTGACCTTCTACACAATGATAAATTTCAGTCAGTGTTCATAGCAGTTAAAATTCAGTCACTTTAAAGTTCACAGAAAGCACTGCAAATAGAATCAGATTAAGTTTAAAGAGCATTTGCAGATCCTTTTTGGTTATTTCTCTTCACCGAGACATAATACTGGGGTCTGGAAATTTTTTGGAGACATTTACACTCAAATGTCCAGACCCTGACAATATTTTGCACCCTCATTCCATATAATGGACTAACTCAAGCTGTCCCAATTACTTACATTAAATAAATTAAATAAATTGTACTGAACTGATACACATGAAGAGAAATAGTCTTTACGGAAAACTATACATTCTCTCTAATAAACAAATATTCAGGGTAAAAAGCTGCATTTCTGCTGTTTACCTAATGGGTTCATGATTGAAAGTAAACTTCCTGAGCACATCAAGTATAATAAAATATAAACAAATAGTCTGACATGACAGGATGCACAGAGCCAATGTCTCTAAGGTGTAAAGTCAGAGATTTCTTTTTACAGAAAACAGAGAAGGATAGGTTTTTTCCCCATTTTATATCAGTGTTAATCATCCCATTCTAAAGTGACGTAGTTTTGTACATATTTACAATAAACAGAAGAAGAATTGCCCGAGTTTCCTGGAAAAGTGATAAATATGAAATGATATTTGTAACACATATAAAGAACATTCTGTGGCATTCAGTGAAAAGTAAATATGCCTTTAAGTGGAACAAAAATCTCCTTTGATAAATTAAGAATCATATGAATCTACTTCATTATCAGCAACCAGTTTGTGTAAGGGTCTACACTTTCCTGCAGTGTACTCATAATAACATGGAGGAATTAAGTTACAATAATCTATAACTCTTTAAAAAATTGAGTCCCATTTACAACTTAAATTCTAGATATTTGTGAAATGCCTCTTTTGGGTGGTAATGCTGCTGTCTGCAACAGGTTTTAAGTGCTCACAGGTCTTTAAGTCTTGGATAAAGTGATGTCAAAGACACTTCTAGACACTGAAAGGAGATTAATGTTCTTATTTTTTATGTCTTCTGATTTGGAAGTCATTCATGCCTGCTTTCTGAAAAAATGTTTTGGGTATGCCAGCATCTCATCAGTTTAGACTGAAGTCAGTCTCATGCTTGCATCTACTTATATCCGCTCTAGGCGTGGACAGATTCAGTGAAGACATCCAACAAATGATGGGCTTCAAACCAGGCCTTTACTGGAGATTGTGCTGGAAATTTGTTAGTCCTGCTTTTTTATTGGTAAGTGTTGATAATTATTCCATCCTGTTTAGAATATTAGTGCGTTGCTTCCCAGAATATAAAATAGATACCAAGAGCACGATACCCATTACTGTGCCAGTTATTGCGGGGATGAACAGAAGACACTCCAATTTAATTCTTTTTTCACTTTGAAATTATATGCAGTTTATATCTTGTATAGTATATTTCAGTTGTGAAAGAGAAGCTACTGGTGGTTGTGGTCTTCTTTTGTTCCTTCATTTTAGAATGATTTTAAGAAGGCAGCTTTTCTTAGGGAACACTTAGGCTCCTCCCTGTCTGCACCTGTGCATATTAAACACAAACCATTCCCTTGGGAAAATAAGCTAGCCAGGGATAAGAGATTGTGTTAGAAAGAATGTATTTTTCATTGGAGGATATCAAGACCCCCAAATTGTGGAATGACACCTTAGAAAAACTAATATACAACTACACCTGTAATTAGGTCTGTGAAACACTGAAGACTTGTACAAAATATACATTGTAATCTGCCTGTTGGAAAAAACAAGTGCTCCATTGCATTAGGGAAAAAAAAAATCCCAAAGTGTGAATTTGGTTGCTTTGTGTAAAGGTTAGATTCAGTATTAACCTACAGTTTTATATTGGAATTTCTTCCTATGCATATTTGTAAATCAAAAGGTCAGGATAATAATATGGAAATTTGACCTCGCTATGATTTTAGGAGACAATTACTTGCATTAAAGCTGTGCATTCTTAAAGCAGTACTGATATTGAAAATATACACTGGGTAGGCTTTTAGGACAGGTCTACTTTTCCTTTTAAATATAAAAGCTTATGACCCCAATTAATCCATAAGCACCTACCAAGCCTGTATTAATTATCCTTTTAAACACAGTTCTATAAAGGAACTGGTATGGAACTATATTCTGCAGCACTTCAAGAAGGCTGCCTCAAGCAGAACGGAAAAATGCTGGAGCAAGCATCCTTAGGTTTTGCACACAAGGAGACAGTTGAAAATTTAAATTTTATGATGAGAGTTGTAACTACCTAGCTAAAGGTGCAGAGCCCATCAATCTAACCTTCAGGTAGTTGAAGATATCCTGGTGAAAGCGCCTCAATATCTTCCTAGAAAAGCCTAAAAACATAAGGGTCAGAATAAATCTGTAGATAAGGTATCTCTCAGCCATCACAATGCACACTTATTTTTTTCCATCTGGAAGTTCTTGAAGCTCTTTCTCCATATTGTCTGCAGCTATGTACCCAATCCAAGAAAAATCTCAAAACTGAATTAGTATTTTTCTAACCAGATACCACAGTATCATCTTCCTTTAACCCACACTATCCTGGTGTAGTCTTTGAAATCCTAGGCTCAAAATATTTTAATTTGAAATTGAAAAATTGAAATATGGAGCAGAACCTATAGCCCCAAGAACCAAATCAAGGAACTCTGCATGTTACACAACCCCTATGGATTTAACAGGACAGAAGCAGGGTGGTACCCCACTCTTTCCTTCTTGCATCTAGCACTGCACAGGGCAGCACAGGAAGAAAAAACAGCTTTGTTTTCCAGGACATAAGGCTGCTCTACCTATTCTCAGCAAAATGGATCATGCTGTAGTTTGCATTATGCCTCTTATTGAAAAACGGGTGCAAAGCATTTAAATGAAATCTAAAGTTCCTGGAAAACAAAGAAGGTAAAAACAATAGATCCTGCAGAGTTTTTTCTTCACTAGAGAATCCCTTTTTTACATCTGAAACATTGGTTTAAATGGGGCACTAGCAGACAATCACATGAACTTCCCATCAAAATTTCAAATAATCTGTCCAGAGTAGCTAAAATGAACTGTTAATACTAGTAAACACACCAAGAACTTTAACAGCTTAAGCAGTAAGAGGCACAAAGTAAACAGGCTGAAGATAAATAGTAAAGCTGGTTTGAAATATACCTTAGGGTGGCTGCCTAATAGAACACCTGGAATCAGTTTTCCAGTAAGGTTCTTCATTTTAAAACCGTGGTTCATTTTATACTTTCTTCTCTAGTTTGTCGTGATAGTCAGCATAATAAATTTCAAGCCTCTGACCTACGATGACTACACCTTCCCTCTCTGGGCAAACCGCATTGGCTGGGGAATAGCATTATCCTCAATGATCCTTGTGCCTGCCTATATCATCTATAAATTTATGAATGCGCGTGGGACCTTTAAAGAAGTAAGTAGAACACTAATCAAATGTCATGAAATGTTGCTGTGAAATGAAATGGCTGGGTCTAAGTTGGCAGTTTATTTCTCTCCCAAAACTTATTACTTATAAGTGACCTTTTGAATCCATCTGTCAGGTGAATCAGTGGTTTGACGTAGGATTACTGTATTCTGTTTGAGTTTCTAGATAGAAATTAGCTTTCCAGACAGCACCATATTAATTGTGAAAAATTGTTTTTAATGCATGTAATTGATCCAGTTGATGAGATTAGATTTTTGTTATTAACAAAGAATGTACAAATTATGGTATCTTCGTATTCAGCTACAAGGTATGGTCTTCAAACTGTTCTGTTCTTTTATTTATTTATCAGTTCAAAATGGCACAGGATTAAGGTTCACTAACCATATCACTTTTACCATCGTATTAACTTTGCCTTCACTCTCTATATAGCCTCACTACTATCTATAGTCTTAAAACCTCTCGTGGTGCTCAGAAGCCTCCTCACCACTATACAGCACTGATTTTTTTCCCATCACGTCATAATTTTATAACCTAATCTAGACCCACTGACTGACACTGAGTTCTACTGCTGTCCTTTCCTACAGATACAGTTACACAATGGTGTAGCAATATATTGATGCCCTTAGGCAAACCACTGAACCAACACCACACACAGAATCAAGCAGAAAATAGGATCTCAGCCTTTACATAGGTCACATTCCCCTCACACTGGCCCAGCAGACCCAAAGGAACAAAGGTCTTGTTTCTGAAACATTACAGTCATCTCATGTAATGTTCACCTCAGAAAGGCACCCCAAAGCTGGAACTCTTCAGCTGCCCTGTTTTCATCAGCTCCAGCAACTCAGTGTTGTGCAGAATTTCTAGATCTCATTTCCAGCAGCTCTATAAGACCTTTGGTTTTTTCTGTCCTGGGGGTGTTACAAACCCATTTTCTACAAGCATTTAAGTCTCAAAGAATAATTTGTACTGGCCCATCAGGCTTTTGCCTTCTTGCTCAAGTTTACTGATATGGGGATGCAGAAGCCTTTGGCCAAAACCACATTCTCTCATTGATTTTGCATTGTTAGCAAGTTCTGGTTTGTCTCTTACCGATCCTGCAAAGAGCAACTCCCCAGTTTCCCCATGAGCATTATGGCAAAAGGCTAATATATTACATCCAAGTAACTAGCACAAGGTATGATGCCTTAAATTGTGGCTCTTAAAAGAATGGGTAAAAGTATGATCCTTATCTAATGGGAGCTCCTTAAATTGGTTGAAAGTTCCTAATAAATCAAAATCTACATGGAATCTCAAAGGGCACAGCATGGGGTAGACAAGGGAGATGAGCTGGGAAATACCAATAACTGCTTCCTCTCCCACTCTGGGACTGGCCAAGCCTCTTACAGCACTAACAAAAAAGCATGAATTTAGAGGATTTAAGGCCTGTGATACCAACTTGTTCCTGATGTTCTTTTCTATATGCACTTGCTAAATATTTGGACTTAGTATTTGCATAAACTTTCTACTGTTGTTCTTATATTAAAGGCTAACACCCAAGGGCTTACATCAGGCTTATTCTCTCAGTGACTGAATAGAGGCACATGATACAGAGATATTAAAGATTTAAGTTACCATTTTAAACAAAGTTCATGCTACTTCCTCACTATAGATTGGGGATTACATACATAATCCCAGTTCATATGGCTGACTTTTTCCTCTTCTTCCTGTCTGCTTTAGAGACTAGCTTACTGCATCACACCTGAAAATGAGCACCAACTCGTGGCCCAAGGAAATGTCAGGCAGTTTAAGGTTTGTACACCTTTCACATGCTTTCTCTCCTGAAGGTTTAAGGTCTGTACACCTTTCACATGCTTTCTCAACCCTTTCTTGTCTTTAGCAACAACTACAGGTTTGCACCAATCTCCTCATAGTCAATGCCTTTACAGGTCTGTAGTTCTTTATTTCTGCCAGCATGACAAGAGGCAGGAGGCTCAGTACCATATGCATCAACTCTTTTGGAAGGCTTTTGGGACCCTCCTCTGACTAAGGAGAACCCTCAATTTTACAGACTACCTGAATCTGCTATTTTAGATTGTGTTTGAATACCATGAGATCTTACCAAGAAACAAAGGTATTTCCAAACGATCATGTGCATATGAAGAGGTCATGGCTTCTCACTCAGTTACTGCACAGCAAGCTGAAGTCATGTTTCCCAAACTGCAATTATGTCCCACAACACAGGGTAAACAGCAAAACAAATACCCAGTGTCAGAGCTTACCTCTAAAGTCATGAAATGAGGTACCAGGTCACACGGAACTGGCTTTCTCCACAGGACTAGAGTTGATTGAAAACACTGCTGGAGACTTCATAAGCCATGACAAATATGCTATACGTTTCCAAGTACTGCTTTCCTTTTAGCAAATAAAATGAGCTTATTGAAATAAACTCCTTTATGTAGAAGATAAAAAGGATGCAAATGTGAAGCTTGTTACACATATCAGCATTCATGCTGGACCACTTTCTGTCTTCAAAGTTGAAAGCAACTGGAATTATGCACACCTCCACAAAACATGACCCAGATTTTATAGTGGTGGTTTGTATGTTGATATTGAAAAAATAAATCTGGCTTTTGCTTATTCAGAAAGGTATTGTTTGAAGTAAATTTTGGCTTTTAAAGGAAATCACCAGTGTAAATTTATGGGATGCAGAGTGAAAGCACAAATAGGCTTCCTGTTTCATGACCACAATTTATTTGATGTGGCCAAGAATATGAAATAGCACAGCACCTCTTCCTGCCTTCTCTTTCTTCTGTTTCTGCCCTCAGTTGTCAGATGATTTACTGTTCCTGCTGTAATGCAGTGTTTCCAGGGGCAGATGTTCCTGTGTAAAAGGGCTATAAACAGCCATTCCACAGTACTGGTCTTCTGAACACAAATCTATGACAAAAAGGTAGCAAACTAATTTCACATAAATTAGAAAAGGCTGTCCTCAAAAGTAAAGTACTGAAGTTACCTCAAGCCATGCCAAGCATGAGAGCATTTTAATTTGCTGCCATCTTCAATGAACAGCTAGGAACGGCTTTCTTAGTGCTAAAACATATTTAGAGTTTTGTTCACAGTGTTTAAGATTGTAAACAAAACACTACCTACTGTAACCAAACAAATACAAATATTTTATTCCCATATATGTCTGGCACTTCTGAGTTTTAAAATTGAATTGAGAGCTGACTATATATCCTTTATATTCAGTGCGTTTCTCACTGCAAACTCGAATGCTCAGACATTTAGTTTCAGAGTGGATAGTCCATCCATTATTTTGAAACTTCTTTGTAACTCTAGATTTGTCAAACAATGTATCTGTCAGCATCATAATTTGAACCAATGATGTAATTTAACAACCACTTCTGCTTCCTTACAGCTCCAACACTGGCTAACAATATGACAACCAACAGATCAAGGAAAAGGCCCAAGTTCAGCTAAACGGAGAATATGGAAAAGTCAAGTTCAAAGTTCCCTCATTTATGCTTGGCCCAGGCTGGCTCAGAGCTTATCTACTGACTCTTTGAGGGAAGACATCTGCTCTCTGTTGTCAATGCCTCCCTTCTATTACTTGGCTTCAAATGATCTTTAAAGACTCCATTTAATTTTTCTTGCATCCTTTGGTGCCATGAGATCCCTACATGACCAAAACTTGTGAGTTTTGCTATTGGCAGAAGTGGAGGAGGGGGGAGCAGAGGAAAAGAGCAATCAGCATAAGTTAAGTGCTTTTTTATTGTGAAGAAGTGAATTAAACTTCTCTGACAGTAATAATGACTTCAGATACTAATGCCACAACCTGTTTTAAACTAACGACAGCTGAGCGTTCTTAGATCTAAGAAAGAGTACACCTGAGTTATGACAAAAGAGCAATTTTAACTATGTGCTCATGTCATTATCTTCCTTGCCAAACTGTCCCTTGGGAAGTGAGTTTGCATCCTTCTGAAGTGAAAGCTCAGTGCTTCATTTTCAGTGGTCTGTTATTAGTTCCTTCTCTTGGTGAAGAACATTGTCTTTGCTGTACATGTCCACGCATTTTTCTGACCAGTTTCATTACACAAGCTGAAGAGCAGCAGGAACAGAACTCCTGTTACAGTTACTAGTGCAGAACACAGCTTAATATCCCAGTGTACTTCATGAAAGAGGTATTCCCTTACATCAGCAATTGAAATGGCTTTATCATATGATCCACACTCCGCAGACTTTTCCAACTAAGCATGGAAGTTACATCCAAATAGACACTCTCATCTTTTGGTTGTATCTTGTTCCAAATAAAGAATGTAAAATACATAGGAAGAGATAATTTTTAGAATTATATAATTACCAAGTGGCACAAAAAACCAAACTGGCTTTATTCTCCTTCTGTGAACTTGTTATTACTATAATTTAACCAGGATTCACCTACCAAAACGTAGTAAGAGTTTGCTGAATGATTTTAGGCACACTTAGCTCTCTAAGCCTATTCCAGCTCTGATCTCCAGTAGTATTATGCAAAGTAGAAGATTAAAAAAAACCTCTGCATTTGGGTGCTGTTCTTATTCTGTGGTCACTTGTCACTGTAGTACCTTTCAAGTGATCACTACATTCAGTAGCTTTGAGTTAGTTCTTGTAATTATTTATCACTAGGTCTACAGTAATTTTCAGAGGCAGTAGCTTCTCAGCTGGATCCAACTCAGAGTTTACCTCTGGACATTACCTCTGATATTTTTTTTTTTTGTCTCTATACATTCAATGGAACTCGTCTTTTAATGTATGTAGTGCTTCCTCTTTTTTAAAAAGACCTTTTAAATGGGTGGGCCTTTATTATTTATAAAATAATTTTTGTTCAGTTGTTTTCTTTTTTAAAATAGCCAAGTTTAAAAGTGCCAAATGCTTTTGGGCTTTTTGTATTTAACATTGATTTCTGTTCAAAATAATGAAAGGGAAATTTCTCCCCTTATTCATTCTTTTCCTCCAACATATTCAATACTTCAGAATGAACCAACTGTTGTCCTTCTCTTGAAGAGTCTCTATGACAAACAGTAGTTTTATTTAAACAGGGTTTTAAACCCAAAGAATACTTTCTTCTAATTATAAAGGAAGTCTTATTTTCTGGCCCAGCTGATGGCCAACAGCTGCTTAAATCCTGTTATTAAATATATTTCAATAATAAAGGAATTCCAAATGTTGCAGTTCTAATGCTGTAATTACACAAGAGGCTAAATAGTGAAAATATGTTGAAGACTTCAAAAAAGTCATCCTACTAACTTCCCAGTTAATCTCATTTTTATTGTTTGCCAAACTACATGAGAATCTTTCCATTGTTTTAAAGCCTACTTTTCAACAATACAGCTGCTTCAGTCACTGGCTTGGCATGGCTCAAAAGCTTCTCAGCATAGACGTAATAGAAGTTTTGAAACTCCTGGGGGCTGTTTAACGTGGTGCTTTAACAGGTTGTCACGTTACAGATTGTTTGGTTGGCTCATGACTGGAAATGCTAAAAACCTACACCAGGGTTCACTTGTGATGCATCCCATCAGCACCACCCCTACAGCACAGCCCACGGAGGGAAAGTCACATCTCCCACCACTCTGCTCTGACACAGGAGCAAAGCTACCACAGTGTGGGAGTGAAATCAGCTTTACCCAGTGTGTTCAAGTTTGATTGCATTTTTAATACCAACTCCCAAGGCAATTACCTACTACATTATTTTTATTTCTGTTATTGTATAACTTCTTAGGTTTAGTGTAGTATTTATAGCTCAGGACTACGTTACACTATTGCCACCTTGTTCTGAGGTGTTATAGGTAAAGAATTTGCAATCTATACAGAAGACAAAAGTCATATCAAAGAAAGTATGAATCTTATTACCAGAATCCCCTGAATGAAAAAGACAATACACAGTGCATGACTACATAGGTAGACTTTATATTCAAGATGTGGCCCAAAGAAAGTCTCCCCACAAATAATAAGACTTCTGTTCTGGAGAAAAATTGTCTTCAATTCTCCAAAGAATAAGAAGATGAACTACCTCATGCCTCTTGGGTGATGAATAATGCCATTAGACACAAACTAGCATCTATTCAAATGACAAATACTTTTGTGAAGACTAGATTATGTTCATTTCCTCCACTCAGTGATATGGTACAGACAGTCCAATAAGAAGCCATAGCACAGGCACCCACCTGCTCTTAGGCACCTGCTTTGGGCTCCCAAATACATTTTCAATACGGAAAATACCAAATGCCACAAAGATACTCGTCTCCCTTCAGTTAAAACACTTGTAGTTAAAAAGTAAAAAACCAAAACCTCCAGTCAGGTCCTTATCATCCATATCACTTAACTGCAAGTCTTCCCCTAACTCTACCCTGACTTCTCAGCCCAGCAGCTCACCCTCAGCTGTACCTGTTTCAAGAACAGACTCCCCATGGGGAATGCCACTCTCCCAGATATCCCCATGGAATGGCAAGTATATGCTGACTGAGTAGGCAGCCCACTTTTTAAATAAGAAAATTTTTGGTACAAGCTGATTCCAGACACAGAATCATCTGCTTGCTAATTATATTGGCTGTTTGGGTAACAAGCCCGTGGGAAGAATTCAGTGAAGCAATTAAAGAGCTCATTTGACAGTTCTAGAAAATATTTCCTCGAAAGCCTTTTCTTAATCTGATAAAGGAAGCAGCTGTCATACATCAGTATCTCTCTTCTGACCTTTCTTTTGACCAGTGAAAAAGACCTGCCCGTGATCCATAACGCTTCACCAGTCCACAGAAAATTAGTTAGCATCAAGGAAAGAGATCCTCCATTCTCTTTGTACCCCTCCCTGCTGTCATTCAGCCAGAGAATTCTTCATATCCTTGGAACTATTCTAAAGCTACATTACAAAAACTCCACAGATTTAGATTTCTGGAAGAAACAGTGGGTCTTTCAAGGCAATAGTCCAAAAAGCACTAGTGCTGTTTAGTATTGGGCCCCTGTTTGACCCATATCTTTTTTCTCAGTCCTTCTTGTGTTCCATCCTGTCCTGAGACATACACCTTGGCACCACTTGAAAGACATCTTACCATAGTGAGGGATTCTGCAGGATATCCAGGATCAAACATGATACTTTAATTATAGCATGTAGGAGAATTACTTGGCTGTAACTACTGTGCATGTTCCCTAACTGCACGTGCAATGTGTGTTTTATGTACTTTTCCCAGAGGAAATTTCCTGTACTTGGTCATTTCTTCTCAGCAAAATACCATTTAAGTGTTATTATTTAAAAGAGTCAAGCCCAAATATTTTGTATATACATTCACTTCTTATGCTATTGTTTTGACATGAATTAAGTTTATTTTGTACTGTTAGGTTGTAGGAGGCCACATCAAAAGTTCTTTTGCTGTTAATATCTCTTTTGCACTTCTTCCAATTCATACAGCATTAATTAGCAGATACTTGATTTAGGGGAGTAGACAGTTTTCATTCATATCCTGGACTGCTTCACTAAGTTTCATGAGGAATTGGCAAATGTTTAAGAATTTCTTTCCTAAGAACCAAATTAAAACTGTAGTTCAACAATTTCAAAAGTGGTGAGACTTAATATTTTATTTGCAGTGCTATGTTAAAACATTTTAAAATGAGCCTGAAGGACTCAGACATTAAAAAGTTATCACAGTTCAACAAATGTTCAAATACATAGCCATACCTGGAGAAATGACGTGTGAACTCTGAGACTCTTGGAGCAGTAAACTAGGACTTTTTTGTTCTAACACACTTTATTTTCTCAGTATTAGGAATATTTATGGTCAGCAGTTCACCTCATGTAAGAACCCAATCTTCTTAACGTAAAGGCTAACATGATGTTTCAGATCAGACTCCTGAACAACTTGGGAGACTCTCTCAGCTACCTTCCTCTGACTCATTTCCACGTTCTTGTTAGTGACTGGGCTTACCTAGCTGATCAGTGGAAAGTGATTAATTTGTGCAGTGGTCCTGGTCAAATTCAGACCAAATTTAGATGCATCTAAATTCATCAGAGACTACTACAGAGAGCTATACGGGCAATAAAAACATTTCAATCAGTAAAAGAACATGACAGGGTAATACAGCCACTTTTAAGTACAGCATTTGATTGGTTTTCCTTCAGCACTTAAAAACAGAATGTGCTTGGAGAGATTGCAGTCACTGTGTGACTGACAAGCAGAAGCAGGCAGAGAAACTGAAGACCACCAGAAGAATATAAATGACACAGATATAATTGTGTTCAGTGAAATGGTGCTCTTAGAAGGACATGGAGGTGTCCAGATGTGAATGGCTGAGAAGAGCAGGGAAGGAATGGAGATGTTAAAGTCTCAGTCCAGCAGTGCAACCCTCATGTACATTAACCATGACTGCACTAATTTCCATGAGAACAGGGGGCCTTTCCTGCCCAAGCACTGGCAGCAAGATTGAGTCACCTGTGTGCTTTGCTTTCCTCCTTTCTTAAGGTGTTTCTTTAGCTGCTGTACTAAACATGAGTTGCCTAATTTCATTATAAGGAAACAGAATACATTCAGTGAATTAAGAGAATTACTAAGCCTTAAGATGGCTTTCTTTTGAAGGTGTCATATTTTTTCTTGGTCACTGCCAAGAGGCATCAAATGTGCAGGTGACCTGCATTTGTAATTTACCTTGCACTCTCTGTGAACCTTTCTGCAAGGCTTAGCTCCTTTACTATGGGCAATATCAGTTACAAAGGGAGAACCTCCAAACAGTACATTTTGAAAATAAATCCTAATAGGTCTGATGAAGATTTGCCTTACAAATAAAAGCTTTACAGTGAGTATTTACTTGGTTTACACCAGTGTTTTACTTAATTTTTAATGCCTTTTTATAGTAGTGACTAGAATTTAACTTAGATAAGGGTACCTCTGTATAGGAAATATTTTAATATTTTTACCAGTTTTTTTAATTTTCATAGAATATATGTATATTGTAAGGCGAGAAATTCAACTTTGATGTAACAAGGTTATCACACGAGACCTATCTCTCCATTATAGGATTTTCTAGTCAGCCAGTCTAGTTCAATATGTTGGCCTTTGATTATAAATGTAAAAACACGATAAAGGAGAATAGAACATTACCTACAGCTAATCCACATTGTAGCACAATATTCTCCATTGCTGCCTTAATCTCATAGAATGAAGTCATGTGTTTTTAATTTACATTCTAAAAAAAAAAAAAAACCAAAAAAATCCAGAGTATCCTTTGGCTGCAATTTTGTGTTGTTAGATGACTAAACATTAAACCAAATGTGTAAGTGTCCAGTAGATCTACTTCCAAAGCAAGAGAACACATTGTAGTTTTCAGGAATAAGTCTTCATAGGAGCTCAAAACTTGCCACTAGTAAAAATACTCTCCAAAGTGCCCCAGTGACCAAAAGTGTCCAAACATAGCCACTTCGTTTCCATGTCTGATTCCATTAACTGTGCAATCTGCAGGTCAATTTTGCCTTTTTTTTTAAGTCTTTGGTTATCTGGGGGAAATGGCATTTCAAATTTTTTTCATTAATTTTTGTTTTTTCAAAGGGAGACACCCACATGTCCATGTGTGTAATCAGAAACAATTACATTTCTTATAAATATGGATATGGATGTGTGTGATGTGTGCTGGTTAATTATACTTAAAATGCTGATAAAGATGGTGAATGTAAAGTATTTGTCCTCATTCTCTGTCTTTCTGTGATCAGTGTAAATAAGAACTGTTTTAAGCTGTGCATTAATGTAACAGATTATCCCGATATTGCGTATAAAATTATTTAAATAAAATCTGACAAATATGCACATAAAAAGAGTATAAAGAAAAGAATTATGTACCAAGAATTTACTTCTGACAGTCAATTAAAAGCTGAAATGAAAGTTTTGCTCTTTGTCAATACTGTTCGAGCTAAAGCTTCACAGGGCAGCTGGTCCTTGGCTCGGCAGACAGCTAAAAACAAAACCCCAAAAGCAGGAAACCTACCTAGCTCTCAACCTTCAGGAGACTGTTCACATCCTTTTGGTGTCCAGTGGATGCAGTGGGCAGATTAATTTCTACATTTCAGAAAAGTAATTACAGTAATGCAATGAAGCTTTCACAACCACACATTGATAAGAAATAATCAAGACCTTCTAGGAACATGAATCAAAATGCGTAACACAGAGGCCCCAATTCCCCAAGGCAACATTGTTCTCCTTTTTACAAGAAATTCCTTTTGCCTTGTTAACTGTGCCATAAATAGTAATAGCCATAAGGACATTATTCTTAATTTACAGATCAGCCAGGAAAAGATGACTCTTAACCCAACATAAATGAAGAATAGGTAACAAGGATTTTATTTATTTTTTTTACTATAACTTAAACCATTTTCTTATATTTCCACATCACTTTCTTATATTTCCACATAGATAATGAAAAGCACTATTTCCAAAGGTACATTTTGTTGAGACTATCTCACTTATGTCCATACAAATTTTTTACTTGGAACATACAGAAGCTAATGACCTTCCTCAGTGCTTTTTTCTTTAAGCAGACCTCAGTATTATTAAGGTGCAGCCTTCAATTGTTTGTCTTTCTCTACTGCTTTCAAGTAAGAAAAGCATGGTTTAAATTATTTGAATACATCTGAAAAACTGAATAACAAAATTTTTGTCTGTCAGTTTCTAATCATGTCAAACACTCAAACCCACAAAGTAGTATTAGAACAATTAAAAGTTGATTAATTTCAAGATACTTCAAAACAAATTTCTGTGAAACACTGAATCTATTTTACTGTTCAACAACAGCCTGTTTACAAAATTTTCATTTTACCACTACTCTTCATTATCCATCAACTGCTTTAACCAAGTTTCAGTCAACTGGCAAGTTTTGAGACTCAGCATTAACAGAATATTATGGAAGTAAAACTAAGTAGGGATTATGTAAAATAATGGAATAATTTTGTCTTCCTGGAAGTATTATTGAAACCAAGTTTCCTATCTGTTTTTGGATATCTACATCACCTCTTCTGATATCCCCCTAATTTACTCTAAAATCAGTAATTTAAGTAGCATCCTATGTCAACACCCAAAACAGAAGAGGCAGATGAGGCACTGGATGCTACCAGGAGTACCAACAACTGTGTCAGCATCCCTGATTCTTCAGCAGCTCAGATTTGTACAAGTAAACATGAAATTTCACTTTGCTCTCTCACCTAAGCTAATATTTATAACCTAAGAATTTAAAATGCAGAAGCACAATACAAATTACCTTTGAGAAGAAAATTGAAGGTTTTGAAAAGTCAGAACACATCTGGTTCTTTTTTCATTATAAGACAAATCAACACTGCTGCCAAAAAGCTGAAATATTACATTCTTGTACAAGCAAAGAGAATGAAGTGAAAACTGATATGATGTGTTTAAAAGTAATAACTGGACTAACAAGGACTTTTTTTAAAAATTCAATAAGAAACCAGTTTAGCCTTTTTTAAAACTAAGAGTGAACTGCTAGAATTGAAAGAGATCCAGAACTGCCTACTTGCATAATCCACCAATGTGTAATTCCTCCAATAAATCAAGAACAATTCCTAGAGAACAGAAAGGCCCTCTCCTTCCTCAGCTGTAAAAACACTGATAATACTGCTAATCTCCATGAAGTTTTGAAATATCTGGAACAGACCAGAGCAATGGCATTACACAAGCCAGATATTGAACCCTTCACTCTTAGAATTATTAAAACTGTTTAAAGAACATACTAAAACAGCTTCTCCCCTTCTTGTGATTTGCAATAAAGAACTAAAATAAGTCAATAATTTTCTTTCTAGATGTCTACAAAGCGTGTGTGGAAACATTTACACATTTTAATGAAAGTTGTTCCACATCATGTAAATCAACACTGAACCAAACTGGAAAGTTCAACATCTACTGGTCTTAATTTCTCCTTATGCACACAAGCAGACTCAAAGTTCAGCCAGCCATTAATTATTTTTCTTCAGTGTCATGTTAAAATCAGATTGTGAGATTTACTGTTATTCCAGGCAAAAATGTATGGTCAAACCATTGATTTCCATTTCAGCAAAGATTTAGTTCTCAAGTTACACAGACAGAAATCGACTTTAACCAAAATATATGATGCTGCATACATTTTCAGAAGGCACCAGTGTGGGAGGTTTATTACTTTTAGTCACTGACACTCAGATAAAAACAACATAATTTAAGATACTTGCATACCACTGAAACATTTTAAAATGAAAATCCATTTTTTAATTTCCTTTCTCTCTGCCAAAGCCAGAAAACAATCAAGCAGGGAATATTGTCGGTCAATACTGTTTTTCTAAATCCCTGATCACAAATTTTCCAGAGACAGGCCTGGGAAACACTTGAAGTTCAAGTTGTCTTAACTAATTGACACACAATCATTTCTGATAAATTCATGAGATTAATGTTCAGAATTGTGTGTTCAGTTTTATCAAAAAAAAAGCACTTGCTTCCCACAAATATCAACATGAACATCATTGTTTCTATATAAATTTCTGAAAGCAGCACTTTGCTACAGTATTAAGCAATGTGAGTATGACAGTTCACAAACAGAGAACAAAACTGTTATTTTGGTCTAAGTGGTATTCATTCATACCTTTTAACAAAACCTTCCCAAACAGCTACAGCAAAAATAAAGCATATGTAGATAGCAAAAGAAAAGTTGTAATTTCTGGCAGAGAAAGAGTTCTAACACCTTTCAAAGAAGAGGTGCTTGATGCTTCATTCAGTGGTGCTCATGAAAGCAAATCTTTCAAGAAATTCAATATTTTGACATTGAATAGGACCAGAAATTATCACAATTACAGCTATTCAATTGCAAAATTGAAAGCAAAATAATCGATATTCCATATTTTTACCCATTTCTTTAATTTGTAAAAGAAAGAATTCATAGACAGGAAACAGGAAAAACTTCACAAAACACAAAAGCTGTTTCTAGCCTCTCTATCCCTGCACTAGCAGAATCCTCTCACAGTGCTGACTCAGAGTGACTCAGGTGGAAAAGGACCACAGGGGTCACCCAGTTATGTTCAGGTGCAATTTCCTGTCCCTCACTTTCTGCCCATTTCTTCTCGTCCTCTTGCTCTGCCCCACCGAGCAGAGCCTGCTCCATCCTCTGACACCTCCTGCAGGTACTGGCAGACATCGAGGAGGTTCCTCTCAGTCACCTCCTAAGACAAGTAAGGCTAATTCCTCCCTCCCTGAGAGGGGAAGCTTATCCTAAAAGTTTAAGGTAAATATGCGTGATTTGCTTGCAACCAAACACACATTTATCTCAACTACTTCCTGACTTCTTTCCAAAACACGTGTTAAAGGAACCACAGACCAGAATTTTGAGCCTGAGGTGAAACAGACACTGACTGCCAGATAATGGATCTTGTCCTGATTTTACTTCCTAGAACTGATTTATCTTTCTGCCAGCTACTGTCTTTGTTAGAACTCTGGTCCTGAGTTGAACAACATTCAGTCTTCCATGTTCTGCTGAGGTCATCGGTAGCTTCCCTTAAGCTTCTGCTTTCGAATCTTGAAGTTAATAAAGCCTGATTGTAAAGACAATATTGATTAAACAGCCAATTTTGAATTCTTCCATCACTTCGCCTACATCATCAGTAATGATAAACCTGAAGAGGACAAAGGCATTGTAGGGCTGTGTGGTGAGAAACAGAGATCACCAGGAGTTTCACAAAGTAAAAGGGGAACCCTCTAAAGGAACAGCATTAATGAAGTAAGGCCATGGCACACATGGACTGGCATCAGCTCTGCCAGGTGACTCTAATGCTGTGCCCAGGCTGCACTGCACCACATTTCAGGCTTCTGCCTTACCTCAGGTTTGAAGCTATGCAACCTGTGCATGGCTTTCCTGGCCCTCTTTACTCAAAACAATTCAAGTCAGCAGCGGTATTGAAACCACCTCCTGCTCATTCGGTCTAGGTCAAATCACAGAAATACAGGAGCTGCACAAGAAATAAGAAACCTGCAATCCTTTTAATACAGCATGAAGCATTACATTTTCCATAAAATATTCTATAATCTAAGAACACATAGATAAGTGTCTTTAGCTGAAGACTGTGAAATTTTAATGTTAGAAAGAGGTGATTTTATTTATTTTGCGAATATTACGTTTTGCTTCCTGTTTCACTGGGCTTCAATGGCCCCATTCCTACTGGGATAGTAAACAAGGCTGAGAATTAACTGTGTAAGAACTTTGATTTCCCATTTTTGGAAAAGAACAAACTGGCTTTCAATTTATAGTTGTCTCATCCAAAACAATGGCAAGAAAAGCTTGGGTGCTGACTGAGTGCCAGTGCAACCACCTAGAAAGGACAGAAGCCCCTATCAGCCTTGCTCTGGTTTGAAATACTTAGGCAGCCTAGGAATTTCAAAATCTATTTTTAAATGACTATTTTGATCTTTTGCTATTTCTTAATCATGTTGCATTTACCTACTGAACTGACCCTGAAACCCTTGAACTATTTTGTTCTTTGTTTTTAAATATCTTTTATTTAAAAATTAAACCTGAAATATTCATCTCCCTCCTAGGCATATAGAATACTCTTTGTTATTCAAGAACTAAATGACCTGTTTTCTACTCATCTGATTTGATGTTTTTGTCCTTGTAATATGCCAGTTCAGTAGTTCACATTTTCCATTGACTTTTCAATGCTTTCTGAAGCCAAAATGACATTACCCTTTAAGTACATGAGGCTGTTGTCATCAAGAAAGAGGTAGCACAGAAAAGTCACTGTATACAAAGCTAAGATACAATTAAGCAACTAAAAAGAAGAAAAAGAATAATGATCAACCATTTCTGCTCCCATTCACCCTTCCCAGGCAGAGCCCACTTGGAGATTCATCAGCTCTAACATTCCTCACAATACAGATGAAAGTAGCAGGCAAGTTCAGGTCAGGAGGAGCTCAGTTCAGGCTTCATGCTTGGGTTGTTTCTTTTATTTGGGGTTTTTTAGAGGGGGTGGTTCAGACACAGGCGTCCCACGTATGACAAAACTTCAAAGACAAGAGACCTCACCAACTCTTGTAGATGTTTCGGTCTGAGTAATAGTCCTTGAAAGGCCTCTTTAGGCACTATGCAGGGCCTGACAAAGAACTCTGAGACATTTCAGTTTCCTATGTTCAAGAAACATAGCTCATTTTCCCCTGATTTATGTTCTAGTCCATGACAAATGAGTGATCACTGTGATTTTTCATTTGCCACCAGTAGCACCTATCAGCAATACCAGCCTGATTTCCAGGAATATCTTCAACCCCCCTACACCTGCTATGACTATATCAGAATAGACTTTTTTGACTATTTTGTTAGTCTCACTCTCCATAAGATTAATATTAGAACTGACCGAATGAGGATCTCAATCTAACAAAAACATCATGAGATAAATATTTTATAAAACAGACTGTATTTTTAGGCAAGAAGTTAGAACTTCTGTCAAGAAAACTAAGCTAACTCTTCCAGTATTTTGTTTCAGAAAATTTATTTTTACAAAGCAGGGGAGAGATTATTTACTGCTTTGTTCTTCATAACACTTTGCTACAATTTCAGAAAAAAATAATCCTTTTGTGTCTATTGAATAGCTAACTTTTGCTCAGCTATTTGCTAAAACCACAATATGTTTTACAGAATAAATACAAGTGATAGAGAAAGTTAGACAATTTTGACTGGATCCTGAGTTCCTTTAACTAATGCTATATTCCCCTTTCTGGGCCAAATACAAAATTATGACCTATAGGGATGTTTATTAGACTGCACATAAAAAACACTGTTCCATGCACAAAATCAGTAGTAAGTTACTTCTATTACCTTCATTGATTTTTCTGCTACTTGTATTGGGCTTGAAACAACTCTGTACTCACAGTGTAGGTCTGCGTAATCCTAATGTAAATCCCTACCTGCTATACTTCCATTTTAAGACAAAATCCTAGATAAGAATTGCACACAGATTGTCAGACATTCCCAGGTATTTGCTTCCTTTATTTATGGTATGTTCTTTCCTTTTTTTCTGGTATTTAATACTTTTTTGTATGCAAACAGAATAAGCCATTATTACCTGGCTGGAACAAATGCATCAGGGTGGTAACAAATACCAGCCAGTATGTCTTAATTTCCAATATTTCATTTCCAACACAGCAATTAAAAAAAAACCTGATGTGAACTAAACACTAAAAATTAGAAAAATACTCCTTTAAGAGGTTTCAAAAATCTTCCGCAGTTTTAGTGTAATCCATTCTCAATAGTGACCATATGCTTGAGCAAATCTGGCTTTTCAACAGCTTTTAGCCAGCTGATTTCTTTCCAAACACCTGCTGCTATCTGATGTGACAAAAGGTCAAACTTACAAAATTCCTTAAAATTTATTTCAAGAATAAAAGTCAGTAAACTTCCCATAAACCACAGCATAATTGCTGTGCCTATGACAATTTAATCCAATTCAAGAGGGAAAAAAACCATTTCGGTTAGGTGTCTGGTAACCAACTCATTCAGACAATTTGGACTCTAATCTAATTCACAAAACATTAATCTGTCTGGCTCCTGATCTAAAAGCTACCATTCTCAAAAACTTCCATCTGCTCTTATTTGAATGTTTTCAAGATGTATAAAAACATGTCAAACATCTTCCAGCAGGAAAAAGTATGTGCAATCACACTACTTTGATCCTTGTGCAAGTCCTTTCCATGATTTATAAATATTAAACAGTAAATACCATACCAAATTTAAGGCAGTTAAGAAATATTCAAGCAAGAAGAGTAATTCTTGATGCTAAAGTTCCTGCTGTGTTTTTCCTATAAATTATTATTAATGGAGCTTATAGATATGCATACAACACACCAAAAAAACAAGAGCAGCCTGACGTCAAGCAAAGCAATGTGCTAATTTATAGAAAACTTCTTTATGAGAGGACTCCCATTAAAAAAATTACTCTAAGCTGCTGCTCCAGCCTTCCCTAGCTCTCTGAAGACACTTTATTCCAATTCTATCTCTATTGTGATTCAAGTATGTAGAGTAATACATGCCTCTTTAGTTCTTTTTTATTTACTTTCTGTGCCCAACCAGTGCCAACTAGACTGATGCATGTTTATGCCAATAGAAAACTCTTATATTAAACCTGACCATAATAAACTCTGAACTCAAATCCATTGATCACAGTTAGTATAATCCCTAGAGATGGCACTTGCATAATTTCTGACAGTTTCCACAGCAGCAATAGTTTCATTTACTATCAACCCAGGAATATGTCCAGATTCAACTGTGTGAGCATAGCTGGATTTGTCTGGTAAAGGCATTCAGAGGATATGCAGAAAATTCTCAGTCTGGCCAATCACCAAACAGCCAATCTCCCCTGAAGTGGTCACACAGACAAATAAAATGAGGGCAGAGGAAATGCAGGGAAACATCTTGCATGAATATCCATTGGAATTCAACGTGAAATTTTGGACTTACCTCTACAAACATAAAAGTTGGGGGTTTTTGTCTCAAAGACTGGAAGAAGCTCCTGAGGGGAGAACTTCTATTCTCCTATTAGCATATGTTACACTCCTACAGAATAATTTGGGACCTCCAAAGAAAAAGCACATATAAACTCCCAGAAAATGTCTCCTGTCTATACAAGCACCAGGTTATTGATATATAATTGTGGTAACAAGCAGATGAAAGTTTTTCATTAGTTGTTGCTAGAGTGATTTTTTGGGGTTTTTTTTCCCCCTTTTTTTAAAAATCTGGAACAGGATTATTAGAATTCTAAAAGGAAGCTTTCCTTTCCCCATCTTAGTGCTATTAGACTGCATTCTTTAAGAAAAAAGCCTCAACCATTTATAAATAAGGTTTATGATGGACAATGCAATATATTTTCTATAGATAGCACTTTTCTTGTCAAATATCTATCAAAATTTATTACCAAAACATTATTAATTGTTCCCAAGTCAACAGATTAAAATGTTTAACGGGTTTAGAAACACAGAAAGAAAATGTACTTCTGCTATACATGGGCAAAGAATTTCAAGCCTCTGACCTGGTAGGCAAATCTGAAGCACAAGAACAACTATAATCTGTAAAAGTGACCAATCTCTTCTGGATAGATAAAGCTTGTCTGCAAATGTGAAGACAACTGAACCTCTAAGGGCTGCACCGAGCTGCAGCATTCTTTTACTGCCTCAAAGAGAAGCACTGGCAGTAATCCTGTCTTTGAAATCAGACTGCCACAAGCTCTTGTGGGGCACAGCTGGCATGGCTAGAAGGAAGAATAGCAGTAACTTCGGAGTGCTGCTAAAACCAGCCTCACGACACCTCTTTAGAGCTTTATGTTAATGTCAAAGGTACAGAAACATTGTGACTGCTGCCTCCTAAGACACAGCATCACAGGTGTGTAAGAAAACATCCACATGGCAAAAATAACACCAGAGACGACTTGACTTGAACTCATGCATCTTTTTCCCCATGTTTTGCCAACTGTATCTAAGCTGGCCACGCGTTATTTCTTACACAGTAAAGTATTTTGGGAAGTTGCAGCTGCACCACAGAGTAGGATTCCCATTAGAAAAATCATTGCTGGAAAGTTGGTGTTTATGCTAGGGGTGAGCTGTTAGGAACACGCTCTTGGTGCATAACATGACAATAAACGAAGCCTATATATTTTCTGGCTCACAGACAAAGACCATGCAATTAAATGGCAAATAAACTTGGGCAGCAACTGCTAATAGTTTTCACATATTTGGAAAATAGAGCATTGGTTGTCTGTTACAAATTATTTAAAGCTGACTCATTTTCAGTGTTCCTAAGCACCCTAAGGCTCCACAGCTTTTTGTGACACTGGCTGGCTTTCATAAAAATAACACCAAAGAAATTTTAGTAGTAATGATAATAAACAAGCCTGACATGACCTACTGGGGCTCTTCACTATAAAAACTATTTACACAATAATATCTAGAGGCAAACAGAACTTGATCAATAAAAATTAAGTACTTTTCCCATCAGGAAGCACACCTTTCTAGCATATTCCACTCACACCAAAATTTAGTGGTAGATAAGACTCTGAAAAACCTAACAGTACCATTTTTTTTAACATGGTTTAAGTATTATGGAATTTTTAGTCCACACCACCACAGTCTAAAATGTTACTACAAGGTACATTCAGACTCATGGTATAACTTTAGGTGATCCTGCCATGTCTTATTCTTCACCTATAAAGCCGAATGGTGTGGTATTTAATTCCCTCACAGAAATCAGCTTATTCATAGAAGTTCTATGAAACCTCCAAAGGAAAAAAAACCAGTGAATTTAATACAGCTTCTTAAGTTTTCTGATTAATATGCTGTACACAGCTGCTGTTCTTGATCCATTTCACTTGCAGCCTTCTACTTGGGTAATACTTCTCTCTCTCACATACAATTGAAGGTGATAAACTTGATGTTTTCCATACATTTGCAAATACACTAACCTATAAGGTTTTTAAGCTCATTCAAATTCCAAAGATTGAAAAGGAAAAGGATGTACACACTTGACATCTCTGAACTTCAGACATTCTGTAAAAATATCACTGTACATCACCCCACCCAGCTCTAACATTCCTACAGCACAGCACAGCTTCCTCTTCTGTGCACAAGCCTCAGTTATCTAGTATTGTCTCTTGGTGTGGCTTGAAACAGGGGAGAGTTTGATTTACTTAAAAGATGAAACTATAAATAATTTTTTCCAGTTATTCAGACATCTCACTTAAGGTATAAACGAGGTACAAAATGTGTGTGTGTACAAATAAATAATTCTTTTTTTGAAAGTTGCCATAGAGACACACTACTTACTGCTGCCAGAATGGCAGCTCCTGTTGAAGTACACAGAGCTGAGAAGACAAGATAATAGACCACAATATTTAAAAACTAAAGTCATGTTAATGTACCTCTTTAATAAAACTCATTAGTTACACAGAAATTAATTTTGTGCTGAATGTTCCTGTGGGCTCTTGTAACTCACTGACTTGAATGAAGTCACCTCATGGATGAATCTGACTCTCAGTTATACTGAGGTTCTCAATCCCTGATAAAGCTTATCTGCCAGTGTGGAGCTGAACAGGAGGACTGGGTCAATAACAAACTATCTGCCAACTAAAACTATGGTAACAGCTCTCCTGGCCTTAAGAGGGCCTTAGAATACGTCCCCACAAACCTTATTGTCAGAGCTGCTAAAAAAAAGAGTGGGTGTTAGAGCTCACATGAGTTCTGACACTTTAAATGCCCCTTGCAATTCAGCAGATAATTTTATGTTCAAACACACAAAGTTTTTTACAAGCTTTAACTCCTACCTTCCAGTTCTTCACTATGCCTTTTCTGCCAAATCTGATGGTCACCTATACATCGGTTTATGCAAGATTATTCTCATATCTTATCAGTGCCTTTCTCTTGGTGGATTATTCAAAAACACTCCTCCACCCAGTATTGCTGACAGCCTTAATAGGCTGGAAACAGTGCATCTTCTGGAAAATAAGACTAGAACAGGATCATTCTATTCAAGGTTAAACTTAACTCCTCTAATAAGGCAAGACATAAAAGCCAAAAGCACCAGGAAGCCATTTTACCATCATCTCAAAAGTTTAATATGGTTGGGTTTAGACCAGTTAAGTTCCTCTTATTTAAGGAATGCACTGACATCCAAGACAAGAGCTCAGTCAGGTAGGAAAGCTTCCAGTTCAGTCTATTTTAAAACTATTAGAGCAAAAGGTACATTTTGTACAAGCAAAAACCATAGGTATTCCTGCAGGGCTCCAGGTGAAATGACTCCTCAAACAAATGCAACTTCAAAATAAAGTTGTACTCATCACCAAACAGACCACAAGTGTGCTGCCTGTTCACTCAACTACACGGCCACTCCCAGGGCAAACAGTGTTTCGACAAATACCAGACACTCAGCAGTGTAGTTAGCAGAAGATAGTGGTGAGAGAACACCAGCAAGCAAGGAAATCTTTTTAGATTTCTGAGACCTTCCTACAGAAGTTCCTGCCATCCCACAAGATTTGAAGCCTTCACCACTAAATACATATTATATCAGACAAATTCATGTTGCTATTATCAAGAAGTCACAGCACCAGTCAAAAAATACAATATTTAGCTTTGAAAAGAACTTTAACACTATATCCATAAAGGCAGACAAAATCTAATCAAGTGATATTATAAGATTTGCAGACACATGATGTTTTTAAATGGAAACAATCTGTATCCTTCAAATGTTCTGTAATATTTCTTTGAATGAAGAAAGGATTTAAAAACAAATAAGGCTAATTCTAATGTGGAGATAAGCACTTTTGCACCAAACAAATAAGATAGTTATAAAAATGCACATAAAACTAAGCAAAAACCTTCCTACTTCAGACTGATTATATTCAAACTGAAGTCAAAAAAATTAATAATGCAAAAAGATTTGGCTGTAAAGAAGACAGAAATTTGCTCAAAAATGAAAACTCCTTTTAAACATTCAGTCCCCTCATACCAAAATCTCCTCAGTTCCATGAGTCTTTATAAGCAGAACTTTGGCTCTAGAGGGTTTGGTCTGAATTAGGCTTTTTGAAAATGTAAGAAGGATCCATCACAGCTGCTGTATTCACTTTCTGACTGGGGGAATAAGCTGACTCTCCCTTTCCCTGTCATCAGTAGGTCATGCAGGTGCTTATGTCACCAGGAACTTTGCTTCCAGGTCTTTTTGCTCTCCTGCTAGATTTTATAACCAAAGACAAAAGGGATCACACACTTGCGTGTGTGATCCACTGTAGCAGTAGCAATAATCTTCCAACACTAAGTCCCTACTGAAAACTGCCTCACATCGAAGACATTGCCATAAAAGGACACCATTTTAGCCCCTCTGCATTGCTGAGAAGTCATTGCACTATTTGCAGGATCCTGCAGGAAGATAATAGCTCATTAAAAACAAGAAAGCTGGAGAGCAAACTTATCTACCAATTCCAAAAGTCATCATGGGGCACATGAGGCCAGCTTATACCCTTATGCCATGAGTCTCACAGCATTAATCTTTCCATGACACAGGCTGAAGCTGCTGGGAAAACCTGCAGGCACCACAGCGTCTCCAGCAGCATTTCAAGGCCACTGACACAGCACAATTAATCAGCGTGTGCAAAAGCATTTTCCATAGAAGTTAATCAACTCCATCTGTATCTGTGCACCTCATAACCACACACTCACACCTACAGTGCAGCACAGCTGGCTTCCCAAAAGTTTGGAAAGGTGAGGGATAGTATCAACAAGGGAGAAACAGAATTAATAGGTTCAGTTACAGCTTTTTCCTTGGGAAATGGTTGTGAATGACCTTCCTCTCCTGACATTGCATACACAGAGACAGCCCCTTGCTCACGCTTGAGTGTCTCTGCCAGCTCCTCTTCCCCCTGAGGTGTGTGCAGGGGACATGCCACAAGCTCGTATTTTCCTTTAAGAAAGAGGCAGACTAATTGAGTTTGCCAGAAAGACACACAAAAATTACACAGCTTTCACTTCAGGAATCTTACAGCCAGTTACATACCACTTCAAACAGAACTAGAATTATGACACGGCACGAGAATGTATCTACAGACTTCCAAGATTATTTTAGAGCCAGTGGCCATAGTGTTTATAGTTACAGGGAAAGGTAAGGAAGGTACAAACCCTGCTTCCCTTCTCTTCCAAAGAAATTAAAAGATGGATGCCAAGATTTCTGTTTCTGATGCCTTACACTGATTTCACTCGGAGAGATGACTTGCCTTCAGTGTGTATTTTACTCTGCATATCCAGCTGACCAAATCAGTCATGTGGCACTCTCATCTACTGCTCACACAGATCTTCCCAATAGTCTCTGCTGAGGAAGATGGGACACTGGTGCCCCACTTTCAGTTCCCGCCCTTTCAAGATCTGTGTATAAATGCGCCGGTGAAAGCACAATAAAGGACACTCTCACACCTGCTAGGTTCATCAGAAAGGAGGGAAAAGAGAAACTTTATTTACACTTATCATGCTTTATAGAATTGTCAACTCCACAAGGGATTGGAGGACATGTCACTTCCTCCTCAATCCCACTGGAGAAAAAGGATGCTCATCAAACTTTCTTTTATCACAAAATGAATGAAAAACAGAATAGACAGTTAAATAAACATTGGCCATTATTTACATGAAACTGTGTGAAAATTCTCTGACTCCAAGGTTAAAACAGAAGGCTTAGCAAAAAACAGGACAACATATAAATACCACCTTTTTGCCTACTGCTATACTAATTTTGTTTTCCCACTCAGATCTCTCCATTACATTTTTCTTCTCATCTACTATATTCTACCACACACAGACCCTTCTGTTTTGCCAATCACTTCTAGCACACTTGTGATGCAAAATCCTGAAATATTCAACTTCCATAGATTCATCGCTCCTCTATTACCTCTGCCTCCAGACAACAGTTCAGAGTAGTTCTCCAATGAGATCATTTAGCAGTTCCTACAGGACATACCTAGTTTTGATCCCAGTTACATCAATGGCAAGCTTCCCACCACTGAACACAGGCTTTTGGTCACCAAAGGAAGACATTTCATACTGAACTATTTATATCAGAGCGTCACAAATCCTGTTCTATAATTAGTACTGGGAACCAGTACTAATGCCCATTTGTAATAGTACAGTTTCCTATCCCTACAACAGCAAAGAAATTATGCCAAGACAATGGATTTTTACCTCTTACCTTGTAACTACCCAGACAAAACCAAGAAGTCTTCAAAACACAGATATCCATCTGTGGATCAAAGTTTGGTAAATGCTGCTTTAAAAATATCATCACAGCTGAGTCAGAGATAATAGCCTTTCATGTGGTGTCTCAGCTCATAAAAGATTATTTGAAGAACTGCGTCCATAAATGCGCACTTATATCTTATTAATGCCAGCTGAAATTATACTTGTGGAATACAGATCTTTGAATCTTTAATCTTGAATCAAAATTACAAATCATATCATTTATAAAATCATTACATAGAAAATGTTAATGCATTTAATTTCTCAGAGCAGGAAATATAGGAATAAAACACCAAACTGGCTTTTGGGAAGGTCTTTGTATATAACAGCTCTCTGTGTCAAGATAAGACCACAGTAAAGTAAGCCAAACTCTTTCTTGCCCTTTTCATACATAATCCTCACACACTGCAGCTGGTGTTTTGCAGGGGCAAAATAATCAGAAATTATTAATTTTATTAACATTCTCCCATAGCACATGCATTTGGGTTCAGTAGAATGTTTGGCCCTGATGATAGAAAAGAAAACAAGATCTCAAAACAAACGGGCTCAGACTTTCCCAATCTTCAGAGGTACATTTATTCTCTTTTCCTTAACAGCTCCTCTGTGTGGAAGTGGCAGAAGAGAGGAGACTGAACAAGTGTTCCATGGCACTGAATGGAATCAAGGAACTGGTTCAACCTTTTGGGTTACAAGAGCTTCTGTTGAGTCTGAGTAGGAAAACAAACACAGCTGCTGCCCTTCAATGTTTCCTCCCATTTGCTAACAGCATTCAAGTAGTAAAATTGAACCACCATGTTTATTTCATCATTCATACACCCTTTAATTCAAGTTATTGGTGCAATATTTAAGGTACACGGTGAACTGATATGCCAGACAACAGAAACCATAAATCCTTCTGTCCATGGAAATAAGGGGACACAGGCCCCTTACTGAACAGTTTTTACCTCATAGGGAAAAGAGCATCATCCTAAATTTCATGGGGAATTTCCTTCTGAAGACTGAAATATTGCAAGGTCCAATATCAACCTATTTGTTGAGCACAGCTAAAGAACCTTACTCATCTCTGCATGTACAGAAGCCAGTAAATCCCCACCGCGTGTTCCACTTAAGTGAAGCAAATGTGTTCATTTGGCAGTGTTCCAGTAAGAATTCCCAATGCCTTAGGAAGTTCTGAATAAAATTCTAAATTATAACAAAAGAGATTAAATCTCCCGAACATGTTTGAAAAAAAAAAAAATCACATCTAAGTAAAAACACAAACACTTAAATTTAGCATTTTGGAAGTTATGAGGGGAATCTAATTGTTTCCTTTTACTAGTTCCACATCAATGAACTTTAATAGGCATTTTTAAATTAAAGACAGATTTGCCATTATCAGCTTTTGTCCTGCTGCAATGATAAATTTTTGGATTAAAAACTCTTCAACACTATTGCATAGGGTCACAAAGCACTTTTATAAATAGCAGTAATAGCTTATGTTGTTTCTTTTATGAAGAAAGCCAAGAATAGTAACAACCAAAATATACTATGCATTCACAGAAATTCCTCATTCTACAGACAAAGCTGCAAGCCAGTAGAATTTCATGGAGAATAAGCATACGTTGGCAAGCCATGATATGTAGTTTTCTTCAGCCAAAAGGCATTCACATGGACTTGGTTTCACTTCCCATTATGAAACTGGGGATGGGGATTCCTTTCACTGTGCATATGGTGTAGACATGAAACTTTGTGGAATGGATCCTTATGTCAGACATTCTACTTTGCTGAGCTAAAACAAGTCCACAGGTGCCCAGGAGATACTGCAGAAACTGTGTTAGGAGTATATGCAAAACAAGCATATGCATTGAAAGAGAGAATGGCACCAAAATAATTTATTTAGTGTCTTCCTAACAGAAGTGTTAGCTCAGTGTCATATACATTAAAATTATAATACAGAAAACTTTTAATACAAGCCCTTCGTTAGTGGTCATAAAACACTGAGTATAGATTAAGTTCTCAATAGGGAAACCACAACTGTCATCTTTTAAAATAGTTTGAGAAGCCTCTACAGTCTCTATAAATGTCATTAAATTAATTCATTAAATGAATTTCTCCCTAACATTGATGTCAAGATGCATTTTAAAGATCATTAAAGATCATTAAGGATCATTACAACTTAACTTCTTAAACCTTGAAAACTAAAGCACAGAGCGGGAAGGAATTTGCAAAAGGCAGGCAGCCAGCCAAATTCAGGAAGGAATGGGACCTCCCAAGGCTCAGCTCACTACTTTTGACCATTAAAGAATTGTCAAAAATTTCATCCACATCACATTTTCAGAGGAGAAAAAAAAAAAAGAAAAAAATTACCTCTTGCTCACTTCTCCTTCCTGCCCAGAGCAAAATGCAAATGCAAGCAGTAGGAAATAAGTGCCCGTCTTTGGCTGACCTTATTTCACTGAGTATAACCACTAAAATCAAGAGCTCTCTTTCCCCAGTAGCTTTAGTCCTAAAAGCAGATGCCACTTTTCAGAGATGACCAGATTACCAGCAATTTGCTAAAAGAATTTAAGTGAGGCATTTACAACAAATAAAGCTCAAATGGCTACTATTAAAATGTCAGAACTCCTTTGGTAAACACCAAAGCTATTGACAATTTAAACGTCAACTATTTCGTATTTCCAACCCTATAAGTGAAGCTCTTTATCATTTAAAAGGTACTTTCCATTTTTTCAAACTTACTTATGGAATTTCTTTCTAATTTTGATCAGTTCATTCAAGACAACATTATGTCCAACTTAATTCAAGCATGTGTGTCCCAAACATAGACTATTTCATCTCATCTTTTATGGCAGCCAGAACAAATCAAGGCAAGGTCTTTTAGGTACTTTTTCTTACACTGTCATCACTTGCCTTCCTTCTGTGTACAACACATCATTGCTAATGTGCACAAATCCAACTCTGCATGACTAATGCCAAGCTGCTGATAATCTCACCAATTCCTGGTGCAGTGGTATTTCCAAAAGGATTAATTCCAGACTCAGCCTCTGTTTTCTTTCAGATTGTTTTAACGGGAGACACAGGACAATGCTGACCATACTCAAATGGATTGAACAGGGCTAGTAAAGAGGCTTGTTATCTCTGCATCCTTGCTTAGTCTTCATAGCCCACATTGTCACGTACCTTAAAATACACTAAAAAGTGTGTCAGTGGCTGTAGTTGGTCACTATTAAAAAAACAGGTATTTTCCTATTGGCTATATTGCCTTTGATTTTAACTGTAATCATCCAAGTGTGGAGCTTAAATACTAAAATTATTTAATCAGCTTAAATGTTGGATGTTTTAAGAATTTTGCTTCTGCAACAGGGAAAGCTTTGTAGTGGCCTTGTTACAGTTGAATCAGTGCTTCTGTTAACAGCCTTCTTTCATGGAGGATGCTTTATCAGAAGATAAACATTTCCATGGAGCTGAACATGAAGTGCTCAACTTCCGTACGCCACCACTTTGTTTTTACCTGCAGTAGGAGGACAGCTGACTGTTTGAAACTTTTAAAACTCAAGGTGCTGACTAGCAGCAGGAAACTGAGAATTTATCAGTTCATTGGTATTTCAAGGTCTTCCCAGAAGTAGAACTCCAATCCTACCCTTGATTTTGAGGCCCAGAGAGCAGAGTCCACATTAACGTACGGCTATTGCATCCCAAACAGATGAGTATGTATTGGTGATGATGAATGAAAGCCTCCAATTTTAACAATCCACCATGCACCTCGTGTGCACTTTCACATATACAACCTGTAAATCCTGTTATTTTCTGAAGCATATGCTCATTTCCAGTCTTTTGTAAGTAGTGCTGGATTGTATTCAAGGTGTGAAAGGCCATGAGTTATGCTTCAAACGTTTCACCTCTCACAGCTGAGGGATCTACAGCTGGAAGAAGGAAAATTCGCCTTTTTGTGATCACCAGAAATAGCCCTGCTGTGTTTCAGCTGACAGAATTCAAAAGACCACAGAATCATAGAATGCTTTGGGTAGGAAGGAACCTTTGAAGCTCATCTAGTTCCAAACCCCCTGCAATGAACAGGAAAATCTTCAACTAGATCAGATTGCTCAGAGTTCCATCCAACCTGGCTTTGAATTTTCTCAGCTACAGCTTCTCTGAACAATCTGTAAAGACCCCTTTGTGCAAGTCAGCAGGCATTAATAATTCTCTCCTATGACAAGTAGCAATGGTTAATTCCCAAAGAGCTTTCTCCAGGAAGGCAACGGAGGTATAGATTTTGTATCTTTTGAAAAATCTCTACAGAATTATCATTGAACCTCTTCGGGGCTAACTGGTTCCCATTACAGAGAAACATACAGACAGCTGCAGGACTCTCTGACTATTTCACATGTTCCTTTTGACAAAACTTGAATTTTACTTAACTAGCAGAATCTCATTAATAACTTCTGATTTAAGTCAAGCAAGGGAACAGTATGCACACCTTCATTATTTGCAAGAGAACCAGCCATCCCGGTTGCTACAACCTCTGGTTATCACAAAATCCCAGAGTTTCAAATTAAATACAACACAAATCTCAAATGGAGACCAAATATGCACAGCCTGACCACATTTGATACTGGATCTGACAAGGTCTGAAGTGAGTGAAAGGGTAAATTCTCGAGCTTACAGTGCTGGACTGGCACCAGAGCCAGGAAACACTTTCAGATCTCACCATCACCATCCCCTTCTGACCTTCAAATGGCTATAAAAGGAAAGCTTTCCAGTAGGCCACTTTCCATATAGGAGCTCCCCCATAAGAGGACATATTTTCAAGAGATGATAAACATGATTAGATGCTGGCTCACAATCTCTGGTTGTTGATCTGCATGCATAAAATTAAATATCATCTCCAAGTAAAATATCATCTCCCTGCCAGGTCTGGTTTGTCAGAATGCTTCTTGCTGTAAACTTCAGACGTTCTCATTATGGATTTGTAGCTTTACATAGCACAGTGGAACTAAGACTTATTATGGCTTCTAGCCATAATACACAGAAAGATTCCAAATAAACTCCCTTTCCCCCCTCAAGTGGCTCTTTTACTTCACTCACTGACAATACAACCCCAGGAGAGAGGTAACAGACAAAGGAGAACAAACACAAAAATATTTCCTTACCCTTTCAAAGCAGTAACCAGTGTCCCACTGTTTTCATAATCTTTGCTATGTCAAAGGCCACTTATGTTTAACTAATTAAAAATAAAGCCAAGAAAGAACAAACCAGCAGGGTAAAAGAAAATGAGAAAAATAAAATATATTTGGGAAGTACAAATAAAATGGACTAAATGTGAAAAAGGAAAGGGCTAACATGACTCAACAGCAGAATTCCCAGATGGTCTAAAGAGACATTTTTGGATATAAACGTATGAATGAAACCACATTTAATAAATATTACTTTTGACATTTTTCACCCATCATTTTACACCTTTTCCTGGAATTTTCCATAGCAGCCACAATTCAGTCTGCAGCCAAAGCATATGAGCAATTTGAAAAAAATTTAAATTATTTTAAAAGTAAAATATACTCCTGGTAAGAGTAACTAATTGCCCAAGTGATTGTTTTTAGTAATGTTATTTCTAAGTAAACATCATTTCTACATGTCCAAATATAAACTTGAAACAAGCATTTAAAACAAAACTTCAGAAAATTCATGAAAGTTTGAGAGATGTTTAAAGAACAACCAACTTATCCTTAGCATGATCAGTATTAGACAATCTACTGCTGCCAACAAAGACTATTGATACCACTTGAGAGAGAGCAGAGAATGCAAGAGATTCATCTATTCCAGCAGACAAACTGCTTTCCAGCTGAAATGTTGACAGGGTAGTCAACGCAGTAAGTAGTGTTATAGACCAGTGCATAGTAGCCTGCAATGGGAATACACAAAGAGAGTTGACACTACTTGAAAAACTACTTCTGCCGCAGAAAATGCCAGCACTCCTCCTAATTCGAGATAGCCCAGTAGTCTGACCCATGGCTGCCAGCGACATCACACAGACAGTTAGGGGATTCATTTCTTCCCACTAACCTGTTATTTCNTATCTTTTTCTTTGGTTTCTTTTTTTTTTCTTTCTTTCTTTTTTTTTTTGCTCTAAGAGGATTTCTGTTTTCTCGTAACCATCTAATCCACAGGTTTCTGACCACACTGCAGTTCAGAGGAGAGCTTTTCTCTACACCAGACTTCTGCACCTTACTGCATTGAGTTCCACAGACAGGAAAGACTTTAACTCCACCTCCACAGGGAGTTAAAGTATTTGCTTGTTTGGATTGAGAACACAAGTGACACCCTTTGGAGGCTTTGCTGTGCCTTCTTGCTATAGCTGCAGTCATAACAAGGACGACCTTATTCAGTGCCTTAGAACAAATGAAAAAACTGCCCTGTGAGCATCTCCGTCAGTGCCCAGCAGGGAATCAAGGCCACATTCCAGCATTTGTTATTTCTGTAAAGGCAGCTTGCGGGTCATTGTCTCATGCATCCTTCACAGACTGCAGCACTCCAACAATTTCAGGGTTTTTTTAACTCTGATGACTTTAGTGATCTGGCTTCAAGGGTGTTTCCAGAAAAATAGCCTCAATGGAAAACTACAGCAGTAGGGACATGCAGGGGTGGGAAACTGCAGCCTGTGAGGGGGGTGGGGCCACGGCAGCATTTCATGAACTGCTTTTCTGAACTATCGAAGTTACCACATCAACACAACAGGAATTAAGGAAAAATTAATTCAAGCCACTAAAAGAAGCTTCTGTGTTACTCCTGATTAATCACACCAGAAATCACTTTAAAGCACCAAGGATAGCACACTGTAATACAGACTATTTAATATAAGCTTTTCACAGTACACAGCTTGTGTTTGAAGCCATGCAACTCAATATTTGAAATGAGCTTATAACAAATGATAGCTGAAGGTTGGCTTTGGGCTCAACTATTCAAATGTGGTGAAACTTCCAAACACTAAATAAAGGCCTACTGACATAAACCACAAGCCTGTGCATTGTCAACACACAGAACACACGGGGGCACCCATGTTCAACCTGACAAAAAATGCTCTCCTCAAAGGCACTTCTTTGGTAGCAGGTCTTAAGCCTCTCCGTCTCCCTTCCTGAGAAAAACATCCATTGCTTTTTTCTAATTTATAATTTTATCCCCTCTTCGAAGGCTTTATAGTTAAGCAAAGCCACTACAAGGACTTTTTCTATAAACCATAATATTGTCACACAGTCATACTTAAAAGTTTTTATATCCAGATTTAAAAGCAACTTAAATAGTCAAGAAAATAAGACCTGAGACTGTCAACAGCACCTCCTATAAAATTTTCTTAGAGCAATAAATTAAACAGCTCAAAAGTCAAAAAGGCTGATTAGAGAGTACCTTCCTATACCACTAGCTAGGACCAGCAGAACTGCTTATATGCCAGACATGCTCAGAAAGAATGGTTTTAGAAAAGCTGCCATGCTGCAATAAGTAAAATACCTGATAATTTCATGTTATTATACTAGTAAAATCAATCAGACTATCAGAACAGGGCATATAATTGCAAGCAGCAAATATTAAAAAAAAAAAAAAAAGGCATTAAATCCATTTCACCCTTAAGACTTGTTTCTGTAGTATCAGCTGTAGGTGTTTTATTTGAGATTTAGGCTTACCTTGATAACATGATTATTGTAGGAAGTTCCAGTTCTGTGAGTTCATAGGCTGTTCCTTAAAGAGCCTGAAAATTTTTCTTTGGGCCATTTCACCCAGGTCTCAGCAATAAAACTAAAAAAAACAATACAAAAGCAGTTTAGACGTCTCATTTTTAGGGACAAATGCTTATGTAAAAAGCTTATGTAAAAAGATAACAGCAAATACAGTATCTCCTAATGAATCATAAGAGTAAAAAACATTATACATAACCCATAACTTTTGAGTGTAATTATGTAGAAGGCTGATTCATATTCTCACACATGATTTCATATACAAGGGGGAAAATTTTTCCAACCCACTAGGAGTACTAAACAACAAATATCCTAGTGTTAAAAGTTCTTAGAATTTGCTTGCCTAGATCCTAATCCAAATTTCTCACCTATTAAAGGTAATCTAAATTATACATGATTTGCTAACTAGAAAGATCTAAAGGGCTTTTTAGAAGTAGACGTGGAATAAGAAAAAAAATTCAAAAATTCAATTATCTCAAAAATAAAAATGTTCTTCTTGTCCCATTGCAACAAAAACGTAACTGAAGTACTCATAAAACCCCAAAGTTTTATACAGTCACAGAATTTTCCAACCAGTTTATGGACTAGTTTTATGACCAAGTGTATTAGCAGATCTTTGCCTAGAGCCTGGCTTTCAGTGAGAAGCCATCTCTACTTTCACACACCTCCCCAGAATGACCTAGCCCCTAGACCTGGAGATATTATTTGCTTCTTGTGTTTGTCTTCTGCTGTCCAGCTCTCAGAAGTGCCACCACATGCAGAAAACTGCTCTTTGTCTGTAATAGAATAATAATAATTTTTTAAAGAATCTCCTATTAGGGCACCCATACTTTGTGCTTGCCATCATTTAAAACTAAGCCTTCACAGTGCCTGTTGCAAAGCAGGTGATTTATTTACTGTATTTTGCATTTCAGAGTATGTGTTTCAGCCTCTGTCCAGGTGAGCTGTCCTGTACAGAGTGTGCAATGCAGCTTCTCTTCCCCACTGCCCAGGGATGCAGGTGCCCTCCTGAGGCACTTCCAGCCACGTGGCACCACCCTCCCTGGCACGAACAGCATCCTGAGCCACCAAAACCCTTGGTCACCCAAGAACTGCCCTGTGGTGGTGACAGCCCGAGCAAGGAAACTGAGCTTGCAGAAGCTAAATGCTTACTTAAATCTCAAATTTGTTGATTTACAAGTAGTCACCTTGCAAACAGATCTGCCACAGCTCTAAAAGGTACAGTGCTCAAGGCTATGTCTTCGTGCCTCATTTATAGTGAAAAATCAGCTGTTGCATGCATGCTTTTGGCCAGTTCAGTAACACCTATCATTAGCTGTAGTTCAGATCCTGTGACATGCCATTGTTTTCCCATCAACTTTCTGTAATTGCCATAGAAGAATCCTTGAAGAGCCCCAAAGGTGTCCTGATTAAAAATTGAGTCCTTAAATTCTGGTTATTCTTATGACTCTCTATATAGACTGCATTTGGCTCTTCCCCTGCAACCAACTATAAAAAGCAATAGGCAGTGTACAAAGGACAAAAGAGTACAAAAGCATTAAGAGATCCAGGTCCCAGCAGCCAGTGTTATTTCCCTAAACGTTCCTGTCTAACCAGCTGCCTGAAGCAACTAGAGGTCAATTCCTACCATCTATTTAAATATCTGGAATTAGATTCACAGGTAACATGCCTATAGCAAATGCCATTTGTCAGTGCAAAAGAAAACTGGAAGGCAGGAACAATTGTCTCCACCTTCTCCTTTAAAGCCTACAGGCCTGCTTGAGTATCAGCTGCAGCATTTTAAGGTAGAGAGAAGATATAGCATATTCATCAGTAACAGTAACACAATTGTCTAAACTTACCTATTATGTCTATGTGAACAATTCGAACCAACACAACCTTTGCATTTGCTGGGGGCTTTTGTGTTTAGTCTCAAAATGTATTTTGTGATAAAATATGACAAGTGTTCTCACAGAATGAACACTACAAGAAAAATTGAGGTAGTATTTATTCCTGAACTGGTGCCTTTGAATTTGGTTGTTCTTTAGACAAGCTTTTCAGGAAAGTCTGCAGCCAGCAATCTGTCCAAGTGATTAGAGCTCAGTGCTCCAAGAGAACCATATAACACCTACACATGGATAATCCTTTTTACAGTGTCACAAGGATACTGACTTGCTCAAGCAAGCTACACCCAAACAAACATTGCTTTCTGACAGGGGGTATCGGGGTAAAGCGTAGTGAAAAACCCAAAGCAGCAGCAGAAGACAGCGAGGCTGGGCAGCGGCAGCCGGGCTCCTGCAAGCAGCCGGGAGCGGCTCCCTCGGAGGGGTCGAGACCCCGGCTCTTCCCCTGGGGCACCGAAGCAGCTGGTGAGGGTCCTCTTCCAGTGAGGGCGGGTGTTAATAAGATCCAAATTCAGCAGCTGCTCTCAGGAGCAAAGGCTCACCCACGGCAGGAGCAGCAGTGGGAAGACAAAAAGCTCCGCAGTGGCAGCGAATTCTCTGGGCAATAACCAAACTGGTCCAGCACCAAACTTCACCTGTGTCCACTCTGAGAGAGGAGCCGAGCCCCGCCCGTCACCCCCAGCCAAAATGTCGCTGTGTTTCTGTCCTTCTCCAGATAAAAGCCCTCGGCTAACAGGCTGCAGCTGGTTGCACCCTTCTCCTCCCCCCAGCAGCCCCTTTTGCTCTCTTAATAAGTACCGATCGTTATCATCTCTTGGGCAACAAACGGGAGCACGTTCCCTGAAAGGGGAAAAAAAGGAAAAATCCTAACTTTCAACAACAGGGCGACCTGGAGGCTGCACTGTGAGCCTTGGTATCACAGGAGTCTAAACATACACTATGGAGAAGGTGCTGGTGGTCTAACAAGGGAAAGTGTGGAATAGAGTTACTTCATTCCACTCATGAATGGCCAGTACATCATCTGTACTGGCATCAGCGACATTTTTGCTGAGGGCAGAAATGAGAAAACTTTTCCCTGAAAGTGTACACGGCCCATCAGGCAATAATGAGGATGAGTTTTATTTCACATTCCTTGTACGGCAACAAACTTAACATATTTCAACTCTCCTTTGAAAAGAATGTTATTTGAACATAAGATTGTGGGACCTGCTGACTGAAATATAAATGGGCTCATAGAGTCTTACTGTTTGCTTTGTTTTCAATTTTAAAACAAGCAGAATGAAGGATCATGTATTTGTGCTGCTAAGTGAAATTTCTAATCGTGGTGAGGAGTTCAAACAAGAAAAACTCTAGTCTCTTCCTTTGACTTAACAGTGGCACCTGTGCGTGGTTAAGGTTTCTGTTTGTTTGTTTGTTTTATCTGTGGTACAAATAACCTATGAAGAGTACCTCCATTTTCATCCAAATTCCATTTTAGTCCAGTAACTCAGATTCACGGTATTGCATTTGGAGTAATTTCTGATTTTAAACTGAACATCAAGTGTTTGTTTTAAAATCCAACATTTAACTGAAAAGTTGGCCCAGACTATGATGATGACCCCCAAGTCTTGTTTCCTGAGGAGTTCAATGATTTCTGTGAACTATGTTCAAGAAATGTGTGGATGTCACAGAGCAGGTACCCAAAAGCAGCAGGTGTGCAGTTGGAGTCTCTTTACAAGTGTTTGACATGGGTTTCTTTGATGATGCCAGTGTACAAAATTACTTGATCATCTGGGGTTGAAGCGTGTCTAATTCTTTAGTTACAAAGGTGAGATCAATTTCCTGGCTAATTTTAGTACCTTAAAGCAAAAAAAAAGTCAGCATCAACAGAAGGTTGACCTCGCGAAAATGTGAACTTTTTCCTCTGTGCCTCTTATCTGTAGGACTATTGACTTCTAAATTTTTTTCTAAGTTGCCTTCTCTGCTTCTTAGAAGATTTGCCACTGTATTCCCAATTTAAAGACAATAAATTGAGTTTCCCTAAAAATACTGACAGGCAAGTTGCAGTACCCAGGGTTTGATTGTGGGCATATGGGTACTAATGACATCCTAATTAGATTTTGATACTTAAGCCTGGTGTGAGGAGGGTCAGTCTCTTAATCGTGTTAGACTTTGAAGAGATTATGAGAAACTTTTTTCCTCCTTACAGACTCTGCTCTAAAAGCTGCCTCTCTTTAACTGGATTGCAACACTAAATGTAACTTGATAAAACATTGGCACATTGCTGTATTAACTAGAAAATCACACAGGCAAATTTAGTCATTTCATAACCCCGCAGCACTGAATTGCAATATGAAAGAGACACCCCACACATAGTCCTGCTGGAATAAACTCGGCATAGTCACAGATGTCCAACTGAACAGCTACTGTGAATTCTAACAGGATTTGTTCTCTCTGCAGACTTCACTGGCAGAGGTGAATTAACACAGAAATGAGACTACCTCTAACTTCAGTCTCCCAGCAAGTTTCCTGTAACTTGTTCCTTCTGTGTAGGTAAGAAATAACAGTAAAGAGCATCTCTATCACTTCCACTGTCATTTTTGTTCTAACTTTGTGCAAAACTGGTGTTTCAGGAAAACAAACACTACCCTTGGTATTAGAGGAAAGCTAAAGGGGAGGGGAAAATGCGGGGATATAAATGCAATGCTTTAAAGGGCACGTGGTCTAAAATTTATTACTTGGTATTCTTATATTACATACCTATCCTTCCTCCACTTCTCCAAAAGTACTCATCTTTATGAACACATTTCAAGTAACTAGATCTGTCTGACACAGTTATCAATAGCAATAAAATTTATTTATGCACATTAAAAGCTGACATGTGCTTTAGATCACATGTCACAGTCTATACTTGGAATTAATCTCCCTGATCTTATATATGAGTTTATACCCAGAGGAGTCAAGAGGCCTTCAGAGTGAAAAATCTCTTAGCTGTTACTGAATCAACGAGCTGTTTTCTCCAAAGCCATCATTCTGGGCTGCCATTTTACCAAGGTACAGCCTATACAGGAAGTCAGAAGGAATTTTGTGCATGAGACAGCAGAAGATGCAAACATCAGAATTGGACTTGGTCACTTAAGGCTGTACTGAGTTCCAAGACAATGTTATGCACTCTCAGTGTGCTTTCTTAGGATGTATGGCCTGACTGTATAGACACTGAGGTAAAATGCTTCTGTTTTGTCCAATGATGTGGGGCTTATGCCAGTTTCCATTAATTACTGACACAACAGGTGGCAGAAAGAATAAAGTAGATAAAGGGCGGGTTCTGTCTCCAAACACAAGAAGTAAATTGGGCCTATTTGAAGGAGCTGATTTTAAAATCTGAGAACAAAAAAAGCCCAGCATTGTAGAAATGATGCAGTACTCTGGTACTAACACACCTGCTAAGCTTTGCTCACAGCAGTCTTACACAGCTTTAACTTTAGTGTGTGAAAATCTGGACATGACAGTTAAACTGTATCACCTAAGAGACAGGCTGGAGGAAAGCAAATTTCTCTCTCTCTCTCTCTCTCTTTGCTTTTTACTTTCAGTATGTTCATTTTAGTTCACTGGCCTGGCTGACCACTTCGATAGGCTCTTTTGAGGTGAGAGATATCTCCACAAATGCAAGCAAGTTGTTGAAAATGGTAATGAGTAGAGCTCAACTAAACATACTGTTATGAAAAACAGAGCTGAAGCCACTCAGACAAGAGTTGTGCTAGTTTAAAGTCCATAAACAATAAGCAGGGCCACGCTTCACCCCTAGCACAGCTGCCCTCTGAGGAAGATGATTGTACTTGTCCTTGAAAAGAGAAAAGAGCAAATAAGCCGCAGTTATATTGTGGGGACAGCTTCTGTGGACCCTGGTGAAGGACATGAAAGGCCCAATAAAAATACATTCAGTCCTGATTGTAGCCAGCTTATTTTGATGGGAACCATTTACATATTCCACTTAGATCTTTAATGTTCCTGTGGTGAATTTTTTTTTTTTTTAAGCCTCAGCAATTGATTCCTTATTAACCAGTTTGGGGTGAGGGGGTGTTCGTCTAAGAGAAAGCAAATAAAAATTTTAATCATAACTGTAAATTTAAAAGCAGGATCAAATTAATTGTTACATTTAGAAAATTGTTGCAGACGTAACAAGAAAATTCTATATATTTGGATATGTAGAGGAGGCAAGTTTGACAAATACTGCATTTATATGACTTGCTACCTTGTTACCTGTAAAAAGTCTTGAACTTAGAATTTATGTATCTCAGTTTTAAGACGTGGTTCTTATAATCCTTGTTGATTGCAGATTGAGAGTGGGTCTTCTGTAGAAGAAACTGCCTGACCCAACCAAAACTGAACTCTCACAAACCAATTATGAGAAATTGAGGAGCAATAACAGAGTGGTTCATAACCTTCTTGACTTTGGGTTCTTTATTTCTTGTTCTATTTCTGCAAAGTATTTTGTATTCATGGCTCTGCTGGCTACTGGTTTTGCCTCTTCTTTACACACAGTGCAGAGGACTAAGTTGTCAGAGCTTCACATCTTTAGCACTGACACCATCAAACACATCACAAGCATGTGTGAGGTAACTCATGGTCTGTGCAATACGGACACTCTTGTATGAAGGCACATGGAAATCAGCATTTGTTAAGGGAGGCTCACCTCAGCTGTTAAATAATATTTCAGTTTGCTGAAGAGAAGAGCTTTGCAAAGGTATTGCTTTTTGAAACCCAAATGTCTGGGTTGTGTTGGACTTCCAGGCAGATTCACTGCCCTGACTTCCTGCAGAAGTACCAAGGACAGGCCAATTCCATCTTATAAAATATGAAGCTGGTGTTCCACTTGAATCATCCCTCTGAGTGTGATCCATCCCCTTCACTATGACAGCTATGGTTCAAATCCCTCCAATACGTTTCTGTGTTTGAACCCTGGAGAGTTCCTTATGTCCAGAGGTGTGTGGACAATATTGTGTTCTCCTGGCAGTAGTATTTTATTGGCAAGAGAAGAAGTTACATTAAAAGGACATGCCCCAACTTGGAGATGGCAGGCAAAATATGTGCTGAATTGTCTGCTTTGGTTCTTAAAAAGCATCAGTTTATGAGGACTGACTTCGCCAGATATTTAAGTTCTATCTCACATCCAGTGCTGCAGTTTAAATAGGGAAAACTTGTCACTGCTGCCAAGAGGCATGGCCTCATCCATTGCTACAGGACTGGACAGCTGCTTGTGCCTGGACAAAATGGGCAGGGGTAGAAGACCAGAGCAGAAGCAGGCAAGGGCAGGCAGAACTGCCTCCAGGAACAGTAGCAAGCTATGGCAATTCAAAACCTTGCAGGAAATTCCCTAGATTTGAGCTGAGAGGAATGCTGAGCAAGAATTAAATGGTTATATGTGTATTTGACAGACCATAGGCAGCCTAGGGTTTGGTGAAAGGAAAGAGGTGAAGAGTATCTAACCATCAGATAATTATGCATCAAAATGGCAACTTCGTGCTTTCATCTCCCTGTTGAAGCAAACCCAGTCATAGATCCTGACTGCCTTCACCCGGAAGGTTCATGGCCCAACTGGTATTTTCCTCTTCTAGTGAGTCTGTAAAACCACTTTTTTTTGTGAGATAAATCAATTTTTGTTTTATTTATTTAGTAATGAGTGAGAATTACACTGCATACAGTCCCAGCCTCTCTCTCTTATCATAAAGTCACTGGCCTATTGTACGACACAGAGGCTGTGAAAGGCTGAGACCTCTGCCTGAGGTCTCTAATGTTGTTAACTCATTATCAATTCCATCACTGTGGGCCATGGACATTTCTTGAAACGTTTCTGTTTCAGTAGTGATATCTGTATTATTGATATTGCCAGAGAACAGCAGAAATCACGGCAAGCTGGAGAGCCTTAGACCTTGTGGTGTCAAGTACTGGTGGCTGTCTTGAGACTCCCATGAGATGGTGCAGAGAAGGGAAGGAGAAGCTCAGACCAAGCCCTGTGCAGAGAGCAGCTGGGGACAGCTCCTGTTGCCACTCAGCCCTAACCAGGGATGCCTTTACTTTTGAGACTGTCCCATCTGTTAGGCTTTCACCCAAGCCTCAGCTGAGCTGCAGCCCGTCACGCAGTGAGTGCACTGGCTGGCACTCTGGAAGCACTCAGGCTCGCTTCAGGAGCTGACAGAGGAAAGAGCATCAGGCCTGCCAGGAGTACGCAGTGTCTGCCCAGCTGGCAGGCACCTTCCCCGGCTAGAGAAAGAGATGTGCCCTTAATGACGCTGCTCCCGACACCAAGAGGCCTGCCTGCATTATTGCAAGAGTGGAAAGAGAATTTTGGACAGACGTTCCCAACCGCAAACGCCATTTTAGTCAAATGTCCGCTGGCAGGGCGTATTCTATTCAGAAAGCTTGGAACACAGACTGTGACTCCGATGGGGAATTTTCTTCCAAAACCCATCACCTGCTGTGGGTCTGACTACGCTGTTTGACACGGGAAATCCAGAGCAATGGGGAAATGCTCCCCAGGGAAAAGCGGCACTGTGTATTGGCAGCATCTGCCTACAGATGCCCTATTCGACCCGGGCCAGTGGCTGTGCAGGGGGATAATTACTCCAGAGTGGAATGACAACTTACGACCTCCCAAGCACAGCATGAGGCACTTTTTCCCTTCCCCGGGGAACTACTGAAGAAGCAAACATTATTACGGATGACGCAGATGAGAAAATGAGAATCAGGGACGAGGCAGGAGGATGTATAGCTGAAGTGGAAATCCTTTAGCTGAGCCCGTTTCGGCCGTGGGTGCCGCCGGAACGCAGAGAAGCGCTCCGCAGGGCAGCGGCGGAAGGGTCCCGGCCGGACCCCGGCCGCGGGAGCGCCACAGGAGGCGGCCCGGCGCCCCCTGGTGGCGGCCGCTGGGCACGGCCGAGCCGCCCGCTCCGCTCCGCGCCGGGGAGCGCCAAGCGGCTTCGCAGGGCTGCGCGAACTGAGAGCTGCGGCAGGTGAGAGAGACCGCAAAGGAATCTCTGTGCTTCCAAAAAAATATTTCTGAATAAGCCACGAACTACTAAAACTGTACCGTTGATGTGTTAAGTGTAGTTGTCTACACCAACTGGTGAAGAGTTTAAATCAACTCTGTCATACTGTATTTTAGTTGCTATGTTCTCCTTACTTTCTAGCATAGGGACAAGAATGGAAGATGACCATTCAGGTACCGTCACAGAAGATGACTCAGACAGAAATTACCTTTTTTTCAGTGATCTTTTCTTACACAACCTTTTCCATGGTACTTTGTTTTCAGTGCTGTGAACAAGCAAAGTCTCGGAGGAACTTATTATGAACCTTCTTCTGGATGTAGTGAAAGCTTACATAATTGGAACTTATAAAATCCTTAGGGTCCACCCAATGCTGAGTTAGGGTGGAGGTTTTTAATCCCCGCGGCATATAGTCACCTCTGAGAACCTAATCTGCTGTATCTGTAAAGACATTCACTCGGTTGCTTTGATGTTAAAACACAATAATGCCACAAACAGGTCACTTGGGTCAGGTAACAGATGGCACTGAAATCCTTTTGTGAGGTGGAGGCATCATCCAATTGCATAAAATTTCATAAGGAGCAGGTGTATTTATTTCTCAGAGTGCTTGAATGAGATCACATTTGGTAAGAGTCTGAGGAACAAAAGATTTCATAGACTTTTTGTATTATTCCTATAAAAATGTTTGCAAATAGGTATTAACTATCAAAACTGCTGTACACTTGCACTCCATTACTCAGTGCTCTGAAGATGTAAAAATAATCTGTACAAATAGCACAGTATTTGCAAATAAGAAAGCTTTATTCTTTCCATTGATTTGAAAGCAAGTGACATTAATTTTGGCTTTCAAAACAAAAAAAAAGCAAAGACTGCTGTAAAAATAAAAGAATACCCAATAGAGAGCACACCCCAGAGGTATTTCCTGGCTGTTGTCTTGAAGGCATCTTGGCACAGATTAATACCATCCTGTTCCCATCAAGTGTGTCCTTTACAGAGAGAACAAACAGGCTTTAACTATAAAACTCCTGTGAACAGCATTTTTTTTTATTAAGTTATTCAAGATAAAAGCCTGGATAGTTTCTCAGATTGGCATCTCTCAGACAAATTGGTCATGTTGTGATAAATGAAAGTCAGGAGTACCACCACAGCAGGGCCACAGAACTAGCACACCACCTAGCAAGAGTACATGGGATAGAAATGTGTCAATCTCAACCTTTCTTCCAGTTCACCTTTCTTCTAGTTCACCAAATGCATCCCTAGGATGCTAGTTCACACCTGTCCATGGCAAGGGATCACCACTCCCCCAGACAGCCAGAAATCTTGAGGGGGTACCAGGTTGTGTGTGTTCAATAGTCTACAGGTGCAGAGTTCTGCGTGGCTGTTGGTTCTGGCAGTGCCCCCAGAGGCTTTGCTCCCTCAGACACACACCCAGCTGCTCTGAAGTCTAAGGTGGCAGCTCCCCTGTGCAGGACTTGTGCCATCTGGGTGAGCACCAACACAGCCCCAGCCCCCTGGGCCTCACCTGGTGGGTCCAGTGGCACCAGTGTTGGACCAGGGCAGAGGCTCCTCCTGCACAATCCACCCTCACACACAGAACAGAGAGCAGGTTCAAAGTGTATGCAACATTTTATTGAAAAAATACGAATGTTCTGTACATAAAGTACAACTTAATGGGCTTGATAAAATCTCCAGAGACTTATTGGTTATTATAGGTCTTCTTTTCTTCCTTTCCCTCTAAGGGCATAAAGCATACAATGAAGCAGCAGGTCCCCTGTACTTGTGCAAGTGCAATCCCATCGCTGTGCGTGCAGCATAGCACCTGGCTCTACACGGGACTCCAACATGCTCAATGTACTTTTGATGGATGGTCTGCAAGAAATTTAAAGCATGGAAGAACTGCACAGGACTGGTCCTTCAATCCACTGGTGATTCAGAATTTATTGTGAAATCTCTGTTCTCCTAAACAGTCTGCATCTGCATATCCAATATTTCTGACAAATAAATACAAAAATAAATAGGGATCTGGCCTCACAGAACCTGAAGTCTCAGAAGCAACAAAACTTATAGCAAGCTACATACATAATTTCAACTATATCAACATAATTTATTTAAATCTCTATCAATAAATGTATTAAAAGTATAAATTCTTACCCAATACTGAGAGTTTAGTTCTGGAAATAAACCCAGAAAAGGAAAGCTTTTTCAGTCCTCTCTTACAATTTAGTGTGCTCTTAGAAAATGCTTTATAGCTGAACTTCAGCAGAAACTAGCTGCTATATAATGCACTTCTATCCCCCAAACCTAATATAAAAAGCTTTTTAAATCTTTTTACAGTAACTGGCTTTCATGTCCTAACTTTACATAGAGTTACTAAAAATACTGCACGTAGCAGTGCTGACTAAAAATAGGTTTAGTGTTAAAACTACATGCACAAATGCTGGGGTACCAAAGCAGAAACTGAAAAATGTGGCAGCTTCACAATTAATTTATGTTGCTAAATTGGATGGTGTAACAAATACTGCAATCCCAAAAGATATGTATGTTGTGAATGGAAAAACAATGAACAGGACTGGATGAGGAGGAAGTTAGGCAAAAAACCTTTTTTTCTTCTCCGTTTAAAAGTGGAATGTCCATTATGGCCAAGAAGGTAAATGTAGACCAGGGTTAGAAGCTTCTAAATCAGGAGTAAATGGTGATGACTTCTCGGCCGCCACCTCTAACAAGTAATACCCTCTCCAGACCCTCAGTCAAGACTTCGAGAAACTCCATGTCTGTTTCAGTAAAGTCAAGGACAAAAAAGTATCAAAACCAAAACACACAGGGATTAGAGCTCACAGCCCTCAGCTGTGGTCTCCCTTAGGGGCATAGTGCAAGTAACCCTCTAAGTACCAAAATACTGTGAGTTTGTGGCACTTCTTCCTTCAAGCAATTACCACCTTACAGCCACAAGCCAATACCCTCCACTCAGGGGACACTTTGTCACATATTACCAGCTCAACAGCACTGGTGGCAAAATTATTTCAAGAGAACAGATTAAAGAGAAACCTTCTGTGCAGCCCAGGCCTTGCCTGAAAGGATACAGTTTTCATCTCCATCAGTATTCTTTGGAGGACCAGGCATGTTGAGGAGCACAAGTCTGGCATCATGGGATCTATTTACAATGACTTCATTTAGCTTCACTGCTGTGTGCATCCTTCGGACATTAGACTGGTTCCTGTGGAAAAAGCACATTCACACTTACTGTTAGAAATGTGCCTCTGAATGCTGAATTATTAAAAAAGTCCTTAAAAGCCTACTCATATCTCCTAAATTCCCTGTTAAATGTCAACTCAATACAGTGATTTTTTTCAAACGTTATGATGAAGATACCAAAGAGATTTCCCAGAGTTACTCAGGTACAGCTAGTCCGCTGGTTTTAAGATCTCTGGAGTCAAGTCTCCAGTTTAGAAAGTTACACTGCTCTTCAAAAAGCATATTTGATAAAGATGATTTAGTGTTGCAGAGGAAATTAAAACACAGAGGGGATGTGCTCTTTGACCAGGCACGCTCGTGACTGCAGGGCCTTCCCTCAGGGCAGCCCTGCCCGGACCCTCAGGCCCACGGCGGCACAGGCCGTGCACTCTCCACACTCAGCACCACAAAACTCTCTCAAACACACGGGAACCAAGAGGAGACTGGCACCATCGTGCTCGGCCCACACTTCCCAGGAGCACACTTCCCTCGTGGTGTTGAACAGCAGTTGGCATCTCCAGAGAAAGCCTGGTTTGCTACAGATTGCAATCACATGATGGGGAAATACAGGAAGGCAGCCTAACAGGCTGGATGTATGGGGCTTTTCTGGAGTGTAATAACCTCTCCTTCAGGACGCTAATCAACCTCTCTGCCTGCCTATTTAGAACAAAGACTTCTACCCAGCTGTCTTTAAAATCTCAATCACTTTCAAACTTGAGTAGCCACTTAGTTAAAAAGTTAGGGGAGAAAAGCAAATAGGTGCAGCATAATCTCATAAGCCTCTGCTCCATAAGAATTCAGGCTAAGAGAGGTAAAAACATTTATTATTTGGAATATATTAGCAAAAAATAACATCAATTCGTGCAGGAAGAAAACTCAAAAGTAATCTTTAGGGATTTCAAGCCAGGGAATGTTTCCTTCCTACAGGAAATCCCCCATTATTTTGGTAACATAAAAGGAAATATTATACAGAAATAAACTTATCAAAAGCGGAATATATTTACACTTTTAAAGCCTTTCCACTTGGGTTTTTGTCTTCATTTTAATATATTAAAAATCAGTATTAGTTGAAACAAATGAAATATGAATCTGTGGTTTCACTGATTCAGCGTTGCATGATAAGCAAAACTCTTTAGTAACCTTGCTGCTCTTCTGAATATTCAGATTTGCAAAGAAGTAATTTATATACACAGAAAAAGGAAGATGCAGTGGGAAGAATTATGTTTATTATGCTAACAGAATAATTTACCCATTGTGAACTAGCTCTCTGTTACTTCATATTCTTATTTAATTTGGAGCAAGGACACCCTCTGTCTTCACCACATGAACTTCAGAAAGCCAGGGACAACACTGAGGCTAGACTATGTTTACAGGAAGCGAGGAAAAAAAGCAGCAGCAGGAACATAACAGGTATTAGCTATGTATAGTTTTGGAAAGGGAATTGAAAACTAAAGGTTTGGTTTTCTCTAAAGTGATATTTAAAATTAGCATCTCCCCAGTGATTTGAAGGTGTAGGCTACAAGAAAGGGCTTGTTTAGTGCCTGGAAACTGACAGAAATAACATCCAGCAGTGTTGTGAAATGAGAGCTTCTCCAAATGAGTAATGTTTCCTCCTGCTTAAGTCATACTCTGCTTAAGAAAATAGGTTCAGACTGGAATTGTTTTCTATCCTTAGTTCTCATCAGGACAACGCTTGTATTTTGTTACATCCTCTTTATACTGATACTTAGCTTAAGTAGCTAATCCTGCTCCCTTTAAAACATTGCTAAGACTGCTCAAGTCTAGTGCCTTTTCTTCCATCAGAACATATAGTTTTCTTGCTTTTAGCTGAGAAAATTAAGTCTTTCCTCTCAACCATCTTAATGTACTTCTAATTTAAATAACAAACTTACAAGTTTTCCCACCCTCTGAAAGCATGGAAGAGGAAAAAGTACAGGCAGTTAACACCAAATTCAGCAGAATTTCTACAGTATGATTCAGCCGACAACAGATTTGAATTCTGATTTATGAGGAAGAAAAATCTGGAACTTTGCCAAGTATGCAAAACTGACTGACTGAGCTCTTCATGTGAGATGGAGGACATCAAAGAAGTCACAGGAGATTCACACAGTTTTACACAAAGCCAAAATAGACCTTTACTTCTCACTCTTCAGGGGGCACACGCATGGCAGTACTACAGCTGTTGTTACATGTCAGTGCTCCTGCAGCAGCAGGTGTGTCTCAGAGGGTTTATCACACATAGATGCTATTCCAAGTCATCCATCACCATCTCCATAGCTTCTTCCTTTACGTGTTAAACATCCACACTACATACTAGATAGTGAAATTACAGTCTTTTTTAAAAATTCTGATTAGATCAGTGAAATTATCAGTGTGTTTTACTGAAGTATTTGGGAGACAGGAGGGAAGTTGTTACAGGATTTTAACAGCTCCAATTTAGAATGTGACTATACCAAGTGAAATACTGAGGGATGTGTGCACATTTGATTGGTTAGAGATTTCTGGGAAGGCTAACTGCTGTCTTTTCATAGCCAGGTCTCAATGTTCATAGCACAAATCCAAACCAAGGATTAGGAAACAAAAGCTAATAAAGGCACAGCACATGTAGAGTTTCAGGAGATGCAAAGTGTAGACTTAGACAAGACTCACGGCTTAATGCTGATGAGATCTCTAAAGCTCCCCACAGCACTGCCTCGGTTCCGCTTCTCAGCATCACATTTCTCTTTTGTCCAGGTCATCTGGATATTCTCAGGAACAGGGTCTCCCTCATCTTCTTCATCTGAGTAGAGGCTCTCCAGACGTGCTATTGAATGTCTGTCCTTTACGAGCTGAGCCTGGAGGGGACATGAGTGACAAGGTGAATTCAGAGACTTTATTTTATGCTCTCTGGTTCTCTTTAAGCAATGATAGACTTTTTGTTCCATTGTATCTTTTATTTTGCTCAGTCAATTTAGCCTTCAGGAGAGCTTTGATACCAGGCATCTGCTCTAGCTGGAAGTCTTACATACCAAACTGACTTTAAACAGTTTTGATGGGTCTAAGCCAAGCAGAATTTGGACTGACAGAGGCCTGTATCTATGCAAGAAAAAAAGTCAGTCTCATTCACATCATGACATGGTCAGAAACAACAGACAAGACCGACCCAAAACTGACAACTAAAAAAAAAAAGCTTGACAAACATATGCAGAAGAGATGGATCATCTTTCATAGCTATGTGTCACAGACATTTTTCATAGCCATAGGTCCCAGAATTCCAAACTGGAATGACATCTTCAGTAGGAAAACAGGATATGCTATAAATTGAGACAAATACCAGATATCCCAGATAAAGAAAAAGTATGAACTACATGTAATTCTGGGAAACAAAAAAAAGCTACACTACAAGTATTTCTTTACATCTTTAGAACACAGGAGTTAAATTTAAGCAGCAGCTACATAACACACTGCTAGGAAGGTACTTTGTGTCATCCCCCTCAGCAGCCCATAGAGAACAACCAAAATTACATACCTCCCTTTCCCTCTCAGTTTTTGTCAGCCTCATTTGCCTCAGCATCTGAGATCTCTGCTCCATCATAAGAGTTCTCTCGTAAGTATATGCTGAGATATCACTATTGTGCTGCAGAAATAAGGACAAATATTGTGCTTGTAATCAAGTCATAACCAAACATCACCACGTGCATAGTAAAGTGAAAAATGGGCTCAATTCCCTTACCATTTCTACCACTTCTACCTCTGCTTCTATTCGGAGTTGATAGAGGAAAGTAGCCAAATCCTTCTTCATCTGGATGCTGTTATCATCCATCTGAGCTACAGTAAAAATTCTCATTTTGCATTTTCTCCAAACCTGGTGAGGAAACACATACTCTCACCTATTTGAACGAATAATACTTTGCTCTACAAAACAGAAACTTAGCAACATATCCACTTATTTATTAATACAGGCTCTACAACTGGACCTTACTTCTTTAAACTAAAGCATGCAGAAGTAGGTGGGGTACATTCTCTCCTTACTTTGTGCTGTTTGAGAAGAAAAGGAAGCAACATCAACATGCCTCCATCATGCACAATCCACCACACATCAATGTTGCCTTCATTGTAACGCTCATGGTTGCTGGGGTAGAAAGACACATTTTTGGGAACTAGCAGAGCCAGATGAGCTGCTGTCGTGCAGCGAACAGTACCTGCCCAGGAGGGGAAGAGCACAGTTACTTCCAATTCTGCAAGAGTCGTCTATAATTAGAAAAATGCTACTCACTCAGCAAATGCCAGCAAACCAGAAAAGTCATCACTTAAATAAAGAAAAGTATGTACAGCAAGGCTTGCACAGATCAGGCCAAATGACAAAGCCAGGATAAAGCAGACTCGCAGGAACACAAGCCCTATTTCACATTCTAAAGAAAAGCAGCAACCTTCAAAGCTAAGTATGAGGAGACGGCATCTGCTCTGTTCTAATTTGATTAAGTAACTGGACCACAGTAGAAGGAGAGAGGTAGAGGCAAGGACAGTGTTATCCACTAGTGAAGGATAGGTTAGAGCCAGTGACAAAACAGATTATCTAGGAACCAAATTGTAGCTTGCCATAAAACCAGCATTTTTTAACCATTCATTAGACACATGAGTTTCAGCTGCTAGATTAATCTTTGAAGATATTTTTTAGGTCTTTTACCTACAGGAAGTGGTATTTCAAACAGAGCAATTTTGTAGGAAAATACCTACTTCTCTGTCAATACTATAAAAAAAAGACAAACTCAAAACCAATCTTTCAAGGATTTTGTTAAAATCCCCTGTGTGTACCATGTGTGTAATAAACATCTCTGTTCACAATGTCTGATCATAAGAACCTTTAAAGCTCACCTATAAATGTCTTCCAAGACCTTGGATCTTCACTCTGTCTCCAGCCATAGGGCCACCCCAAAACCACAGTGTTGTGCTTCATGCCACCGAGTCCACAGGACTGGATCAAGTGAGCAATTCCTTCTCGAACTTTATTGGCTACAACTACTTGACAAAATCCTTTAACCTTCTCGATTTCCATCATATTCTTAATAGTCTGCAAGACAGACAAGGAAAAATCTCAGTTTTCCTTTCCAAAAGGAACTCCCAGTATTTCTCTGTCATGGGATTACAATGTAAATTCCTGGTTCACATGTCCATAGGTAAAGCACATTACAATGCAAAGTTCTGCTCATCCGACTTCCTTAATAAAACAAAAGAGAAAACACCCACTTTTTTAAAACACAATTGCCTTCCAAACATCGTTATTTCTAACAGATTAAAGTAAGGGTTTTTTTGGTTTGTGCTATCATCTCTTATTCATAGTAGTAGATAGTGATATCTGTGTTACTATTTCACTTTCCAATTTCTAATCCTATACCACTCACCTTTTTAAACCCAAGGCCAACTGACTTCATTTGGATTTCCAGTTTGGATTTCCAAGTAACATGTTGTGTTATCTAAATTTACAAATATAAGCACCAAATCCCACATACCTATCAAGTTTAAATTTGTTTCAAAACTAAATAAACTCGATCAACACATAGCCCATGAATTAGTTTTCCTTTTGTAACAATTTTCCTACAGAAAAAGCCTCTGGGGAAGAAAACAAATATGCTGATGCTACACAGATGTAAACAGGGCTATGATGTCATGTTTACATAATGAGGAAGGTTAAGTAATTTATTTTAAAATTTTCAGGACCATCTTTCAATTCTTTTTGTAATAAATTTGTCAACACACTGAAAAAGAACACATTTGCTAAGTCTGGCAGCTACATGAAATGTTCAGAAAACTAAATAGTCCTCTTCCCTCCAATAAACAGCATACAGAAACTTCCATAGTAATTATTTCCCATAAATGAAGACAGTTTTATGCAGTAAGGCTGTTTACAAACGTTGTGAGCATTGATCTTGCATTCCCACAGGCACAACTGGCTGCGGAAACGTGTATGCAAGTCCTTTCCTGAACAGCTGTAGCACTGCTCAACTTGTCCTGTGTTTCATGCAAGCCTTAATAAGATGCTTTTTTCCATGTATGATTAGGAAACAAAATTTCACATTACTTGCCCACCCACCCCTTTCTGCTTCAGGATTTAGGATACTGACCTGCTCAGCAGCCTGGGCTTCTCCATAAGTTTCCAAGAAATTCCCTTGGATGACTGATCCTATGATAGTCAAACCTTTACCAGCTTTCAGCTGGGATGCAAATGTTAACAGTCTAGGGTATTTTACATGCAAATCTTCATCAAGTTTCAGAAGCACCAGCAACTGAGGCCTGGAGAAAATAAAAAAGACAATGTATTTTTTAACTAAGGCTTTAACAACAACACATGTAAAAAACTGCCTCATGACTTATATTCTGCTTAATATTAACTCTGAAACATTCTTTCTATATCTCACACATTTGAGGGATTTTACGTAGTATTTTGTTTCTCTTGGTTAAAAGCAGATGTGAAGCTGTGGGAACGCTGCTGTTGCATTGTGCTGACAGTAATAAAACCTGCTGATATACTCAGCTTAAGAGGCTTGCATTAGTGTTTTATTTACAGGCGTGTTTTTCAAGGGTCTTTTAAGTACTTTTGGAGCACACATAGTGTTCATACTGTAAGACTGTTCTCCCAGATCTGTCTGGATACCTATGCCAAGATGATATCTGTGTTCTGTATCCAGAAACCTGGCACATGGAAAACACAAATATTTTCATCTAAACACAGATCCCACCTGCCTTCTGTTCCTTGAGGTATTGCTACACAATCAATCGAGTCATTTTCTGTCTGGCTGAGCAAGTATAAAAAGATCTATAAAACTCTGTCGTTGGTAGATTCCTAGTCCTCTTGTTCAGAGCCCAAGGGCTGTGCAATGCCCAACCCAGAGGAGGATTCTTGCCCACTTAATCTGTTTTCAACACCAAGAAGGGATGACATCAGAAGGAATAATGTTGTTCATTTCCTGGCCTCTACACTTCTGTACTCACAGGCTTCTAGCTTCCCCAGGTTCCAATTCTGAATTCACCAATTTGGAGTCCAGCTAAAGATCCAAAGGGAACTAAAGGTCTTTCCATACAGTGTTCATACAGCAGGTCTTGGCAGTGACAGGACAGCTTACTGCAAGCTCAACACCTCTTTTTTTAATATTCTGGGCATTTAAATTCATTCACACAGACCAAAAGCATCTTGTTTAGAGTCCAGTTTAATTTCTTTAGCGTAAGCAGATAATCATGAAAGCCATTTCATTAGTCCAAGATGAGTACCTCCAGTTCTTTGTGTGTGGAGGGCCCTCCTCCAGCCTGAGTAAGGCGTATCTCGCTGCGCTGAGTGACAGGCCCCGGATGCCATCACCCCACTCCTTCTCTGCACTGTGAAGAACAAACAGTTCAGCCAACATATGGCTCCACGAGCACTTAATTGTACACTTACAGTCAGCCTGTAGAGATTTGAGCACCTTGCAATGAGTTTAATAACATGACACATAGCATGTATCGCATCTACATTTCTAACTTCTACCTGAATGCCTGTGATATCACAGATCACATGAGAAAAACGCAAATGTTTCAGTAAAATATATGTGATGACACCACCATTCTGGGCTTCATTTGTAATCAACACTACAGAGAAGGCTTCCTGAGCATATATAAACATCTGGCACTTCAACACCCAATTTAGTTATTAGGCCAAATTAAGTTATAAAGTCACACTACAGCCTGACTCCATCCAATGTTAGTCTCCAGCAACCCAATCATCAAATTCAACTTTTCAAGGACTGTTCTAGACAGACCTTTGCACCAGATAAATTGGAATATAATGGTTGGCATCAGCTGTTCTGGGCCTGAAGTAATCATGTGCAGTATACAGCAGATAGATCCCAGCCAGTTTTCTACTTCCTGTGATGTCTTTCACCTAACAGCTTTAGAGGCTTAACAACAAAGTACTTCAGGGGCTTTTATTTAGCAATGACACAGTAAAATAATGAAAACAAAAGTCTTCAGAACTAATAAGGAAAGCCCTTCAAGTCATCTCTGGACAGTTCCTTTTCCAAATGTGAAGACTTGACATAATTCATTAAAAATAGATCCAGCCTCCTTCTTACCCTTTCTTATTCAGTTAACACTTACCCTTGGTATTCAATGTACTTGTAAATCATGCCAGCAATAAGCATAGCCACCAAAGCATAATACCAAGATGAAATGAACATCAGTGCCAGGCAAATACTCATGCCTAAAAATGAAAGGGCCCTAAAACAAAAAGCAAAGATATTAATAAGTAGTGGGGCAGAAAAGCTTAAAAACAAGCCCATTACACTCTTGCTCTTTTTTCTTTAAACTGTCTATTTTGAACTGGCAGTGAAAGTAAAGCCTCCAGTGGATCTCCCCAGTCCCATCAGTTTTAGTATCCTGTTGTTAAAATGAAACTCCTGTGCCATGACATATCTGAGTTTGGCTCTTGTGTACAACTGATACCCAGAGAAATAAAAGATGCCTCCTGCCCTCAAGGAGAAGATTCTCAGGTGCAGCTTGCAGGCTCAGTGAGGTGCCAGCCTTTCACTCACCAGTGGTAGTATTTAAAGCGAGGCCGCCAGTTCGGAGTTCGCAGAAGTGTCTGGACTGCACATGCAAGATTAACAAAGAGGTAGCACATCAAGAAAAACCTGCAAAACAAAAGTGCAAGACCTTTTAGCATGCACATTTATAGATCCTGGCATATATTATAATTACATGATTGATTTCAAGTCAAAATACCACTGCCCTGTCACATGTGCCCACCCCTCTGATTTTTATTAGCCTGAAGTATCAGCATAAAGTAGCTAGAACAATTTTTTAACTGGATCAAGTCAAATCTGTTCACAACATAATGCTGTCCTTGTTCTGTGATTAAAAAGCTTTTCCAAACCAAATAAAAATATAATAAAAAAGTGGGTATTCACAGAATACTCCAGAGCAGAAACAAATAGATTTATATGTAGAGTCTGAAGTGGATTCATAGAAATTACAGAAGTGGAACTCAGGGTCCAGGAATTTGCTTTACTGGTTTAAGATATGGTTCCCAAAGACAATCAAACTAACAAAACTCAAGAGTATTTCTATTCCTCCCCGAGACAGCAACCAGCCTGTTTCTTACATTGAAAGAATTGGAGCCACCATGTCAAGTGAAGCAATTAGGATTCCCAGCTCAGCAATTAATGCTGTTAACAGAAGAGCCCACGTCGGTTCACCATTTGCTTTTCCATGACCAAAGATCTGAAGAAACAGAAACATTGAGCTTATCTTCCATGTATGCCATGGGATACATGTTGTAATGGGAAAAAAAGCAAATCGTTGTAATGGGAAAAAACAAATTACATTTCTTAAGATCAACAGTAATTCTCCTACATACTTCCTTCTCTAGAGCAAGGAGTCAAATTATTCTAATGGCTTTCTGTGCTTCACAGAATTAGATGTTCAACTTCTTGATAAAATTACCACATAAGTCTAGTTAAAAATCCTTAAAAGTATTCCTTGTTTTCAACAAAAGGAAAAAAACAATCAAAATAAAAGATATTGCCCTTCACTTTAGTGCTGGGCAAACTGGGGAGAATAAATCTGATTTCCAAGAGCATGAAGTCAGATAGCTGGCTAGGCAGTATGAGCAGAAAGCCTTTTTGAGGCGTACGAACCCAGAGGAAAGGGATGATGTTGTCCTTGGCTATGGCCTGCAGCAGCCGGGGGGCCCCGGTGAGGCTCTGCAGTCCTGCCCCACAGGTGGAGAAGAAGGAGCCTATGACGATGACCCACGGCGAGGGCCAGGACAGGGTGCCCACCACCAAGTTCTTGTTCACCGCGTCGCCGTACCTGCAGGCAGGAACACACTCAGGCATTCGTATTCTAAGGACTGTTTAGAGACTCATGTTTGGGGTTTTGGGGTCAGTTTTAACACGTCACTTATACACTGTCACTAATAATACCATATTTTTAATATACTCCACTCTATTATTAATAATACTATATTATGTTCTTAACTAGGAAACACAGGAAGTAGCAATCTGAGTTCCTACTGATGCACAGATAGGAAGTGTCTGCAGCTTGATTTCAACAATTCAAAAACTTTCTTTTCATTATATATATTTTAAAATTCTTATACTACTACCACAACATTATTTCTCACTATCACCAAAAAAATGCAAGAACTAAGACACAGGATGGAAAATCTGAGGGTGCCATGCCAAAAAATATCAAATCAAATACAAGAAGTTTCCAAAAAACAGTGTTTACAATTGACATACAAATATGGTTTAAAAGGCACCCAGAGGTAAAAATTAAAAAACATACAAACAAGTGAAAAAACCCCACACAAAAAACAAACCAAAATAAAAAAACCAACAAGGGGAGGAGTGGGGCATGCAGACAAGATGGGCAAGAACACATCTACACTACAAAAAAAAAGAAAACCAAAGTACAGCATTAAAGCAGTAAAACTTACTTATCTCTCAGGACAACACCTTCTATGCAGGCTCCAAATAACAACACACAACTGAAGTCTGGAGGACAGAGTGTGCTAAGGAAATAGAATTTATTGAGGCAGATGAAAGTATTGTGTGAAGGACAGTATGTGCCTCCACCCTGTGGCATTTGCACTCCAGCATCTCCACAAGTACGTGGTAAAGCTGGCGAGTAAATTAATGCCTCATGCTCACATATACCTTCTAATGTTACAGAGAAAAAGTTCTTCCAAGTTTCAGCTGTTAAAAAAGACAGGTTGAAATGTTATGATAAAGGAGACAAAATCAAATGAAGCATTCTTATACTAAAATGTCAATTTAATCTTCTGCTAGTAGAGAAGCTGATATTAAAATCTTTCTTTTCTTTCTCCTTCTCCTGTGTCTGAAGATATTTTGAACATACAGCAAACCATTACTTTGCACATTCCTTTTTTGTAGTCTCAGCTGGCATTCACATCACCAATAAGTCTTTGACTACCAGGTTTGTTATTAAACTGTACTGCTTCTGCATTGAGGAGTACAAAATACCTCCGGCTTTTTGGATCTGGCATTCCAGTAATGTTTTTGGTCTTGTAAATTAAGTTCACACAAATGGTTAAATTTTGAATTCTACCCCTGAAATGCAACTGTAAGTTACAAACTGCAATAAAAGGAGAAACACTGCTCCTAAAAGTGACAGTGTCAGCCTCCCCCAGGGTGCCCTATGAGCATGGACACATCCAGTTACCCACTCAGTGAGGCCTGAGCTGCCAGTGGAGCTGGGGGTTATTGGCTGTGACTTGTTTTAATATTCATTATGTTCACAGGAAATGCTGACATCTTGGTACAGGGTCAGTTCCCAAAGTGACAGCTGGGAAAGCCTGTGCTCCTAAAAAGCTGGGACAAGTGAGCTGGGATCCTGATTTACAGCTTGGCAAGTTTTGGCAAAAAATAGGAATGAAACAGCAGAATTTCCAGGAGAGTCACCACCTCAGCCAGCTGCCCTTTGGGTGAGTCTGATTTAGAAAGCTCTTTTGACCTTTTTTTTTTTTTTAAATTTTCTATGTTGATAAATCGTCCTTTAGGACGCCAAGAGCTAGATAAAGGTGAAAGATCTTGGCTCATCTCTTCTTTAGCAGGAGAGCAGAGATGAAGACAGTCTTTCCTAAGCAAACCTCTTGTCGTTCTAAGCCCTGAAGAGCAGAAAAAACACTTGAGAACATTTCTAATTTCTGACTCAAGTTATCTTGTCCTAAAATCTTCAAGAAGATCTATACTCCTTAAAGTCATTCCAAAGAAAAGGCTTTTTTTTAAAAAAAGGAACTCAAATTTATGAACTCTCCCATTAAAGCCTCCCCTCATCTTAATGTTTCACTGCAACCTAAAAAACCCCAAAAATCTCCAAGTACACCACCAACCTGAAAAGCTATAGATCACTGTGTAGCAAAGAACAGCAACGGGAATGCAGAACAGAACCCACAAGAAGGGGGATGGAAAATAACAGGATAATAATTACAATTCTTTCAGCTCAAGGATTGATGTTCTGTTGGTTTGGTTTTTTTCCACTGGCCAATCATACTTGCATTAACCATTTGGTGACTTGAAAGCAGTTCCACAAATCAGATACAATGTACCAGCACTCCAGTAATCTTAAAAGGATACAGACTAGGGATGTGGTGACAATGGCAAGAATTGTTCCAACAGGGATGGACTTCTGTGCATCTTTGAGGTCCCCTGATCTGTTCGAACCAGCCATGATACCTGAAAGTACATTTTGGTAAGATCACAGGGTGGGAGGCAGCTCAGAGCCCCAGGAAGCCCCCTCATGCCAGCATTCTCACCAGTCACTGAAGGGAAGAAGATGCCAACCAGCACCATAAATGATGTGGAGATATCTGACAGCACGTACAGGTGTAGGTTGTTCTTCTGGCCTGCTACATCCACAGAGGGCTGATGTGCTCTCTCCAGTATCTCTCCTTTCTCCAAATAATTGCTCCATAAGTTGTCTTCAAGGTTATTATCACACCACAGAAAAGAAAAGCATGTTTCAGTTCAAACCTGTTCTCATTATAATGGGTTTAAAACTGAGGATTGCAAATGCAATTCAGTGATCAACACAAGAAAGCCACAAATATGTATCAATAGCCTACAGAAGTCTAAGCAACTTACCCTTCATTATTACTAAATGTAACATTCTTTTAACCTCATACCTATTTCAACCCAAGGAAATACACTGAGTATTTTTATGAGCCACCACACCACACAGTAGCTCAGAGAATGTAAAGCAGCAATACTGACCAGTTTTCTGGACAGAAATGGGTTTGTTCTTCAGTCAGTGGAAGAATTACAGAATCGTATGTTTGCCATCTGAAATTTCACTAACAAATGCTGAGTCTTCTTGTAATCTTAGAAACTAGACTGCTGGTTTCTGTGAAAATGGGAACCTTCAGGACTCAGCACCTGCACAAAGCAGCTGCTTTCTGGTGTTCATTTCAATAATGAACACTTTTCAATTATACTGTATTCAGGAGTGGGCAAAGAAGGACTATTTCTATACAAGTACTCTTATCTTCCAGGGCACAGTCTTAACCTGTCTAAAGTGGAGAGCTGTCACTACAGAGTTCTGAAAAATTTTAGTAATTTATTCATCTTAGTATAACTTATAATCACAGCTGACTTCATGCTGAAATTATGAGATGAAAAAGGGAAAATTAACCAATTTTACAGCAGACAAGTACTGTATCAGAACAGAAGTGCCATCTCCTCTTTTGAAAGGTTACAAGACTTGACTTTCTTTATTGAAGACAATTTTCTCCACTGTAATTACATTTCTTCAGTCCCTCTTTCTTAACCAGCAGGGAAGAGTTTGACCCATTTCAGCTGCTCAGCATGCCTCCTCTTAAGGGGAAAAAAAATCTTCTACCATACCTATTAAAATGCCACTAGCAGCTCCTGGAATTCCTGCTATCTCCGAGACATTGTTCATTAGGAAATATTCATCACAGTGTTCAGTGGTTAAGTTTGTGCTGTGGCAGAAGAGCTCCCAAAGCTTAGAGGCCACAGTTATGTTATCCTTAACTACAGTTTTGGCACAAACATCGAAGTGATCTCTTGACAGAGTCCTGTTGCCCAACATGCAAATCCTGGAAGGGAAGCATGAACACTAGTGTTATTGGATGCTACTGCGAAAATGAACACATTGCCCATATTTATTCTTTTACTTCACGTGGAAACTTCAAGTGGCTCTAGTTTGCTACATAATTTCTCACCTTCAAAAGGATGGTGGTAGCATGACAAAGACTCTTTCTGTTCCTTTTAAGGGCCAGAAGTATAAAGCTACTTTTAGGGAGAGGAATAAAGAGCCATGTCAATGTGATTTATGGAATTTGTTTGATTTATCCTTAACAATGAAAGGGAACAATTAGGACACTTTTTGGGTTTTTTGTTTGGGTTTTTTTGGTTTCTTTTATTAAACAGAACTACTGGAGTCGAACAAATGTGAAGAGTACTAGAATTCAAATTACTAGATATTTAGATATTCATTTAGATATTTAGAATATCTAAAAATACTTGGAATCTCATTAACTCAGTTTCTATACCACAACACTTGGATGACGCCTGACATTTTAGATTCAGAATTAGGAACATATATTAAAATCACAGTAAGCAAAGATTCTTCTTATCAGAAGATACTGTGCTTAATTGCTAAAATCCTCCACTGCCTGTTGTGTTTTGTCTAACCACAAACATAATTTATTCCAGCACCGAAAAATTTTTAATCCACTTGTCCAAAGACAATTCCACAAGACTGTGATCTAATGTAAGAGCTTCCTGGTACTAGAAGTTCATTCAGCTTTTCTTCCACTGTCAGAAAACACCTACAGGAAAATAAAGTTTCTTCCATTTGAATTTCAATTAATTTTAATTCCATTTTAATTGTTTCACAGGTCTTACTGGTCACTGAAAACAGGGAAATGGAAAACATAGGGCCATTTTGCACAGTTTGCAGGCCTGTGAACTGTAACTTCCAAGAAGCCTTCCCCTACAAAATTTAAAATAAATACACTATCTTGTTACTTCATGAAAAAAAAAAGGAGAAATACAGTCCAAGAAGAAAGATAGGGAAAACATTCAAGAACAAACTAAGAGATAATGAGGGGGATGTAGAGACATTGTTTTACTTTTACTGCTGTAAACCTTCACTGTTGTAAAACATTATAATCATTGGGCCTTAAATATCCAAAGGGAAGACTTGAGGGCTGCAAGTACTTAGTTATGGTCAAAGCATTTCAAGATGTGAGTAATTATGCAGATCCAACTCCTCTATTTCCATTCCATTCATCTCTTGTCAGCAGTATCAGAGAATACAGTTTGCATTCCTGGTTAAACACATGCATCCACATTATGGCTGCTCCAGCTCTGGGTTCAAGAAGCTGATTTCATGTTTAGAGGCCAGCATGCCAAGGAGCACGTGTTGGGTCCAGGGCAGGCTCCTCACAGAGCGGGGGAAGTTTTTCTGGAGCCTCAGCATGGCCCCACATCACACTCCCAAGAGGTGCCAAGCTTCTCAGCAAGGAGTTGACCAAACCGTGCATTTCCAACCACGAAGGCAGTGTGCTGTGTCTGAGTGGCCTGGGGAAAAGGGACCTGCCAAACTGCTCCCTAAGAACTGCCACAAATAACCCAGCAACACTGTCACTCAAATCTCAACAGCCGCAGGCCAGGAGACTGGATTGTCTTTGCAGGAAGCAGAGCAGTGTCAGCCTCCATCAGCCTCACAACGAGACTTCCTTCTACCAAAACAGTTTAAAACATGTAATAATGTGTTCATTTTAGCCTAAGAAACTTCTGTTCCATGAGCTCTGCTGACTGTCATTATACACAGCTAAAAATATTGGAAGTAATTCACAAAAAAAGGCAGCTTCAACAATGTTTCAGGCACAAGTTCTAAGTAACCTACATTAAACCCCAACTTCCAGACCCACAGGGAAAGCTATAACCCCCATCCAGAAACATTACTCACGGAAATTCAGGTGGATCAAAGATGGACTTGATAGCTCCAGCATAAATGGACAGGATGGATATTACTACACAGGCCAAGAAGAGGGAAGCAAACTTGTTCACATACTTCACACCTACAAACACCACCACTGCCATCAGGATGAGGAATACAGTGCCATACACCCTCATGTTGTTCAGCATGGCACTGGATGCATCGTGGGCACCAGATGGATGAAAAATTGCTGCTTGTGGCACAATATATGTCTGAAACAAGAGAAAGCAAAAGTGAGCTGGAGGAACTCTGTCTGGAATCGTGTACCTATACTAGAAATGTAAATCCATTCCATTCCACAACATGCTCTTCACTGGGAATCTTTTACAGGGAAAGTCAAGAGCTAACAGCCCTTCCTATGTCAGCAGTACAACTGAGCCAACTTTATCAAAGATGAACCTGTGTCTTGGATTGCACACTTTTCGTCTGTGCTGTCAGAAGAGCTCCCAGTCTGGATACTCAAGAGCGTGCAGCTTCCAAAGGGAAGCACTACTGGTAAAGAACTGGACACCAAGGAACTGGAGACCTTCCAGTCTCTTCCTGTAAATGTGTGTGCAAATACGGGACAAGAATACTGGGGCACTTTCTATATGTTATTTGTCTTCAAAGCAGGATTACTCTGGTACTACTCACCAATAAAATCTCAATGGCACCAAGGATATACATGGCTCCTGCAAATGTTGTTCCCAAATAAAAACACAGCCCTACAGCTCCACCAAACTCTGGGCCCAATGACCTAGATATCATGAAATAGGAGCCACCAGCTGTGAAACAAGAAAAGTGAGAATAAAATTATAATTTATTGCTATAAATTTTTGAATATTCACAAAAAAGAATACAACAGAACTATATACAATGTATCTACTATTTTGAGGTTCAACGGAAGTATCTTTTTTGCTGGCACAAGGGTAAAAACTAAATAAATTGATCTTTAGCCTCGTTCATACTAAGAAGAAATACTAGATATGAATTCAGGCTTTGTATTCTAGATTAAGCAAATTTCTGTGGAATAAAATCACGTTAACAGTTTATGGCAACTTAGATTTTGGGGTTTTTTATCTTTTTAACACAACTGAGACATTTGCTAACTACACTTACCTGGAACAACACCGTTTGTGGCAATTGCACTCATTGATATGGTTGTCAACATAGTCTGGGGAAAACAGGGAAAAGGAAGCAATTGTGTCAACAACATTTTTTAAAACATTACTTATTTCTTGATAAAATAAAGCTGCCACTGCATATATGATACAGTATTTCTATTTATTCTGTCTGTCATTATCTAAAAGAAAACAAGGACAGCAGGAATTTAATCATTGAGCTGTTGAGACTTCTGTTTGAGAGATGGCCCCTGCTTTATCAGGTCAAACAGTGGGTGTCTGCAGACAAAGCAAGATAAGAGAATGCAGGTGTCCCTCCATCTGCAGAGCTGTGATTCCAGCAAAGGCTGGTCCAGCAAAGCAGGCAGCCCTCAGCTGGGGCAGGCAGAGAAAACAGCTATTTGCTGAACAAACACTCTTTATAAGACTGTATTTATACTAGATACAGATTGCCACCTTAGAAGTAACAGTAAAAAAAAATTTTAAAAAAAATCCTGCAGCTACGAACATGACAGAGGTGTCTGGCATAAATCTGACTTTTCTTTACACAAGCACCTACAATGCTGCCTCCCCAAGTTCCTCAGAAGTTTCACAGAGGTTATGTCACTTGCATTATTGTACCTAAGTACTTACACAACAGCAGCAAAGCAATACAATCAGGAAGGACTGAAGAACTCCAGCCATTCCCACCATCCAAGTCAGCCGAAGAAAGAGAATAACCCCGAAGATATTCTGCATGCATGGCAGATATACCCCCATCAGGGTGCCCATGCTGGGTGACTGAAAAAAAAAAAAGTGATATTCATTAACTGAAATTATTCAGAGCAGAGATAACCAAAAAAGCCGAGAAGTTCAGTTTTTTAAATGGTAGAAACCTGGGAAACATAAGGTAGACACATTCAAATACTGTTGTGCTGGACTTCCACAGAACACGACAAACTCCAAAATCAGGAATTTCTGAAAAAAATGCAGACCCTGTCACATATTGAAGTAATTATCCTCAGTATTTAACACCGACTACTAACAACAGGAGATGTAGTTATTTGGTTTTTTGTAGATCCACAGACCTTCTAGTATGAAACGTGCCAAGACCTGCAGACCACAAGTAAGATAGAACCTTACCCTACTGCCCAGGGTTCACAAATTAGTTTCAAGGAAAACATACTTTTGTCATGTTACAACTAGAAAAGATTTGGAAGCAATCTGGAGACATGCATAATGTATTTTCTTCCATTTTATATATTCCATGTAAAACTAATGGTTCTACCCTTTCTTAAGCTCAATGTCAGCATCAGACTCTGAATTATTTTTGACAGCAACTGAGAAAACACAAGTTACGTGACTTCACAGGAACTGCACATGACTGGCCTTCAACATAGCATCCTGCAGAATAATTATTCAAAATAATGGCATCAAAGTGGTAAGGGCTTTATTCCAAGGAATATAAAAATGTTTGTTGCGTTGGCACACCTGGCACCGGCAGCATTTCAGAGTCCCAAATCTCTGTGGTTTCCTGCCAAGACATTTCATTGCTTCTGCTTTCTGAGGTTTCCTTTTGCATTTAAAATTATACTGAATTTTAAAACGCAGGGGGAATAGAGTATCACTTCTGAAAGGCTCATCCCTTTTCATACTCCCTGCTATAAATAAACATGAATTCCAAAACACATTAGATAGACAGTATTTAAAGAAGCCCTCTAACAATCATTCAAATGAGAAGGATATTAAAGGGAGGTGACAAAACTTGTTCAAATTTGACTCCACACAGCTTTAACTAGATGCAAAAATAAATAGCACCTTTATAGACAAATTAAGTCATGAACCCAAAGCAATTTAAGACAAGCAATAAAATGTCTGCCAAAAACTTTACATAAGGTAATCCAAGAGTGTATTTCACTACACAAAGCAAAATCCTTAAAGAATCACATGTTTATAAGATCATCAGGTCAAAAGCAACCAAGAAATTTAGTGCTTCAACCTGCAATTACATGTTACAATCCAGAATCTCCTCATCTGCACTAGAAACCTGTCCTGCCAGACATGAAACAAAACTGTGCCCAAGAACATGATCTGAACCGTTCTTCGTCAGAAGTGCCAGGAGTTGCTGACTGAATTTTTTGAAGTCAGCTTTGAATTCCTTGTGTGACTAAAGCTAAAAGAGATCAACCAGACTTTGCTCATACAGACTACAGCTCAGGTGAACCTCTTGAAGGAATGTGGGCAACAGAATCATGTGCTGAGGGTTTGCAGTGGAGTTGCCCTACAAGACCTACAAGCATGGGGCTAGAGCTATTCCTCAGCTGTTCAGTGCCACAGTACCAAAAAAAATTAATTCCCTAAACCATCACCTGCCATTTTATAAAAATTACCATCCTAAATATCTAACCTGATCAGCTTTGTCAGGATTATATATGAGGAAAAAATGAATTGTTGTCTTCTGATAATAACAGAAATGACACTTGTTACATAAGGTAAGGATTTTTTACTGAGTTATTCCAGTGCTATAGTTGAGGAGGATCTTCATGGAGTATTATTTACAGCGTGCTTGCTTCCTCAAGGAAGGGAAGGTTTAGATATTTTTGATTCGACCTGTGTCTTTAACTGCATAAACATAAACTGAGGAAGGACTAAATAATGTTGCCAGGCACTGAGCAGATTTTGCCCAGCACAGGGGCTTCCTATTGTCACATTAATGTACACTTTGCCTTTCAAGGACACATTCCACATAATTTTATCATCATCTACCTGACCTTTCATCCATCAGTCACTCCCTTGCAACATCTCCGAACCCATCAGGTGAATTTATCAGACATGTGGGTATCTTAGGATAAAGGAGTCAAAGAGTTTGTCAAAACTGGCATCTGGGAAAAGAAAAGAAGCCCAACCTGTTGCTCCTACACAGGAGAAGCAACTGCACCACAGTTACTGTGTTTTCTATGGGACAGTCCTCCACACACTATGAAAGCAGGTGAGATTTCAGCCTGACCCTTACACATCTCCCAACACCTGCTTCCTCTGCATAAAAATCCACTTTAGCTGAGCTCTTTCCTATCTTCTGACCTATGTGGTCCCTGCAGCTTTGCTCCACTGTTCCATCATCTTCTCCCCCTCCCTCTTAAGTGGCCTCTTAAGCCTATCAAGTTACAAGCTCACTTCGACCACAGAGGAAGAGAAATTGCACATTAGCTGTACACTTGTGAGACCACTGCAGAGCAGAGCAGCCTAGGAAATGCCCAAGTGTCCGCCCACAGCCAAAACTCAAGCCACAGTATTACTAAGTGTATCTGAGGCATAGGAGTTTAGTCTAGATTTTCTTAGGCCTGTGGAAAAAGAAAATACAAGAAAGAATGATCTACAAATATTTCTTGAACCAGCCTGTTCACAGAAAGATTTAACACCAGTAATCTGCAGTGACTTGACCGTTTTGTATAGTATCTAATCATCACTGAGTGATACTAAACCAGGGCTGAAGTCTCAACAGAATGTGACCTGAAACAAGGGTATTATGTTCAGCCTCAAGAGCAACCACATGAAAAAATGTAACACCCCATGCTGCATAAAGGAAATAGAAGAGAGACATTTTGCAGAACAGTTTTAGAACAACTAAGAAGGGACAGAAAAATCTCGAAAACAGTCTCAGTTTCAGTGATGCAGATCATTTTTCTGTTCACTCTCATCAGCTGCAGACACAAAATTTATGTAAATATTGATCTGAGTCTGAAGGACAGTATTTCCATTGTGCCAATGTGATGGGTTATTAAAGCACTTGGCTGCAGGGCTCAGGGACATTGATCAGCAATGACAGCTCTCACGGTTGCTCTGTAGCATGAGGACAGACAGCAGCACAGAAATTAACTGCCTTGTTAAAGATACATGAACTAAAACAGTTTATCTAATTTTTTCCATCATGAGAAGGGGATATTTCTATAGCACTGTGAGCAAGACTGTATTTAGAAAAGAAAAAGCAACCCAATTTCTAATGTATTACCTTGGAGCTGTGTCAATTTTACCTGACCTGTACCTAACACAGAATGCTACTATCTAAAGTATTTAGTGGGGTTGCTAAAACAAGATAATATGTTCATATTAAGACGTCTTGCACTGAAATGAAATGAATTTGAAAGGATATGATTTGGCAGGCAGGGCTGTACTCACTGAGAGACCTGTCTTACCTGCTCAGAGAATTACAGTCACCCACTGAAAGGACTGCTTTCCTCAGTCCATTTCTGAATATCAGATCTAGAGCCTGCTCAACTGCCTTGCACCAGCTCCTGCCTAGGAGATGCCAATTCCAGCAAGTGACAGGCAGGTTATTCTTTGTCACACCAGCTAAGCACACCCAGTGCAGCACTCAACAATAGGTGGGTTAACAGTGGTTTAACCACTTAAAACAGACCTGCTGGTGCTGGTGTGGACTGCCAGACTTCTGTTCTCATGCTCAAAGGGGAAGGATAAGGTAACAGCAGCACTGTGATTTATACTTCAAAGACGATTAAAAACAACTACGCAGAAGAATCCCGTTTGCACTGTTTCTGAATACCTTCAATCCATACCCTTGTCCAGTTACTGCTTTTGAATTTCCTGAGTTTAATGGTTATAATTATTGGCCAAATTTTTCAGTCATCTTATATTCTGCAAGATGTTTAAAATTTTATATTGCTTATGGCAAGAGAGGGAGAAGAAATTCAACCTGCAGTTATGATACTGCAGCTGATGTAATTTATCCCAGAAACAGACATGCAGACAAAAGGTTCACCTAAGGAAACTGCAGTGTTTACACAGAAAACTGCAGTGTTTACACTGAGATATTAATACAGCAGGATACTGTCACTTTTGGAAAGGTTACCAAACCCACTCTACAGAAAACATCTGAGAAGTCTGTGAACACACATTTTTGGGACATGGGAAAACATAATTCAGGAAAACCCAGTTATTAAACCTGAACTCTATTTTGCCATAGAAGCAAAGGTTTAATAACGTTAATAGTTCTTTTTAATGGCAGTAAACAGCTTGAACATATGCAAGCATGAATCACACCTAGATGTAGAAATACTAAGACCATGCTATGCACTGTACTCAATCAGAGATTGAAAACAAGTTCTCAGTTTTCTGGCATTTGCCCCATTTTTACCTTGTGAAATTTTATATAGATTTGCTTTAACCAACTGTATACTACAGTCCCATCGCCAAATTCTCCCAACTCTTTTTCCATCACGGAAGCAAGGGACTAGCTTCCAGACTGGTCTGCTTCTTACCCCGGTATTCTGGTCAGGCAATTAATAAGGAAATAAACAGCAAAAGTGATCAGAACTTTCTCAAAAATCACAAGGACTGTATCGATTGTATCCCCCACCACTCTACTTTCATTAGGGAATTAATCAATCTGCTTCTGATAGCAAGAGGATGGAAATTATTTTAGATTATGCAATAATACCATATTAACAGCTGATGCCTGACATTGTTCCCACCAACAGCGTGCTAAAACAGAGATGCAGGTGACACTCTTTATTAGTAATGTGAAGGTAAAAGCTTTGGACAAGACTCAGCCATCAGTATAATAACAAGTACAACACAAAAGAAAATCATAATTAAAATGTTTAAATTACTTTTTAATGTCAGCTTACAGGACCAGAGTGCAGCTACTTCACCCAGATGACCTTAGCTCAGTCCCGTAATGATGTCACATTAAACACAATATTGCAGCACTTTAGTGCATGTGGTCTCAAATAAAATTGAATTTTAAGCTTCACGTTGACAAAACAACTTTGTTAACCCCAGTGTAAAATTGCAGGGTAAGGAACTGGAGTGTGAGTAAGGACGTTCAGCATGGGGTAACATGCACGCTCCTTGAGAGCACTGCTGTTTTCAACATTATCACTGCCATCTCTTTCTGAAATGGCTCTCATTTTGTAGGGCAGTACTATAAAACCTGCAGAATTCAAGTGCTATCTTAGTGTTTTTGGAAACCTTTCTTTTGACAGAATTTGCAAGCAAACTGACAAGCCTGCAAGCCATAAAATGCAACCACACCACTTGCAGGTGCAGCAGTAACCAAAGCACCTGCGGCACTGCCAGAGGAGAGAGGAGCAGTTAAACACTGCCCTCCTGACAGAAATCAACTACCAACAGTCAAACCTCACCTGCTACAGTCATTCCAAGGCCAGCCCAAATGGGCCAACCATCTAAATGCAGATCCTTTGGGGCAGAATTCAGTTGCCTAAGTGCCTGACACCAGAATGACTCCTGAGCTGCCCCAGGGTGTCAATCTGACCTCCACCCACCACTCTAGACGGGTGTTGTCTCCTGCAAACCCTGTGTCATTACCTACTAGGCTTGTAGAGATGTGTCTGATACCACTGGGCAGCTAAAACAGCACTAGGAAAATGCTGGGGGGTTGTTTAGTTTTTATTTGTATCCCACTAAAAGCCTATCCCCTTCTCATCTAAATCCACACCAAGTGTAAGGAACTGCACTGTAGTGCACAGTTTTAACCACCACATCTTCTCTGGGAGCAGCTGGTTCCCTACAGGTCCTGTATCCTACGTTCTTTGCAACACTGTCATGGCTCCTGAGAGAGGTTAAGAAAAAGCAGAAAGGAGGCCAGCTCCCCAAAGATCACAGAGGATCACCCCATTCATCAGCTGCCCACGGAGAGAATCTTTACTTACTTTTGATACTTTCTTCTTCGATCCATCAGTACTTTCTGCTTCTTCATGTTCCTTGACACCTTGAGTAAGATTTGTGTAATTGACCAACTTGCCAAGCAGAGATGACACTTTTGGTCGTATATCAAGTTCTTCCTGTGGAAAAAGGCAGGAAGTCAACTTCTGCAGTTCACAGCATTTCTGAAGAGTGGCTGGGATCATGCCTTCCTGGGCATGCCTGAGGCTACCAGGGAACACACCAGGAAAATCATCCAGGGAATGAAAGAGTATTTCATTGTGCCTAAACCACTGATGAGAGGTTTTAATTTTCTGAAAGGAGGGCAACTGATAGGAAAAGGCTATGCCAAAATGTCTGCACCATGTGAATCATTCTCCTTAGGTGCTGAAAAGCATAATTACAGCAATAAAGAAGTCTGAGCCTTGGAACTGTAAGAAAATGAATGTGTACCTTGCATGTATTTCTAACGTCAACTTACATCAACAGATATACTTTTGAAAAGGTCAAGTTGCCAAACAAATCAGAGATTTAGGGATTAAACTCTGCCCATTGTAGACATGTATGCACTCTGATGATTTTACTGCATTTTTCAAACTAATTCATGTGGATCTAGACAAAATTCCCAAAAACCACATGTATGGAGGGCCTCCCACCTTTATACTCATCCCATCCAATTTCTGTTTCTCAAAGTCCAAGGGGAGAGAGAAGAAAAAAGGCCCAGAACAAAATCTTTCCCTTTCTCTTTGAAATTAAAAAGTCTTGCATGTCTGATAGCACAATAAGGAATGCATGGTAAAGAGGAACAACCTTCCACAGAGGAAATAAAATCCAGTTAAGAAAGATTTCACTGTCTGCAGTTTTATCATATCTTTATGAATCACCTTGAACAGTTTCTGGTGGGATCAGTAGCATTATGTGCTTTGTACATGATGCAGAAACTGACCCCAAATGGGGTCATCCCTAAAGGGATGTCCTGAGCCAAGAACCCCTTTTCTTATTCCTTCCTCTGACCTGACCTGCAGTTCACATGTTTAAAAACCTGATTACAATTCCTTCCAGAAAGGGGTTGAGACATGTTCAGCAGAGCACCATGGCCTTTGGGATGCTCCTCCCTCTCCTTAGTCCCACAGAAGAGCCTTGCACTCCTGGTGAGGTCCTGTGCCATTGCTTATGGAAAAGGCCTCTGGCATGAGTGCCTGCCCCTCCTTTCTCCCATGTGGATGCAGTTATAGAGAGTTACAGCTCTGCCTCACAGACCCAGCTGGTCACACCTGAGCTCTGCCATCACACAGGATCTCTCTGCCTACTGGTACCTCTGACAACAGATGGACACGCACAAAAAGGCATGTGGGGGAGAAAGATGTGCTCAATCCCTCCCATCATGGATGATCACAAATCACATCAGAAGTATAAAAAACAGCTAGAAATTACCTCAAACAAGGCCAGATTTCTGTCATAGTAATCACCGCCCTTGCCAGCTTCTGAACTGTTCAGGAAAGGACTGTTTTCTTTATGGTTGCCATGACCTGTGAAGAAAAAAAAGAAGCAAGTTTTGATAAGCAGAGAACAAGACTTTGTAATCTTGACGAATCCCTAGAGAATAAGCTCATTTGGTTAATTGAATATGTTTCTTTTTAGCATCACAAGTTATACAATGTTAGCAATATCAAAGGTGTTACTCTCAAGGTAGAGTTATTTCTATTTCTACTCCTCTGTTTCATTAAAATAGAATTAAAAGTCACCCCAAAGCAAAATTTACGAGTGGGGTCATAGCTACAATGCTGTATGTGCCTTTACTCTCTAGTGCTGCTCACTTCTGTAACTGTTTCTTAGACAGAACAGTGACAAGCACCAGGACAGTTCCTGTGCATTTAGAAGTCACTACTAATGATAACAGCAACCTCAGACCCAATCAGATACATTTAGTAAGACTGAACACTTCAAAGACTAGCTTCTGTCATGACAATACAGGTAAACAGCCCCCAAAGCACCTTTTTAGTTTTTAAATGCTGTTTGTTATTCACTATGCCTGCTAATCCCACACATTCAACACCCTCATCATGCTTCTACCCTTTAATGTGTTTTGAACCTTTAAGCTTCAGGCTTAATTCTTCAGGCTCCTTTTATATTTTTAAATTAAAACCCAATATCAGGTACATTAAGACCAGAGCATTTACATATGCAATGAACAATGTTTAAAAAAAAGATAGCATGGAAGATCAGTAGAGCTTTCTGTAGCAAGTAGTAATAAAAAAAAACAAACCAAACCCAAACAACCAAGGGCACTATAGTTTAAAACAACCTCTGAGGGAGAAAAAAGTTAAGTTGATTTCCATCTTCAAAAATTCTTGGACTTATGTCTCCCATTACCCTCTACTCAACAAACAAAAATTCTTTTCTTTTGCCTGCACCTCTTCACTCCCCGCTCTCGCAGCCAATACAAATTAATGATTTCCAAGAGCATCTCTTTAAGAAAGGATTAATCCAAGGAATACTTTTTCTATTTACAAAAGAAGTAACCACTATAGAAATTAAAAATTAAAGAGAAAGACATTATTATCTCAAATGAAGATACTGCAAGTTAAAACACTGTACACTGAATACACCAAAAGCAAGAGATTAAACGGCTGGATTTTTTGGTGCATCTTTTCAATGATTCTAGTAATCAATTCAACAAGGCTACACTAAACTATTTTAATAAAATTCAAGTGAAAACATCTCTGCATTTTGAAATTTGAATCAACTTACAAAATGAACCAAACAGGCAAAGAGAAGAGTCCTCCCCTACACACAGTGATCAGCACAAACCACACTGTTATAAAAGTAATTGTTATAAGCCAAAAAATTATGAGAACGTTGAGGCCTACTCTTACTGAGGGGAACGGATGCATGGAAAGCAGCACAATTTTCTGGAAATTGCTGACAGGTGCTTTGAACAAAAGTGTTGGAAAAACAATATTCACAGAGGGATTTTTAAGCTTCTGTAAGTAAATACTTAGATGACCAAAAATATATGAAAAGAGCTGCCTACTGTGTCTACACGCCTATTGCCTTTCTCACAGCTCTGACAATTAACCCCAAAATGTTAATGAGCAGCTGCCTTGAACAAGTGGGCTCAGCTTATCTGCTGACCCCACCTACACATAAGAGATGCTCACTTTGCTGTAATTGTAGAATTTTTTACACTACTAGAAAAACATCAGTAAGCTTAACAACACAGCATCAAAATCAAACAGTTATCAACTTCAGCAAAGGTAAAAATCTGCAAAAACTGCTTGCTTCCTGTATGTGTTATGCCTATACTGGAATATACCAGATCAATTTTGCTGCAGTGTGTGCCGCAGTCCCCCCCATCCTGTTGTGGTTAAAGCACATTTGCAATTTTTGCTGAGGAAATGGAGTTACCTGCAATATACCTTTGCAAACTGGACACAAATGATGGTGCAAATTATGACATCAACAGAAGCACTGTCTGCTGGATTCTTCAGTGCTCTGGTCTCTGCAGTATCTTCTCACCATTACACTTATCAAACACAGCAAGGTCATGAGCAACCTCGGTTTGTTTCCTCAGTTCCTATATGCCCTATATAGGAAATCCTATATACTAGCTCTGGTGACTGAATGTTTGAAATATCAGCTGGAGGGGAGGGCAGGGGGGTTGATCGTCAAGCGATTTTTTAAAGCAATTCTTTCTTTCTTAGTTTTCCTTCCTCCATCAGGAAGCCTACCTTATCACTGTCCCAGGTCAGTATAATGGGCGTTCTTGTACTTGTAAGGCCTACAGAAGCTCTCAACCTTTTGATGTACAAAATCCCACTGTTGCCAAGATACATTCATACATTCAATCTCAGTTTTTTAAACATGATAATTGCTTTGATCTTTCAAAATGCCCTTGTTACCATAATCCACATAACCTCTCCTTAGTTAAGAAAGATTACTTCTTACCATCTCCCTGAGCCCGACAAACACCAGTGACTTAAGATGAATCTTCAACTTAATTGATATTATTTTTTAGATGCATCTTCATTTTACCACCAGTGAATTTTTCACAATTAGTCTGTTCAGAAGACCTCTTTCTCTAAGAGCTTCCATCTTTTCTCTCATTTTCCATTTACATGTTCAAGCATCACTCAAACCCTTTGCATTAGACTTTCCTTCCAAATCTGACCCCTTGGCATGCTTGCTTTATACACCATCCTGCACACAGGAAGCCCAAACTGAATAGAAAATTCAGTAGAACTAGTGACTAGAAATATAGTATTGATTTTGCAATTGCTAGGGCACATTTTCCTCTCGATGATTCAGATGATAGAGAAGTACAACTGGCTTTTTACCACATCCACAGCACTAGCTCCATTATCCTGATATAACATACATATGAATTACTGCAGACAACGCAAAAATAAAAGTGAACCTTCCTGCTGATCTAATGAAGTGCCACCCTAAAGTCCCTCTCAAACACTGTACACTTTCAACAGGAAGTGAAGGAGTGTAAGTTTATATGCAAGTTCTTTACAATGACATCCTAGTTCCACTTCACCAATAAGCCCAACAGGGTGCTGCAGAGACACGTGCTAACTCAAGACTATTACACTGCTAACTTTAATACAGCTAATTAAACAACAGTCAAAAACCACTTTCACCATTGCTGCATGTTCAATGCAATCTCTACTTTACAGACATGTTCTAAATCATTTCTCTCACTTTTTCTCTTCTCATACTGTGTTTCCATTTCAGGAGTAAAACCTCCAGCAAACGACCATTTCCTCAACAAGAATCACAACTGTACTTTGACAAAACAGGCCAGACTGCAGCACAGTACAGAAACCACACTGCAAGAAAAAATTTGTCCAGTAAATTCTCTCTGCCAATGAGCAATAGCAGCAGCTTCAAAGAGACTTACTTGCATGGGAAGAGCGTGTTATCTCCATCAGTTTTGGAAGAGAGCGGATGTGACCTCGGAAAGCTACTCTGGGGAATTCTTGCCCCAGCTTCACCCGAGGACGGTTTACATTCTGAAGCATGAAGTCTCCTGGGCAAGCACCATCCCGTGACATGCGCACAGTTTTCCACATTCTTAGTTATCAAGTCTTTGGTCCTGGCCAGTAGCTATTTGGTGTTAGTTTTCATCATGCAAGATTGCTTTGCAAGGAACATTTCTTAAAGAGGGAGCTAAACACTCTGCAACAGAGAATAATTTATTTGCCCTAGTCCCTAATTAACCTCAAATTTTGAGGCATTCAAGCTGTATTCCAAGTAGGCTAATGTTTCCTCTTCACTTGTTTCATTGCTTCTCAGTCTTCATTATCTTTCGATAATTAAGGCATTTTATTTCTGAATGCTACCAGTTCTCTTCCAAACCAGATAATTCTATTTGCAGCCGCCACTTCAACTATACAGTTTATCTAAACTGTTTCCTGAACATTCTAGAGCTCCCCTACTCAGATATGGGCACAGGTCCATAGCACACGTTCCTCATCCTGTGGATCACCTGAGTTCCTTAAAACATCAAAGATGATCCATGGAACAAAATCTAAAACCCTCAAGTGTCCATACTCCCACACATGCCAACACACAAGCTCAGGAAGCAGAACAAAAGCAATAAATGGATGTCCAAACTTTTGCCTCATTGCCAAGAAAAAACACTGTGATTAAACTGTAGCAGATATTCTACTGACTAGTTTTATTTTGTTCTTCTTCAAAAGGTTAATGTCGTCTTTACTTAAAAAAATAAATAAATAAAAAAGGATTGAGAACACGGAGGACAGTACTCATGTTACTGCTTTCCTTCTGAAGGAGGATTAGGCCAGAGTTTCACTGCTTGAGCATGCTGAATGCAAGTCTTTTGTGCAAGCCATTGTGCCTTCTTTAGTAACTGAGGGATGAAAACCAGAATTTAGAGAGAATTACAAACAAAAGGCATATATGAAAGTAACTAAAAGACAGATTAGTGAGGATAAATTAAAGATGAAAAATTAGGCACAATGAGACTATTGTAGAAAGACCAGGAAGCTTCACAATGATAAGGTCTACTCAGCCAGACTAAAATAACCATTGAGAAGGTGGCAAGAGCAGTTGCATGACTTGACTTGTCAAGGTTTTATTCTCCTCTACTGCCAGTTTCTGAACTCCCTTACAAAAAAACCACCACTCCCCTACTTCATCCCATTCAGGTAAAGAAGAGGAAATTAGTACATCTTTAAAAACCTACAAATTTTTGCATCATGACATGACTAACTCAGAGATGCTCACCTACTTCTAATGGAAACTTTATCCAGCTGGCAAGTTAAGATGTGCTGAAGGCACAGATGGACAGAGCCTGACCAGCTTTAGTCTGGCCCACACAGGTAACAGGGAAAGCGAACAGAGCAATGCCACTTAAGCTACTGCAAGGTTAAAACATTAAAGAAAAAGAAAATTCTGAAGAGGGCTGAACTTTGATAAGAAACTTCTGCCACTTTGCTTCTACAGGCCCATCATATCTGAGCTAATGCCAGCTGGCAGAGGCACGCACATCCTGCTCACAGCATCTCAGGAGGAGCGCAGCCTCAGACACGCTCTGGAGGCAGGAAAGCTGGACAAAGCTCCAGACACTGCTGGGACTGTGAGGATGGCATGCAGGGCTGCCAGCATCCTCCCTGCCTCAAGTACCAGGAGTTAAGTCTTAAGTGAGGGACTAACTTTCTTCAAATAATTTCAGTGCAAATCAGAGTACAAGTCAGAGTCGGAACTGAAATGCTCGGCTCAACCAAGAAACACGTTGATTTATTTATCCCTTTATAATTAACAAAGAGCAGATATTTCCTAGAAAACCAGCTCAACGGACAGGCCAACACTCCTCCCCTCAATGTAATTTAATTTCTGGAGCAACATGAGAGTTAGTATCTCACTTGTAATTGCACTATGCATGTAGAGACTCCTTAGTGTTTGTTACTGTGATGAAACAGCCTGTCTAGCAGCTAACACCACGTTTTGCTCAGTGTTTATTCAGACACTATTTCACAAATATTACTGGCCACAAAGCCTGTGATAGTTACAGGCACAAACTAAGCCATTTTCATGCACAGAGGATATTACCTGATCTGACTTTTTTTTTTTAAATTACAACAAAAAAACATTCATGCTTATAATATTTCATCTACCAGTAACACTGGAATCTTAAGATTACAAATCAGAGTTGATACCCAAGCAGTTGCTGTGGGTTCCCCTTAATATGAGCAATGTAAACAGCAGGCAGTTATAGCCAAATAATCACACAGGCTCACTTCTCACTCAGAAATAGATGGCTCAGTTAGCTGACCCCTGGAGTGCCTCTCCTGTGCATGCACCTTGACATGCTGCAAATTACCTCTAAAGAGCGCCTAACCAAAATAAAACTCTAATTTATAGATGGCTTAAGGCAGGCAAAATTTATCCCACTTTGGAAAGCAAGTTAGTTCTACACTTTCTCAGACTTTCACATGTCAGTAAGTTCTGCAAATTTCTACACAACTGGTAATTATGACACAATTTACTTTGATTTTAGACCACAAAATCAAAATTGCTACACTTAACTGTTCTCACAAGATCTAGAAGCAAATGAATACGCCCAAGGTAGGTATTCCAGAGGAAAAGAAAAAAAACTAGAGAAACAATGGGATTGCTCCAAACAGAAATTATTGCATAATCGGGTTTTATTAGTCACATTATTTTGAGGGCATTTGTTCACAGCCTTATGGATAAAGTTTTAATATAAAAAACTGTCCGTGTCCATTTTTATCACACTTTGTGGGTTTGGTTTGTTTTTAACCCAGTTCTTGAGACATCATTTCCCAGATGTCAATAAGGATAATGCTCATACTGTTCCTCCCAAAGGCTGTGTAATGTTCAGAGTGTTCTGCTCATCACCCACAGGCTGTCAAGACCTGCAGGTCTGAGTATTGCTGAGAAACAGAAAAATCTCAACAATCTGCCTGGACTTTGCCAGCAATCCAAGAACCCTGGTATCTCCACATTTCAGCAGCCAAGCACTCAGGAATACTGCTGGTAGTACATCCAGAGACTGTCATTTTAGGATAACCCAAGAAACATGCAGACAACAATTTGATATCATATACATTCCAAATCTGCTTCTATTCATGTGCTTCCTCACATGTGGCTGGACTAAACAAAACTCTTATTCATTCTCAGAACTGTTATGGAACACTTCTCTTGGTTCATTCGTGAGACTATACCAAATAATTCAATGCACAATTATGCTTTTGCAGATATCATTGCCCTGACATTTCATTAACAGAAATAAGACATTGCTTTTCTTAAATTACTCACTTCAACAATTTAGCAAAAATCCTAATCCAACATCAGTAGCAGTCCAAAATAAAGATAACTTTAGGCAATAATAAAAAAAGCCTATTAGAAATACTTGTTTCTCCATGGACAACACACAACTAGCCAGAAACACAAGGAGCTTCTAAAATGAAAACTCTGGTTACAACACTCATTTATGGCAGCAGAACAGGCAGCTCTCATCACGGGATCTGGTAACAAGGAATACTTATTTTCCCTTTAGCTACAAAGTAGTCAGTATTACTCAAAGCACTTTTTCCATGAAAAAACCAGAAAGTCATGATTCAGCTTTCAAAATTTTCAGAACTGGAAACAGTAATTTCTTTATTTTGCAGTAGCAAAAAGTCAAAAGTAGCAAAGTGACATTCCAAGCTCAGAAAAAAAAATCTCAAAATATTTTGAAAACTCCACTAAGTTCTTGGTTTGAGGCTGGGATGTTTTAGGTGTGTGGGGTTTTTAAATAGGATTGTTGTATTTACACCAGAAACAGGAGAAACAGGAAATAAACAGCATTGCATCTACTTAGATAAAACTCATTCACACTACAGACCAGGCATTGCTAATGAAATAACTAACTGAAATCTGCTCATTCCAGTTCACACAAGACCTTGGGCTACCTTTTCACTGAAGGTGGCAGAAAGTACAAGCTGTAAAATCTCAGCTGACCCAGTATTTATGAAAATAAAGGCCAAAGTAACACTAGATAAGAACACACACACAATAAGGTTTATGAGAGGAAAGCATAGCAGAATGAAAGGACAGATCTTTCCCTGGAGAGCTCTCAGATCCTCTGTACTTTAAAACAGGCTCAAACTATCACTTACACTGGCAACACTGAATGCTCACATGCCTGGTCCAGACACACATTTCCATCAGAAACTGCAGCTTAAACACCAAACCACTGACGCTTGTGGGTATTCTAATAGTACATACTGTTCATTCACAATTATAACATTATTATGCTATGTAATAACATTATTTATTTCACTGTTAATTGCCACCATCAATATAGTTTTGAGTTTATTGAATTTTACCCAGCTAATAAAGGTGTGATGCTTAAGACTCATTACATACTACACTGAAGTACGTATTTACCATCAGCAACAGTTACGGCACCTACAAAAGTTACACAAACAAAGCATAATCGTACCAAAAAATGAAACAAAAAGCTGTATTATTGATAATATATTCGTTCCTCTGAACCAGTTCAGAGTTCAAAAGATGGCATTTGTTTGTGCTCTGCTTGAAAGAAACAGACAAAACTTTCCCAGACAACACCCTATGCAACAGGCTGGAGCTGAGTACAAAATTAAGCATACAGTCAAGCACAGACCTTGGATTTATCCCTAGATAAACATGTGTGACGTTACTATCAGACTTCCACTGTACTTGGCAAAACTAGATTAGAGAACAGCCTTACCCATCAAGTTGGCTGATCCTATCCAACTTGAAGGATTTAATAATTTAATAATTCTGTGTTTCAGAAAGCACTATGACTTTAGTTAGGACACACTGATAGTTTCAGAACACTGCAATTCTTTGTAGGTGCTAATACCAACACACAGTACTTACCCTTTAGCAATAGCTCTTTGACATTTTCAGTAACTTGGTTTACCATTATTCTTCCTCCAGCTCTCAGCACATGCTTTAGCAAATGCCTCCTCTGTGAAGTCCTGAGGATTGGACAACTTTAATAATATTGTATTTCCAAAAGAACTTTTTCTACCTGCTCTGACAAAGTGCTGGCTGCAATGTTGAATTGGACTGATCTCTTCCAGGAAGCAGGAGTTTCTCACAGAAAGCTAAGCTGACACTGATATAATCCTGCCATTATAATCCTTTCAACACTGAGAAAATATACAAATATCAGGATCTTACAGCAAATGCTACTTGTCAAACCCAAGCCCAGCCACATTTAAGAGGCACATTGTAGTTTTTTGCACGCTTACTCAGAAAAGTGTGCCACAAATCTGCCGCTTGCTGGGTGTGGAATCAGACAGGGTTTTAAACCTGCTAATGCCACGAAAAGTGTAGCTCTGTGACGTTAGCCCTGCAGGCATTCCAGCTTTCAAGTGAAAACAGTGATCTATTTCTTTCCATCTTCAATACATTAGAATATGACGGCCCATTAGTGGATGAACCATATGCAAGATCACAAAAAAAAAAAAAAGCAATAGCAGGATGTAATGGGAGGTTTATAAAACATACACAAGGAAATACTAATTTAATGATTCTAAGCACTTCATAATTACCAGAACCCCCATCATTCTGCCCATTCACAAGGAGGTCCTCTGGATACCAGCACACACCTCGCTAAGACTTATATACATGATGAGGTAGGTGCAGTCACCGGGAATACCTGTGTAATTAAAGATGCAAAGTCACTTTTGAGAAATTGGATTTAGGAACTCACATCACTTAGGAGCTTTCATAATATAACTTGTCATTGCCAGATGAGAAAAAAAAACCACTATAAAAACAACCTTTGTATTTCACTGTAATCCACTTCAGAGGTTCTTTCATGTGGAACAACTCCAAACCATTTCTCACGACTATCCTCCCCGAAACTGTGTCCCTTCACATGCATCAGGGCACCTCAGATACAGCACACCTTCTACCAAAATATAGGGAGCAGCATTCTGGTATTTTCCCTGCCTCAGGAAAAGCCTCTTGTCTTGCTATAAAATGTTCTCACGTTGAAAGACTGCAACATAAATCTAAGAGATCAGCATGCAGATTCCATGCAATATTCAATTCAAATTCACCTTTCTCTCTGATACCAAATACAGAAAATTGTTTTCAGCCCTATACATGTTCAGCTGACCATGGCTTCACAGTACAAAAGAAAGAACAACAAAAAAAAGTCCAAAAAACACACTCCACAATTTTGGACATACCTGCTCCCTCCTCCAGCTCAACACTGGCCAAAGAAACAATTGTATAGGCACAAACCTTGGAGTGAGAGAAAGCAGATGGGAACAGTGACCACTAAAACCAGTATTGCCACCAGCTCAAAAAACTTCCTACAGGGAACAAGTGGAAAGAAGTAAGGTAAGAGCCAGGATGCTAAATATGGTCCAGACATGCAGAAAATAACAGAAAAAAAGGAGATTTAATTACTTTGAACATTTCAATGCATGTACATTCATTCCATTCCATACTACACAATGTACATTCACAGACACCTACTATCCATTCCTGGAAGACAGCAGAAAGACATTGGTAACCAGTTACAAGCTGATTGTGAAACCCTGAATGTCCTTAGTTTTCAGTCAGTTAACTCATACAGAAAGTGCTGAACATCAGATATTTCTTACATTTGAGAAGTACTGTGTTCCATGTGAAAACAAAGTTCATGAGAACACTTTTTTTAAGCCAAGGAAAAAGGAAAGAGGGGAGGGTGTTTTAAGGAGGAAGAAAAAAAAGAAAAAAAAAAAAGTTAAGCCTGAATATAGTCCAAGGCTGAAATCCAAGGATGACCTTTCAGTATGAAGTGCTACAAACAGCCAAAACTCACTGTAACTCTGTTCAAAATACTCACAGAAAGTACAAGTCAGCATGAGACTTCTCCAAGCAAAGGGAGCCACTCCTTCCCACTGAACATTTTAGAGGGTGGAGAGAGCTCTGACACTGCACATGATAAATAGCAAACCACTCTACTTATAAAATACAAATATTTTAACACACATTTAGAAAGAGTCCACAAGTCTCACAAAACAGCACAACATGTTTCACACAGTGCAACACATCACAGACCAAGATAAAGTCAGATACCTGGAAAAGCCACAGTGGCTTTCACCATCATTTTACAAAAGGTTCATCTGTTTGCAAGAGCATCAGAACAAAGTGAGTATAACACACTTATATTAGCTTACAGAAACTCTTCAAGGAGCAAGCAGCAACATTAGATCACTTTTCTGCTCCACCAGTCAGGAATTAGGCAACTGGAACACAACAGAAGTCAAAAAACACTCCAAGATGTATAATAGTGAGTTTGCCCCTGTTAAATATATACTTCTACCACAGAGTCTACAATACAGTGTCTTAAAAGGGCAAAGGCAAAATATTGCAATTAAATCATTCTGTGTTGCCTTGAGTTATAGCTTTAAAGCTCCTTGCAAGTGTGCTAAAAGGCATCTTAACACAAGGTAGGCAATCATCCCACTGTCTGGTTGCATAGAATTGGGATTTGCCAAACATGGCTCAACTATACCTCCTTTCATGTTTGGCTACCATGTCCTAGAAATTAATCCCTGGCTTTGTCACTGCATTGCCTGGAACACAGAGAAACATCAAGAGTGAGTGGTTTGTGTTGACCTAGCAAAGAAGTCAAGATAAAAGTTCCATGGGGGAACTGAAGCAAGGGTTGGCTGGTGATGCTCTCACAGAACAGCCATGCCCTGGTACAGGTGCAGAACACAAACAGGAATCAAGGGACAGGAAGGGATCCTGTTGAGGGGAGACGGTCAAGTGCTACTACTGCCTAACACTTCACATCGTGAAACCACAGGCTGGACAGTTAAAACCTTAGGAGAACAAAGCCAAAAATGTACAGGAGCAGTAGGTTCTAAAATCAGATCTGCAAGACTATTAAAGAGCTTCTACCTTTGTGTCAGCTCTGGACACAAATATATACTACAGCAAGTAGTAGGAAAAGTAAGATCAATTATACTACTGAAGAAGATCAGGAAGACAAAGCTCCTGAATGCAAAGGCAGAAGGCAGAGGAGAAACACTAATGTGCTGTCCTCCATCAGACACAGCTGCAGCTATGCTGTCCTCTTGAATTACTCCTAGTCCTGACTCAGATCTGACCTCCTACATGGAAATCCAGAGGTGGACTTTGCACACAGGAGCTAAGGTCAGCTTGCAAGCAGAGACAGGATCATAAAACAAAGTAGCATTGCTATAGATAATTTTATGGAAAACAATTATACTCCAGGGCATAAAAACTGTGTTTTACTGCAACAATCAGCAATTTAAAGTATGCAAGAGCGAGTCTCAACAGGTTTGCCCTTCTTAACTCAGCAAATGAGCAGCTTCTAATGGCACACCATAAAAAGCCTTTTCTCCCTTTGACATGGAAGTGAAAGTCAGAAGTTTGTATGGTCTAACCTGCTTCTGATAAGAGGGTAAATACAGTGATTGAATGATGCTCTAAATCCCTCAGATAAACAGAAGAAATTGCTGGCTACTGGTAGGGGACGAAACTGAAGCTTGGTAATTAGACTGCAGGGGGGAAAAGAACGTAGTTTTGTTGAGGCATAATTACCTTGAACTTATCCCTAGTACAGCCTGCCTCTGCCCTACACACAGCTCTGCGTCATCGCTCCTCTGCCAGGGTCTGGTTATACAATCCCTGCCACAGATCCCTGCAAGCCAGCCCCCATCAGCTCACAGCTTTGATTCTCATTTTCAAAGTAATTGATGTATTGCATCCCCATGACAGTACAGACCATGTGCCAATCAATGAAAGAGTTGGGCTTCTAGGACAACGCAGGTCACTTGAGTGGAGAGAAAGGGGCAAATTAAGCATTCTGCATTCAAGAGGATGGACCTGTGGGCCAAAAATCCAGAAGACATTAGGTAAATCCAAAATGGGAACATCTGTGGAAATGCTGGCACACCATGCCTTACACAAAGGGGCTTCCTGGAGCAGCACTGTGACCATCAGAACAGAGTGGGATGATGGCCATCCCTTCACCACTACCAGCCACCTCCTCCCTCAACCCTTGCCCAGCCCTGCCTGGCACCAGCCTCTCACCTTCTGCTCAGCAAAATGCAATTTCATTTACATTTCCAACAAGTCCAAAGCTGCCTCTAGTCAGCAAATCATAACTGCCAAGTTATCAAACTTCCCCATTCATCCATAAGCTAATTGAGTAAAAGCTTTTTTGGGGCAATTAGCACTTTATTCGGCATGTCAAATTCCATCTTTCTGTCCTACAGAGCACAAGGAAGATCAAAAGATGATTAAGAAAGAACTCCACCAGGCACCTTTAAGAGCAACAAAAATTTTGAAAAAATGTATTCCCAGGACTGTTCTGACCTGTACCTCTGCTGCTCAGACATGAATTAAGACTGCTGAAAAGCAAACAACCTTCTTTTCCAAGCCATACCTAGCACCCACCCCAAAATCTAAAGCCCTATTAAAAGCCTGTTAAGAAAAAATGCTACTCCATTCCCTCCAGGAAATTCTTTTTATGTTTCAGAAGTGACAGTTTGAAACTTGTGAAACAGCGTTTAAAATAAAAGCTACTGGGGACAAATAGGCAGCAAACTGGCTACAAAATAACCCCCAAATACAGTTACATTTATAGCTAGATGCAGTTACAGTACACAAAATGCTGTCATATTCAAAATCCGGAGAGGTTTACCCTACAGGCATTATAAGAGCTGTGTTTTTGTGCAGACCTTTTAAATTTAAAGACAGACATATAAACTGTTAAGTATTTGAGTCTGTGAAAAGACTAATATTTTTTGCCTATGTACTTTGCATTCAAACAAAGATATTGTTTGCTTGGCAATCACTCCAGCAGCCACTCTGAAAGATGCACAGTCCTCCATGCATGACAAAATCCAAGTATGCTGAAAGAAATCATCCAAAGCAGCTCAACTGAAAGAACAAGAACAGTACTACTCATTGCTAAGGGATCACTTGGCAGCATTTAAACAGTTGCCTATTGAAAACTAATAATTAAGAAAGAGGTTTTACTAAATCAAACAAAAAAAAATACTGAAACTTTATTATCTGAGAATAAAAATCAGCTTAGTATAAATAAGAGATGCAAAATTTCCGATTTAGATGTTACTGAAGACAAAGGAAACATCCCCAAAATGTAATTCAAATAGGCTTTAAACCATGTCTTAAAACGGTGCATTTTTTTTCTCTGTAATTCGGGTCACAGAACAAAGTATTTAGAGAACAACCTTGAACCAATAAGTTGAAGACACGGACCCTTTGATTAAAGAAATCTTGCTCCACATATTGGTGCAAGCAATTTTTCTGTAATTTAAAGCAGTCTGAACATTATTTGTTGCATCACAATCAAAAACAGACATAAATCCTTAAAACTCAGTCTTGGAAGGGGAAACTCACCAAATGCAGCTTTCCTCTCCCCGTGGCACTGGGTATCCCCCATCCTGTTACATGCACTTCAAAACAAGGCAATGATCACTAACTCTGATCTTTCTCAAGGTGGTTGCTGCCAACCTCAGCCAACAGCATTTATTATGTTTGGCTACATTTCCTAGTCAATGAGACTGCAAACTACCTTAGTCTTCATTCTACACAAAACTTTAGAGCAAAAGTCAAAATTAAATTTTACATTGAAAAGCATGCAAAAACTTATGCTTTAATTTTGTTGCAGCAGGGAAAGAAAGCAGATGTCACTATTTTCTTTGAGGAAGTGAAACACTGAAGAAATTTTTAAGAGGAAATTGAATAACACACACAGATCAATTTTATACATGAGATACAGAGATGCAATACAAACAGAGGACATGAAAAAATGTACTTAAAATTCTTTAGAAAAGTTCAGAGACTGTATAGAAGATATAACTCCAGCATTATTAAAATATTCCCAAACTTAGTCTCAACTCAAGTTTGAAATGGCCACTTAGCAAGCATTGGCAGAGAGAGTAAGATGGAAAATCCATGTCTTTTAATGTACAATTGCTTAGCCTTCTAATGCAGGTGTTCTCCAAAACACAAAAAATCTGCAGCTGCAAAAGACCAGCAGAGGGTTGTTTGGGTTTTTTTAACAATCTTCTGTTAGTATTTTGCAACATGCAGACCCACACACACACGGGTACCAGAGCTGCTTTCACATCACATAGACATATCACAAAGATTCTTCCCAGAGCTTTTTCAAATAACTGAAATACCAGAGAACCCACAAAAAGGCCCATGTTTTCCTATATTTAGCTAAGTCTCCTGTTCACCAGCAGCTGGCACCACGATCCCCTTGGTACTGGACAGCTGCAGCCTCTCCAGCTCGGTCCTAATCACTGCACAAATTAGAAGAAGTATGAGACATGCTTAGCAGAAGTAGCAGTTTATGCAGCAACAAGAACTTTTTTGTTTTCCTAGACAAGCATTCTAACAAATTAAACCTTATCGCACTACAAGCTTATAAAAGAAACCAGGGGTATTGACCATGGGCTTGAGAAAAACGAGCTCCTCAGAAAAATTCCTTTGCTTACAGGGTATTGAGAAAGTATATTCCACCTCCTTCACCCACCCAGCCATTATAAACAGCTAATTATGTCACAAAGCACTTTCCCACTCTCATTTTTCACATGCCAAACTCTTATCTTTTCTTATCTGAAGCAAGAGTCCACTTCTCTACGCACCTGTATTGTTGAGAAAAGCATTCTGGAATTTAGCACAGCAACTAGTGCTGTGTTAATTGCTGATTGCTCAAACAGAAAGGAAAAAAAAATTAAAAAAAAAAAAAAAAAGGAAAGAAAAGGAAAAAATCCCAACAACCTCCCAGACTTCTAAACCATGCCCCTGCTGCTAAGACCCCTTTCAGGATCTGCACTGAAAACCATAACCACTGCTGTGGATCCCACACTCTTCCTGAAACAGCAACAAATATTGACATATTTAGCACTGACAAGACATCTTTAATATCTCCAAATTTACACATCATACTTTTCAGAGAGGGGAAACCAGATGCCAGCAGAACAGAAGAAAAAAAAATCTCTCCCTCATCAAAATGCAACTACATCGAAGAAGATGCAGTCTCCATCCCATTTTCAGCAAGAGAATAGTTAACAAATCACCAGAAGAGACAGTTCACTAACATCAGTACTGCTATTCTCAGGTTACTTTCTTTTCTCTGAGACAATTCAGAGTTTCTGCCTCAACTCCACCCCAGGCTGCCTCCTCTATGACTTCTTTCTGCGGCTTTTAGGCAACACAAAAAATGCTGAAGACGCTTGTGCTACAGAGGTTATGCAAAAATACTCCACTGTGACCACCATAACAGTGCCATCTACCCACACTTCTGCCAGGAGTTCTTAAGATAATTTAAATGCTATTTGGGCATGTTTCTGTCAGTCCTATTTAGCTGTAGTGTCTAATTTATTATGTGACTAATTTTATCTTATCTCTGGACTTTGCCAAAACACCTACATGTAAGAATTAAGCACTTTGAAGAAGAATTTTTGAATGATTTATGTGTCCCCATTAAAAGTATCTTCAGACACATTTACGTGAGCTTAGCTTCAAGTCTTGCAAAAGACTGAAAATCTTTACTAGTAAGTTACCACATATAAAAGCAGTGCACCAGGAGGACGTTCAAAGTAAAAGCACACTGCTATCACACCAGAACTTTACCCACATTTTCCAAAACAGCTCACTGCAAATGAGCAGCAGAATCTGTTGCTGCACAAGAGCACTGAACACACCAACACAAAATGCAAGCTTGAGGTAAAGGTCTCAAGTCTAGTTAGAGAACTCTGGGCTTGGAAGAAGCCATGTGATAACTGGAACATAATCAGAGCAATTCCTTGGCAAAAACCAAGAGTGGCAGCTGACCAAAGCTGGTTAGTGATACCAAGCTGATTAGTGTCTCATTTCCACAAACAAAAGTCAAGGGAAGATAAATAGCTTCCCACAGGACACATGACATTGCCACACTTTGGTTAACTGGGTGCACAATCACTGTGGAACTGAGATTCCTAGTAAAGCAAAGTGTATTTGGTTTTTTAAACACTATTCAGACCCCACTGTCCCTCTCTTTGCCCTGTGTACCCAACCTAACATGCTGGCTTTATTTCAAAGATGGAGGGGATGCCAAATTCACATTTCTCATCCCTGACGATCCATAAAGAAGGGCTCACGTGTTTATCATAGGATCACAGGATAATTCTTTGTACTTCTTTTTCTAAATGAAAGATGTCAAAGTCTATTACAAGCCGTGGCAGTCAGTGGAACCTACTTAGAAATAAAAGGCTGATTTTATTCATAAGCAAGCACTGGAACTATCTGACAAGGCTAAATTATTGCACACTGACTAATGTCTTCTTATAGAAATGGTTGACAAGAAATTCTGTTGCAGAATGGCTTCATGTCTGTAGAATTTAGATGACATCCTATCACTTGATGTCCTAAAAAAAGCAAATTTTGGGGAAAAAAAACCCTTCAAAAACAGAGATATGAAAAATAAAAGGCAGGGGTAGAAAGATCAAACCGAAAAAAGAATCTGACAGAATCATAAGCAACGGCCTAAGATATTGTGCAAGGAGTACTGGACAACACAGCCACTACTTTGCAGACTGTTATGAGCAGCTATAAACAGTTACAGTGCCATGACCACACTCGGGAAGGGCCATGCCGTTACTGAGTCACCTCAACCCATCCAATCAAACTCAGCAAGCTGACAAAATAAAATATTCCCAGCAGAAGGTTCACCAGAACTGCACCCAGTTTCTCACACTGACTGCGGTGGAGCTACTTGATGGCCCGGAAAGCCTGGACCACGGGCACTGCTTAGGCAGCTCTGTGTGCATCCATGCAGGGCCAGTATCAACTGCGTGCACTTCGGTAAGGCCACAGCCTAAAACTTGAACTCTGCACTCAAGTCAAACAGTTTATCTTATCTTGAATCAGGGGCATCACCACCACCACCAAATCCCTCCATGAGCCCCGTAATCAGCTGCCACAGAAGGCTCTGCAGGGTCACTCTCTTGCCTCCAGTCTGCAGGCTCCAGCCAGGGCTAAACAGCTCTGAGATACTCTGCCTTCAGCAGGAGCTTCCACCTCTGCTGTGTCATAACGTCAACATCCCCCATACAAGAGGCCAGGGTAACTGCACAGGATGTAGAAACCAGCACCAAAACTGGAGCAAATAACACAAGAGAGTTCAGACTCCCCTCTACAGAGCTACAAACCCAAGAAACCTAGGTAAAGGCAGAAAAGGCTAGTGGGGAAGAACATGCTTGTCAGTACAGGTAGGCAAGACATGTATCTTTATATGCACACCCTGAGGATATGAAACAATACTTAATTACTGTGAAAGTAAATTAAAAAATAGAAGGCAGTTAGAGTTCAAAAAGAAACAGAACTAGCTACCATATATTAGTAGAGAAGTTACTAGATATTTATCATCTTTAAAATAAAGAGACTCAGCTAACTTCCAGCAGCACGGTTGTGCACTGGAGTTGAGCAGTACATGAGAGAGCACAGCCCGCCAGTGACTGATGATGGACTGTGACAGGGAGCCAAGTGGGTATCCTGAAGTGTGGTTGCACACACCCTACAGGCAATCTCATACCCAAGTAAGAGGTGGTTTGAGTTGACCTTCCTTTATCCACCATGGCAGCAGCTTCCACAAGCCACACTTGCCAACCCATGGCCAAAGCTAGCTACCGGAAAAAGCATTCCACAAGGTCTCCACCTCAACCTGCCGAGATGGGTAAAAAACACCTGTTACTTGCATACACACATGGACTATATGGTCCATGTAAAACATAGACCTGAGAGTAAAACAGACCTATTTTACAAAATAAATTGAAGGCCCTGGATAGCCTTTAGGGCTAGTGCCACAAACTGTCTGTGGTAATAGACAGCTTGGGAAAAGCACCTACCTTTCATCATCCTAAAGTATTCACACTAGGCATGGAAAGAACAGGCATTAGGCCTATGTAAGTTACTTGGTATTCGAAATCTAAAATTTCTTTGAAAATGATACAAAGAAAGAAACTCCCAATGTGCGCATACTGGAGACTGAAACACATATTCTCAGAGAAATGAGCAAGGAAACAAGGCAGGAACTGAACTTTGTTCTCAGGACAGTTGAGTATCGCTCAGCAAAATAACACTGTTGCCTTCCTTAAGCACAGGCCTGAGCAGCGCAGGTTCCCTTCAAGGATTACTGTACATTCAATAACATTTGCAGTCTGAAAAGTTTGACTGCACGGGCAAGGAAGAACAGGTCAGGTGTTTACTGCTTTTTCTTTTGTTGCCTAGAGTCACGCATGATTCACAGAGGGTAAGTTAGATCCAGCAGGTGAGCCCATGGGAAGATCCTCTTCCTAAAGCTTACAGAAAGCTAAACATAACCAAGGCAGGAAAAAAAGGAACAGATTGCACAAAGAGCTGAAACAACCTTGTACCAGAACTACACTACTGCCCAAATGCAAATGTCCTTCACATTCCCACTAGAAACACTTGCTGTATTTAAAGTGATTTATATCTAAAAGTCACAGCAAAACACCAAGACAGTCTAAGCACTGATATTAGCTGCCTAGTTAAAGAATGTACTTCTCACCACCCAAAACCCCCTCCTACTTACGTGATCTTCTTCTGTAATTGGAATAAATTAACCCCTAACAAAAAGCAGCTCTGCCTGGCAGGAGCAGTGAGAGCCACACAGGCACAAAGCACTTGCTGTAGTATTCAAGGGCCCGGTTTGCGGGAGAGAGACCTTACTGGGCAGCCGCGTTTTTAGGATGATATAAACAAGTAAAGCAGGCACCGTTAAATTCGGCTAATTTAACTGAATTCTCTATCAACCGTTTATTTTGGCAGTGGAGCACTGAAAACATGAGCCTATCTCCACGTACTCTTATCACCTCTGGAGACGGCAGCTTGTGGGAGCACCGATAAGAGCTGTACCCCGGGCCAGCCCGGGTCCCCGCTGCACCCCGGGCTATCACCAAGCGGCTGCGGCGGGGCGGAGGGAACCCCGGGCCGGCTCTTGTGCGCTCCAGGGAACCCCGCGTCCAGGGCATCCCCGGGGCAGCCGGACAGGCTGCGCTGCCCCCGCTCGGCCCCGCCCGGCCCGGCCCGCTGGGCTGACATCGGCGGCAGCGCTGCCCCGGCG
>VYXC01008459.1:932877-969529 GCA_013397175.1 Platysteira castanea | reverse complement strand
CCTCCGCCCGCCGCCCTCCCTTGCGGACGCTGCCGGGCCGCCTCGGGGAGGAAATTTCCCGTCCGCCGTGTCCCGGGCTCCCTCCCCCGCCGCCGCCGCCATTTGCTAGGCAGGAGCGATGCGCGGAGAGCGGCGGCGGGGATGGAGCCGGGTGGTCCCGAAATGCCCAGGGGGACGGGGTGGTGTGGGGCAAGCATCAGCAAGTGAGCCGCGGGCAGGGGCCCCGGGAGCCCCGCCGGGCCGAGGCAGCGAGAGCGCCAATTGGGGATGTCACGGCTCCCAGCAGCCGGCCCAGCCCGGCGTGGGGCTGGCGGAACAGGCGGAAGGCGCAGTGGCAGCCCGAGAGCCGGCTGTGTGCGGGGTGCCGGTACCGGGCGGTGTGCGGCTGTTCCTATTCCCTGCCCCTGCGGTGGCAGCGCCGTGGTTTCCCTTGAGCTCGCTCTCGGCTCCGGCGGCACGAAACCCTCACTGGGGCCGTGGCAAGCGGAGCAAGCCCACGGGGAACGGGGAACATGGCAGCGCTGGAGGCGTGGGGGCAGCGCGGGGCTCCGCGCTGCCTGGGGAGATTTGCATGCGCGCCGGGGCCGAGGGTATTTGTAGCTGTATGCAAAGCAGCCAGTTGCTAAGGCAGCAGACGGGTGGGCTGTGGCCCTGCCGCTGAGACAGGGGCTTGGAGCCGGGGGACATCATTGTTCGGTCCCACTCCCCGAGGCAGAGCGGTGACATCCCCTCCCTAAAGCTTGGGGCACGCCACTTGCCCCGCCTCTTGTCCCCCAGGGAGCAAAATTCGATTTTGCCTTCACATTTGAAAAAGCTGGCGCCAGGGATGAGTATCTTGGCCTTCATTTCGTGTATGGTAGCCTTCACATGGGCTTTTAAACGTGAATTAGTAGTTGATAATGTTGTTTATTGTCTGCGTTTGAAAGTTAGCCTTGACAGTAGAAGGATCTCTTTTTAATGTGTTGTGTAATCATCAGAAAAAAAACCTCTAGACAACAGTTTGTGTGTTTTATTATGGACTGTCGATTCAAACTGATTCTGTAGATTTCTGTAGACTAAAATATTCCCTAATCAAGAAACCAGTGTACAGTGACAAGACATGCCAGCGCAGATGTAAGTTTCGTCTTCGGATCACACAGGCGTCTACGGGAGGATATGAAGTTCAGAGAGAGAAGAGGCTAAGGCTGGACCTTGCCTGTGCTCAGAACTGCCTTACCCCCAGCTTTCTGAATATGTCCTGTCTTTTTGACAAAGCAACCCCTAGGTCACTGGGAGAAAGGAAAATTTGTAATGAGCCAGAGAGAGACAAAGAGGAGAGAGAATGCTTTGTTCGTGAGAACTGACTAATAAGCCTCCTTTTAATTAGTTGGGGTTTGAAATAAACATGAAGGATCCATGCTGTGGAGCGATTGCTGCCAAGGGGGTACAGGTCTCTCAGTTCATTTAACACCAAGTTGCTGGTAGACCACCTCTGGGGAGAGTCAGAGCAATTACACCTCTTGGTATTGATCAGACAGGTGGAAAGACTTCTAAGACTCCTATGCTTTCATATAACCTACATTTTACTTTTGTCTCTTTGCTCAGTTGAGGGAAACTGCAAGGATCTTCATGTGGCCATGTGTATGTCTGTAAACAGCCTTATCAGTTTTGGAGGAGATTGGGAAAAAACCACCAGAATTTCCTCTATGGAAAATGCCCAGTTTCTTGAAGACCCAGGGCAAGATTTTTTTTCCAGTAACCCTAAAATGAGCATATTTGTAAATGTGGTCCCCAGAGATCTATGAAGTTTTACTTGCAATTTCTCTGGGCAAGTAATAATTTTTCCCCCCAGAGGAAAGCAGAACAATGGGCCCAATAGTAGCATTTTCTGTTTACCCTCTATGGTTGAATTACATTTCATTAGTGTTCATGAAAGGTATGACCTAACAAGCTACACTCCACCAAGAAAACAGGAAAATTAATTGATAGGGGCAAATAATTTTATATAGAAAATGGGCAAGATGCTAATTCACCATTAAGCACGTTTCTTCATGTTCTGCCTTCTTCTTTCCTGTTTTCCACTTTATAAAGCTTTTGAGTGAAAATGTCTGGTCTAAGTAAGCTGGCCTAGAAAAAGGAGACAGGGACTGTAAGAAGTAAGTCTCCAAAGTTAATGTTTTTGGAGTCATGCTTATTCAGGAAGAAGTATTAAACAGGGTGCTTCCTTCTCATTGCACTGTTGGAAGCAGATGTGGCAAGGAGACACCATTCTTCAGGCACCAAAAATGCATCCATGCCATCACAAAACATTTTAGTATCATAAAGTCAGTGGTGCTGAAATTATAACCCATGAGCAGAAAAAGTTTTTTAAAAAGATGAGACTCATGTACATATACCAGCACCTCCCTTCTCTGGAATGGAAACTATATCCAAATGTCTTAGGAGAGAACTGAGCCCTAGGAAACCATTCAAGTCTGTTGAAGCAAAAATATTTCTTTTGTCTAAGGACAAGGTTTCTTTACTGACTTGCAGAAAGACCATATTTAAAGCTAAGAAGTTACCTACCCGTATCAACTTTGTTTAGCATCTGGTTTGTAACAGAACACAATTTCAACCTAACTTTTTTTTTTCTGAGGATAATAAGTGACTGTTACCCTGAATAGTATGAGTGGCCATCATAAGCTCAAAAGTTGTCTGATATGAATATGATGCTGGAATGAAACTGGATGATCTCCAATACTACAGTATTTATCTGAAACAACATTGCTATCCTCTCATTAAATAAAAGGAATGAAAATTACCTGTTTTTTACAAAGCTAAATAGGATTTGAGATTATGGTTTCATATGGGTACAGACTGGTCAGCAAAAACAAAAGTGGAGGCAATAATTTTCATTTCCTCTTTTTTGTCTCATCTTTCTGCACACCCCATTCCAATATCAACAGAGAAAAACTGCACTTCTAAGAAAAAGCCTCGTGGCTTCACAGCAAAAAACAATGAGTCCAGCTCAGCAGAATCTTACTAGATTATTAGAAGGCTTATTAGAAGAATAAAGGTCTTTATCTTCAATGTTCTAGTGTACATTTAGGGCATCAGTGAAATCAGCAGCCTAAAGATCAGCAAATCCATCATCTCCCCTCTGATACACAACCAGGAACTGCTTTTAAGTTGTTATTAACTACGAATAATCATATAATCAAAGACACAGTTCAGTTCTTAATTAGTAAGCCACTGGATATTTGTGATCTACTTTAAGTCGGTAAGGCTTCCAGCTGATAGGTCAGTACACCTCCACAGCAGACAGCTGTGTTGTTCAACTCAAAGAAAAGACTGTACAAGCAACTCTTGAGTCTTCCAGAAGGGTGGTTAGAGCCTGATATGTATCCTTAGGGCAGGCAAGTGAGGTCAAGTTTGCCTTGAACACTTTTTATTGCAGGTGACACCTCTGAAGCCTTAAAAAAAGGAGCTTGGCTTTTACAGCCCAGCATGAGACAGTGACTGCACACATCCTCAGCTGTTAGACAGGCTTGGCTCACATGTGCAGGGAGTTTCCTCCCTTCCCTGGCAGACAGTGCTCAGAGGTTCCCCTGTGGTGCTCACACAGCCATCCTAGGAGAAAGTGAGCAGAGAATTACTATCACTGTTAGTTATCACTTACGAGGGTTCAGCCCACACGAGTGATGTGGTGCACGCGTTGGAAGGCCCTGGTACACAAGCTCTGGAGTGTTGTTGACTTCCAGATTTGCAACGTGATGTTAACCTCAATCAAACAACAAAAAGCACCACCATTTCAATTCCTTCTCAAAGCAAGCAATTTCCCACTTGTTTAAGGATAGAAAGACACAGTATCTGAAACTGTGTTTGAGGACAGCTTTTCTTATCTTCCTTTCTTCCTAAATTTCATGGAGAGATGTCTAATATTAAATAGTTTATTTTTTTCTAACTAGGAGAATCAAGGCCAAGCGAAAAGTATCATCTGTAGAAATAAGTCATAACACTGCTGTCCAGATAATTTTTTTTTAATTCATCTCTAAAATTATGTTGCCCCTAACGTTATTTTGGTGTGCTCTATAATAACATGATACCTCAAAAGCTTAGTAGAAAGTTTAAATTAATTTTCTGTAAGTGAAGCTTCGAAATATCTCATTGGTGAAGTAACCTGCCCCATTATTGACTATAATGTTTATGTCCCCAGGCAGAATAGGTGTCCTGCTCAGAGGTGTATGGACAGGATTCGCTGCCCTAGCAGCCTGAGGGATAACATCCATTACTCTGTTTTTCCAAAATACATAAAACTTCTTCAGTGGAATACCTGTACTCTGGTATTTTGCATAATCGTATTGCATCTCTGTTAATACAGCAGTATAGTGATTCCTCTGTGTCATTTGAAATTATGCTTTAAAACCAAGGAAAATTTCTAAACCATATGACATGAAATATCCTGGATCATACAGTTAGTAGCAGGGTAGTGACCCAGAAAAGAATACACATTCTGCTGGAACAGGAATAAGGTTGTTGGCTAGAGGAGAGGTTTGCAGATTTATAAACAGCACAGATCTAACAGTGTAATAAGCTCTGTGAAACTGAAAACCTGCTCAGTTAGCTGTCATACAATTAGGAAAAAAACCCTGGTGTCTGGAAGTACTAAATGCTTGCAAGTTTCAAAGCCAGCCCTTTTTTACAAAGCATAATGATATTTAAAACTGTGTAATGAGAAAGGCTGGGATACACACAGCAAGGAATTTGTAACTGTTTATTGTTTTGAAAGATTTTTCCCACTAGAGTGGAAGCTGGGGGACGAATAGCCAAGAGCTGAGCATCAGAAATAAAATAATAAAACAAAATTTGCCACTGCCAAGCTACAGTTTCCCTGGACTTTAGGCTTGGCAGGAATTCTGCAAGTTTAGGGCCAGCATTTCACCATAGTGAACTTTGGTTTTCAGCACATTCCTGCTTCTCCATGTGCAAGGATCATGCCAGCCTTGTGGACAAAGCAGGCCGGAACTGGCAACCTGGCTGTCAAGGCTTCTCCCTCCCAAACACCAGGATCCAGTCCCCATGACAAGGACAGGCAGTGGCTGGAAGAGATCCTTTGGAGAGGACCACAACATGTACATCCATGTAATAAATGCTTGTAGGAGATGCAATGTGCAATCCTCCACAGGCTCAGTTCCAGGAGAAAGGACGAGGAAGGGCCACATTATAGCAAGACAGGAGCTCTTCTGCTAAAGACAACTGAAAATTTTGCTGTTCTGCTGGAAAACATATCACAGCTTAAACATTGAAAGACCACAAGAGGACACTATGGTGCCACTTACCTTCAAAATTTATTTACTTTAAGGAACTTCTGCTTTACTTGTAAAATTACTTATAACTGTATTTGATACATGGAATAGCCATTTGTACAAAGATACCTTAATCTCATCTTTAGAAATTGAAAAGTTACTTAGTCTTTGAGATACCTTTTTTCCCCTACTCACCCAAGTTCTGTACATTCAAATAAGAGAACTGTATTAAGGTTTTCTGCAATAAAGGGATCTTATTTTGAATTGTCTGATGAAACTTGTATTAGCTTCAGTTTTAATCTCACTTAGTTTGATCTTTATTTTGTTTCTCAGCAACAACCCTCAGGGGAACTTGAATTCTTGTTTCCTGGGCTTTATGCTTTCCTTTCACTGCAGAGTTGACAAAAGAAGTGTTTTATGAGAACAGATAGACCAGGTGCTGAGAAAGGGCTTCAGAGGCAAATACCCATTATACAGAGGAAAGAATCATCTTAGTGGGGTTTAAAAAACAGTCTGGGGAGAAGCAGCAGCAAAAGAGCAAAATTAAGTGCCCTCTCATTGGAGTTCTGATTGTTGAGGCCAGAGCCTTGATTAGAAGCAGCAACATTTCTCTGTTGTAAGATAAATGCTGAACTTTTTTTACTTAGCTTGGGGGTTTTTTTCCCCTCCACTATTTGTTGTCTCATGACAGAAGCCACTGAACCAAGTCCAATACCTCTCTGAGGTCACAGTTTTTGGAAAGAGGGGTTGGTTGTTGCTTTTGCTTTGCAAAAAAAAAAAAAAAAAAAAAAGTTATAATGAAGTTATAAATAAACATGAAGGTTAGTGAAAGCTTTTCCATTTCTCTGGTTTCAGAAGATTAAAAAAAATATAATTAATATAGCAGCAAATAACCATTCACATGTCAAGTTGTTCTATGCAGATGTAAGGCTTATAGGTAAGATAGCAAGACAAAAATCAAGATCAGATTAAAAAAGAAGAAAGAAAGAAAAACAAAAATTTTATTCTTGAGACACTGAATCAAGCCTTCCAGAACAGGCAGAGCAGGGTTATCCAGGATCACAGTCTGTCCTGAAAACAGTTCAGCAGATAAACTAAAATACTGCTCTGTGTCTGCAAATTAAATCCAACAAATCTTAAGAGCAAATGAAAGCCAGCACTAGTAGGAAGAATCTTTTGGTTATTAAATTCTTTTGTAGTTTAGACATGTTACATTTTCAGAATTTGAAGCAATTTGATCATTTCCATATGTATAAATCCAGAGAAAAGCAAACAGAACTGCTGCTTTCAATAGCAAATGGAAGAAATCCAAGTTGCTGCAGTCTCACTCTGCTTTTTCACTCCTCCCCTCCCCTAACACTGAGCATGGTTAACCCAACCACTGACATGATCAGCAAGAAACTCATCCCTTGAAGGAGGAAAACAGTTTTCTGCAAGACCAGCTTCCTGAACCAGCTTACACAAACCCCAGTGCGGTCTCAAGGGATGGGGGAGGCAACCTGCAGTCAAGGGACAGAGCAGCAGCCACAGCTGCCCCTGGCATGAACTGCTCTGGCCCTGCTCCTCACTCCAGAATGGGAGGAGGATGCAACACCTGGCTTTGCAAAGTTGATGCTATGGTGCAGATGCCCACTGAACCTTAGGTGTAAAATCAAACCAAGTTAATAAACTTATATTCATACAGGTGGTTAGACTCAATGCACAATGTTTGCTGACCTTGAAACGGAGAAACATGCTGGCATGTTGCTTGAGCAGCTCAAGGACATGGAAGAAGGAATGTAGATGTTAAGCACAGCTGGGTAGTTCATATTCAATGTAAAACCTTCCACGGCCCAAACAAGTCACCCTCTGGGTGGAAAGTTGGATACAGGAGCTGAACTACTCAGACTTTAGGGGACAGAACTGTTGTGTGTGTCAGACCAGCAGCAGACTTTGGAGGTTTGGCTTCTGGCATCGCCTCTTGCCCAGATGAGACAACTGAGAACTGAAGTTATTTGTTTCTGTGGAAGCTACAGTCCATTAGTCTGGAGAAGGAGAGTACTGGGGGAAGGGCCCTGGCGTCAACGTTTTATAATCAAATCCACTGTCTGCATCAAAAAAAAGAATGTAGCTCTTGGCTGGTCATGTCAGGTCATGTCAAAGCAAGAGCCTTCGATTGTTTAAGATGCCTTCAACTCTGGGTCTTTTGAAAATCAGCCTAAGGTATTTCATAGACCATAGATTTTGAGATTTACAGAAATAGTAGTATTTTCAGAATTCATGTTAGCACAACTTATTAGTTAGAAGAAGTAAGTCATGACTTGCATTCCTTCATTTGGCAGCCAACAAAGCTTATTACAAAGTTTGTATCTCAATTATATCTGATACCAGCAGCCGTAATAGAATCTGTCAGATGAACTTGAATGCATTCAAATTACCAATGCAAATGGCTGTTATTAATTGGGGCAGGGCAGAGGCATTCAATTGCAGCATGAATCATCCTCCCATTGGGAGGCAGAAAGCAGAAATCATTTTATGCTTGAGTGGTTACAAATGCAGTGTTGTGAATACTACAAGCTGCTCTCAGGGCTGGAGACACTAGCACCAGAGTGAAGGGTTACTAGTTTTTCTGAGAGCAGTCACAGCTGTATCTTACATGATTTTACTTCTGAAATTAATTTCTAATAAGATGCCTTTCTACTGTGTTTCAAGTTCTGTGGATTTGATCGTTTAAGAAAAATAAATTAGCTGCATCTATTCAATAAGTAGATAACATGGATAACCAGTGCACGAGATTCCATCTGTTGATTTTGCCTTCTGATTTTGTTTCACACAAGCAGCTTATTTGAAGCATTCTGAATTAACATTGTAAGTGCTGATGGAGAAGGAACTTCTAGATCACGACACATCTGTGAGAAGTGCTGTGAGGCAGAGGTTATCCCAACCCTGGTGCAGGCAGCCCATCTGGTTCCCCATATGCTTTGTTCTCCACTCCTTGACAGCTTGACCAGGGGTTTGCTGCAGGTGACAGTGTCCTCATGGACTCACTGCAGGGCCTGATCCCTTCCCATGGGCGCTTGCTTGGACAGGTTTAGCAGTATCTGAGTTTGGATGAGGCCGCCTGCCTACATCCAGGATGCTCTGGGACTAAACCTGCTTGAATTTCTCCTGCCTGCCATGGAAGGGGCAGCCCTTGCCCCTGATACCGACCCAGAGTCCTCATGATACTCTGGCCTTCTTTCTGCCACAGGGGTGCATGGTTCTTTCAGGGCCTCATGGGCCTCTGAACATCTGCATTGTGTTGTGAGATTACACCAGTATTCTTACACAGTTTTAAACAGTATTTTATTGAATATTCATGTCTATGTTTTGCCACAAGGTTACAAATTACTCATTGCACAAGCAGTCAACAAATAAGTGCAATACATTATAGGTAAGACAAAACATAAGGAAATATTTTCTGTACCTTTAAGGAAAGGCATATATATTTTTAGTCCATGCTGTAGTATGGGAAGGTAAAAAAGTAAAAATTAGCAGGCAGTAAAGTGACAACACAGTATAAAGAAAACAGCTGGAAGGAATAAAGAAGCATCTTACATTTCAAGTATATAATGAAACAACAATCAGAGTACTAATTCTGAGAAAAGAGACCATGGATGGCAGTTTTCCAATGGCTTACAAACCCCTTAGAAGAAGTACTGATGGGAAGTAGACATTTGCCCTATTGAATTCATCATTTTACCAGTGAAACATGTTCTGATGCCAGTCAAGCAATATCAGAGAGGCCAGACTTCTGAGTTAGTAATTCCCTTTTCTATGTGCATAACCAGTATCAGTATTTATTGAGAAACTATTCTTAAAAAGTTGGCTTGTGTGCAACTAGATTGTTCCACATGATTTGCAAAGAATTTGGTAACATGTAGGAGTATAATTAGAATATATTTATCAAGGAAACCATCTTATCAAAAGAATTAATGAAGCTTAATTTTGAAGTTATAAAGGAACAGCATCCTTCCAGAAATCCTATTTGTACATGGAATGCTGAAATGGATGGTAGGGACAGTCTCAAATGCCTCTAGAATAAAAACTAACTTGCTGTTTTTCCATTCTATTCATGCTCAGCCTTCTCTTTCAGTTGCTAAAAACTTTGTGTGTCTACAAGTGCTTCCCTTAGATCAATTACAGGGCTTTTATTCTACACTAGGGCTAAATTCTCTAGATGTCATATCAGTAAATAAAAATTGGTATCATAAAACCACAATTAAGAGCAAGTATCGTGGATAGCATTTACCAGCTAGCACTGGGAACCAACCCTACAAAGATATAGTGCTGCCATCTTATAATTTCATCAGGAATCCCAGTACATTTGACTAAAATGTCAGGTTTGAGCCTACCAAGAATAGCCTCTCTCAATATATGATCTTCTCTGCAACAGGAGCTTCTAACCCCACATACCTGCTGTATTTCAAAACATATTCCGAAGGCCGAAAGAGCAGATTTATATAAAAAGGTCTCTGTCTAATCTCATGTCTATGAATCCACTGGCCATGGTCTGATTTTAGCCAGCTAGAATAAAAATGAAATAATAAAACACGTTGCTGGTAAGGATAATTGTTTAAGTGTCAAAAAGATTTCCACAACTCTCTTACTAGCCAGAATTCCTGTTTTGTCCTGGCTTGTTCTTGCTACCATCATCATGCAAATGCTGCAAACAGCTGTCCCCAAATTACAGAAAGTATCAACAACATTGCCTGCACGTGAATGCGAGAGATCTACCTCCACCCTTCAGTAACTGTCCAGCTGTCCACCCTGGTCAGGGTACAAAAGTAAGAGTTTAGCACTTCAGGAGGGGTCTCTAAACCTAGTGGTAGGCATGCAATCCAAACTGGAATAGGCTTGTCACCCATTTTGTCATCTTAAAAAACAAAACCAAACCCCAAGCAAACCAAAAAAGCACTCTTCTCCATGTGGCAGGGGGTGGTCTTCTCTGGGCAAGCCATCAGCTATTGATGGAAGTTGTATGATTTAACAAGAAGCAATATCTGAAAACTTCTTGACACAGCTGTCTGAATCATAATCTCTATTTCCTGTGTGGAACTGCTGGTTCTGGACTCCAGTATTTATGCCACAATGCAGGTACCAAAACCATGCATCAAGTATTACAGAATTTATTCTTTAGATGTGAATACTTTCTATTAACAATGTTGGTCCTGGTCTGCCCAAGATGATACAGAATTTACCACTTCAAATTCTAAATGCTTTTGCTACATCATTTATAATTTACGTGAATTTTCAAGTATGCAGGTGAATTTATGGAAATTATATTTAAAATTTATTATAGTTTTCCATTAACAAAACACAGAAAGATAGGTAGTTGCATTGCAGAGTACTCCATAAATCTCTCACTAGACTTCATAGATCCTATGATACAGAATACACCATTAAACATGATACAAGTGTCAGACTAAAAGGTTGTGCCACAGAAGGAAATCCAAAGGACCTGGCTGGCTGAAACTGAGGCTTACGTAGGTCTAGGCGACAGGAATTTTGTACTTCTTGCAGAATTTCACTTTCACCTACGTCCATTTCACCAAACATGTTCCGCACCTACAAAAATTCAGAAGGTTTTCCCTGAAAGCCAGACTGGCACAACAGCAAAAAGCTTTATGCAGCTAGCAAATTCAGTGCTATTTCAAGTTACCCAACTCAAACTGTATTGCAAAACCACATCTGAATGTGAGGAAATCAACACCAGTATCCTGCTGTTTGTATTCCTATGAAACACTTCCCAGAATTCAGCACAGATATATTACAGGCAAGAGTCACAGCTCTGGTTGTTCTTTGTCTTGGCTCTCTCCACATATGTAGCAAACAAACTCATGAGCTTTCTTCCCCGAGGTGAGCTCACACTCTGAAGACATCTCTAATTTAGAAGGGAAAAAATATTGCTAAATCCCACAGATTGATTAGGTGTGATGAATTTGAGCCTCTTCATAAAGTCAATCTGCCACTCGATGAAGTCAGAATTATGTAGCTATTTTGGCAGATTAACTGGAATAGTGCAAATTTCCCTGAGTTCTGTTCATCCAACATGCCCAAAAAAGACAAGTGGAAGGAAAGTGAGTGAAGACAGTGAAAAGACAGTGAAATATATGTTGTCTGTAAGGCTTCGTGAGTAATATCTGCTTACTTATCCTGTAAATAGAAGCAGTAGGAGGCAAGCAGTCTGGAAGTTTCAGCAGAGGCATTTCTAAAAGTTACAACTGAGGGGGCCCTACTCTTATACTAAGTCTCCTTCCCTCCTCTCCTCCCTCATCCTTCTAGACTAACTTCTGCCATTTACCCTTAAAACTTGTGATCTAGTTATATTTATGGCTTGTTAGTGATCTGGTCATGGCAGAAGCCTTTTGAATAGCAGCCCAATCCCATGACAAGAATTAAATTGATTTGCAGGAGTCAACATTCCTTACTGCCCCAGCAAACACAGCCAGACTGTGGTGCTGGTACATCCGCAGTTTCTCCAAACCATGAAGTGATTCCATTTAGAAGTCACTGATGTGTGTTTATCAGATTACTGCAGAGAGGAAAAGTTCCAAAGAGCTTTGTCTGCTCTCTCTCATTTTCCTTTATTCTCGTAACACTCTCTTGCCATCTTGGTTTCTTTCCCAGCATTTGGAATTACTGAATTAGGTGCTTACATTCCCTCATATCTCTCTCACTGAACAAAAAAGAAAAAAAACCAAAGCAAAACACATAAAACAAAAAAACAAAGAAAAAACCCACCCAAAGAATAAACAACAAAACACCAACAGTTCTTCTTTCCCTCTTAGTAAGAAGCAAGATTCAGTTTGGATTTTAATCTTACATTTTCCACTTCCCTGAAGACACGGAGAAAGTTCTCCCTCAAGACTCCTTTCAGTTCAGTTTCATTCCATCCTCTTCTAAGAAGTTCCTCTATCAAAGAAGGGTATTTAGAGGGATCCTCCAATCCCTCAGGGAAGCTGTCGGCAAGAGTCACACAAGAATATTCAACACACATCAATGACAAATTGGAGAAGAAGGTTTTTAATTAGTCTTTTGCACATATTGACTTTTGGAGTGAGCTCACTTTGGACCCAATTCTTCCTCTGAGAATTCAACTGACAAACAGAAACAGAACTGGGACACAAGAAAAGGCTTTTTCTTCACATAGGACCCAATAAACAGAATACAACTGGAGTGAAGATGCACTTCTATAGAGGCAAGACAACAACATGGGAAGATACTGGAACAAAAGGGAAAAAAATAACCAGAAATTCATGTATACATTAATCCACACTTTCCATCTGGCCTTTAGAGTAAGAGGAAACAGCTGCATCACAGATGAAGTTAGTGCAATGCACTCATAACTGAGAACAAAAGGAAACCTGCAAACACATTATGAGTTCTGGAGTTGCAGGCAATTTAGTGAACTCTGTTGTTTACAAAGTTGGTTTTTTTTAATGCAATTAGAATAATAGTATTGGTTTGAATTAAGCAAATTGTTTAGGCAGTGGAAAGAAACCATTCAGAGCCCTCTACTGAAGAAATTAGAAAAAGCAAAACTGATCTATGCCTTGTGCTAATTCTTGTCAGAATAAAAAGCATTTAGAAATAAGAAGCTGCAAGACCTGCATTAAACAGCTGTTTTAAATTCTATTTCCATGAGATTTTGACATTATTTTGAGATAACTAATGTTTTTGATATTTTTCTGTTCCATGGGGGTATGGTGATAAGCGTATCTCAAGAAATCTGTGATGTTACTACCAGGAATTAGGACCTTAACGAGTCCCACCAATTTAACTGATGTTCTTTGAGAAAATGCATGTGATAAAATGTGTCCTTTTGTTGCAAACTGTATTTTTATTTTGAACATTATATATAGTTTCAGAGCTATGATATCATGGGAGCTGACACAGTGGGTACTGTTTGTACTTTACAGATAGCAGCCTGACTCTGCCTTTCACTCCCAAGAGCAGGCCTGACTCCAGGAGAAAAAGAAAAAAGAAAAAGGAGATGATGATTCAACAGAAAGATAAAAAGCAAAAAAAAAGTTTAGGGTTACAGCAGCAAATGCCACCCAATCTGCTTTTATTTCCTCAGCTGTAACTGCAGTGGTCCAAGAGTGAGGAGAGGCTGTGTGGGAGGCTGTTCACCGGGCTCTGCTTGCCTCCAACGCTTCCCAAGCATCAAAAGCAGGAGTGGTTTCACGACACCCAAACACTTTGGGCTTTCCCCAAGGATAGTGGAGGAAAGAGTTTTGCAGCATCTCTCTGGGCTGAATCATTTACCATGTAAAGGTTGAGGCAGCTTTTCTGTCGTTTATCTTTGGCTTTTGGAGAAAAACAACCTCTTTCACTGGTTTTGTATGCACAAACCACCATCTAGATCACACGGCTGCAGAGTTCACAGAGCATGAGGATCCATTTCTACATTTGTAGCACTATTTCATGCAGTTATAAAAATGAATCATTGTGCCCCCCTTTCATAAAACTTGGTTTAGTGCTCATCAAAAGATAATCTGATAACAGTTTTTTAGTCTGCCTTCTTTTTTTCCCTTAAATGAACCAAAACCTGCATAATTTAAGGGGCAGATGTTGATGTATGTACAACTTTACTAACCGTTCCACTCCATCGTAGTCACCACCAACTCCTATAGATTCTGAGCCTGCAATTTTCTTTATATGGTCAAAATGATCTGAAAGAAAATACCAAAGAAAACAACGTCTGAACATCCAGCAAAAAATAAATATTACAATTTGCACATATTGGTACTAGGTGACAGCTCTCCTTAATCGTGGATTCTTGTTCAAATGCATTTTTAAAAAGTCAAAAGACCCCCCCATCAGACAGCAACCTTCAAAATGACAACTGCACTGATTAAATGCAAATGAGGAAAGACACATGATCATCACAGCACATTCATCCCTAACAAGTAGTCCAATTTTACCAATAGAATTTTAATTATCCATTACCTACCTAGGTTTCCCACTCTTAATTACATAGGCTTAAGGTGTTTTCCAGAAAGTCACAACTACTTTGGGATTAATGGTTGTTTGCTCCATTTGTGAGCATCATGTCCTCCAGCTACACACACCTTGTACCTCTGGTTATTGTTTAATGAGTATAGCTCAAAAACTACCTAGAGCTAGGCTAAGGTGTGGATGGAATAAACAAGCAGTATCATTTACATGACCTTGAAGATGATTTAGGCACCAGGAAATTCTCAGAATTTATAGGAATTCATAGAACCCACAAAAACTACAGTATAGTAACATCAAACCTGCAAGGGTAGAAATATTAACAACTTCTCTGCCACAGGCCAGGACATCTGCATTGAAAGTCACCATGATAATTCCCTTGTTCTTCTTCTGAAAGATACGAAGAGACAGGTGATGAATGAACACTCAGGTCACACAAACTTCATGGGCATCTTATGCAGAATCTTCTTCACGCATCCATCAGTGACAACAGCAACACTAAGTCAAAGTTCAGATGGAAACACAAGGCTTTGCCTCCCTGTTCTTTCCCCTGGGTTCATTTTACTTTCATGTGGACTGAATCAGCAGAAGTGCAGTGACTACATCAAACAAACTCGGCCAGAATTTCACAGTATTTGCAAACATTTCATTTTTGTAGTCAAAGACTAAACACAACCCAAAGAAAATGTCTCTGAAGCAAATGTAAGCTGCTCCTCAGGGATCTGCTTCTAAATCTAATTCAGGGATGAGGAGGTGGAAAGTGAACATCATGATTTGAATGCACGTTTGCTGCAGCCCTGGCAAACATTGCCATTAAAACAAAAAACAAAACCCCCAAGAAGCAAAACCAACAAATTCCTTCCTCCAAAAAACAAACCCAAGAACCATATCACTCACCAGTTGCTGGAGGATATCATCAGGAACATTTCTTGAGTGATTACAAACAGAAAATGCTGATGAGTGGCTGAAAATTACTGGTGCTTTTGAGATATTGAGTGCAGCTTTTACTGTGGAATACGAGGTATGAGATAAATCTATCAGCATGCCCAGGCGATTCATCTCCTTTACCACTTCCTAAAACAGATGTACAGACGACAGTGTCAGTATTACGTTTCCTGAAAGGAAACCGTTTAGCTGATATATTTAAACAGATAGATTAATTCTGCAGTTGTCAGCTAGTCATTAACATGCTGTGCCTGTGTTGGTTCCTATGTACTTATTAATTCAATAGTTATTTATTCACCCAAAATTAGCCAGCACACCACTACCTGCTCAAAACTTAGAAAACTTCGTCAATCTAAAATAAGTCATTTGAAGTGTTATTCACATCTCACTGCTTGCACATATGAATTCATATATTTAATCTGTATTAAAACCACTAGCATTAAATCTAACACTTCTTTTACCCTAAGAAACATCACAGTTAATTTGGTTTGGACTAAATCCTGATCACCTAACTATCAAGAACTTCCAGTAATTAATTTTTAATGACAATTTGCTTTTGAGAAGATAAGGCCAGAAGTTGTTAGTTGCATGACATATTGCCCAGATTAGCATTGAAAGAGGTCCTTACTTGGCCAAATGCAGTCAGACCAATAACACTAGGATAAAAGTTGTGTATTCCTTTAGATGATGATTCGGACCTTAAAAAGGGGAGTGAGGGAGGAGAAACATCATTATTCTGGAGAATACAGTATCAGCAGCTGGAACCTCTTACACTACACACAGGAAAAATTACCATGTCACATAGGCAAATGTGGGGATAAGGAGCTACATAATAGCTATCTTGTTCAGGCAGTGCTTTTTATGTTCATAAATGTTTTCAGGTTCACTGATGTTGATGTTTGTAAAGGATTTTAAGACAAGCAGAGAGGTGATTGTCAGCAATTTTCTGATTAAACAAACGTCCATGAGAGAAGAAGGAGGCACTGCAATGGCAGTTACCTGCCAGCCAGAAAACCTGCTTTTCAGCCCCCTGCACAGAATTCCCCTTTCCCTCAGTCAATGCACGAAGGTATTTTATCAGTCCAGCAAAGAGAATTTGCTAAGATTCTCATAGAGGATCCAAGTACCCATCTCTGTAGCTCCATATGGGACCTGCCCTTTTGAGCTGGCCAGAGAGGACAGTGTTGAAGGCTGCTGACTGCTGAGTTTTTGGATAGCATTCACCCTCTTTTATCTACATCATATGCATTTTCAGTACTTTTCTTTTTGTCTGTTTTGCCCTATGTAACTTTCCTAATATAGCAAAGAAGATAGCAATTTGACCATCTTTGTGTTGTTAAAGAGGTTTAAAGTGTCCAAATTATGAACATAACAAGCACTACTGAGAGATGTAGTCTCCCACTGTAGACATGGCAAATGATTTACCCCCAAAACCTATCAGCTGGACCTGGTTCAAAGTCTTTCACAGGATAAGTTTGTGCCTGAATCCGTATTTCTCCCATCATGCAGCTGCCACTCCTTTGCATTAGACAGTCACACAAAATATGCACATTAGTTACCAAGGAGTGTTGCAGGAATGTGTTAAAGTCATGTAACGAACACCTAAGTCATAGTACATCCTCAGTGTTGCCAAACTGCTGTCAATGGAGTGGCCACCTTCTATTCCAATCAAACATGAAATCTTTCTACTGTCAGAGATACCTGGAAAACACAAAGGAAGATAATTCCAAAGTAATTCCATGACTGATAAGAAGCCAGCACTACTGAGAAGCAATTGTTTGTGTAAATTGCAATACAGACATTTTCATAGAATTGGGGCTTGCAGAGCACATGTTTATATGGCAAATTTTCTCATGACTGCAGTGGACCAGGACTGTGCACAGAGTCAATGGCTGTGGTTCAGAGAAGATGTTGAAGTTGCTCTTTAAAGCAGGATAACTTGTCTGCTTGCTTCTCTCTGTACATACCTCCTGCATTCACATTTTTTAAAAATTCTTTTACAAGAAGGAGCATCACCTTGGGAAGTCATCACAAGTTCCAGCTCTTCATAGCTGTTACACATCCTCTTGACAACATCGATTTGCTCTAAGGTCAGGCGCACAGCATCCTTGTTCTGAGCGCTGCAAAGAACATACACTGACCAAAACTGAAAGAGACATTGACAGGTAAAGCAGATAACTTGTGTTTTGACTTGGAAACTTCTGTTTGCTCATAGTTCAGGAGCACAGACCAAAATAACTTCCTGCAGTTTACAGAGGAGTTGCCACTATAGCTTTTCCCCCAAAGAAAGAGTTATGATGCAAGACAAAAGCACCCACTCCAGACATGATTAAGGCCTTCTGATACACTCAGCTACTCCACAGTACATGCAGGAAAGCAGATATAAGCTTCCTTTAATTTCTACATCACAAAACAAATGCTGCTGTTTTCACTGAGGGTACCTGAATTATAAAACCCAAGCTTTTGAAACACAACTGTCATGAAAGAGTGTCTGTGGCTTTTCAGTTTTATTATTTTTTTCTTTTTCAATACAAAGAGCCAAAATCAGGGCTAGGAGTACTTTTGTGGTTGGGAAAGAAGCAAATGTAAAAACATGGTCTCAGACTCACTGCCACGGCAGTACATACCTGAGCTCCCACATAGCCAGCCTGAAGTTTCACAAGGTTTGTGCGGGTCGTGTTGAGTTCTCTTAAGTTGACTCTACTGAGTCTATTTTGGTAAAGTATTCTCAGCTGCAGTACAAAGTCATTGTGGCTAGAATAGAAAACAAATAGGGCTTGTGATAGAAATAAGTTGTTCCCTTTCTAACCAAAATGTGATTTCTTCCACTGTTCATAGTCCCTTAGACTCTTAACTGCCAATAATCCTTGCAGCAATAGATGCCTAAAGGTCTCCCTTCTTTTCTGCCTTTTCTGCTTCTTACCCCATCCCACCAGTGGGCAGGCTGGGGGTGTACAATAAGCTGGGACTGGACACAGCAGAGACAGCTGACCCCAGCTGGCCAAAGGGTCGTTCCAGATCGTATGGGTCATGCTCAACATATGAAGCTGGGGAGAAAAAGGAAGGCAGGGGACATTCAGAATCAGGATGTTTATCTTTCTGAAAATGTTACAAGTGATGGAGCCCTGTGTCCCGGGGATGGCTGAACACCTTAGTCATGGGAAGTAGTGAATTAATTCCTTGTTTTGCTTTGTTTGTGCATGGCTTTTGCTTTCCTTATTAAGCTGTCTTTATCTCAACCCACGAGTTTTCTCACTTTTCTGATTCTCTCCCTCATCCCACCCAAGGGACAAGTGAGCAAGGGCTGTGTGGGGCTCAGTTGCCAGCTGGGGTTAAACCATGACACCTGGCCAGAAAATCCCAATGGTGTTTAGAATAACACGATCCTACATTAAGTACCCTCTGAACCAAAATTCCTTCCTGATACATCACTGCAGCAGTAGCTCAGTGCTATGTGCTCATAAACAGCCTATGTCTCTGCTAATCTAAACACACTTCAGCATTTCCCCCTCACTTGTCAGGACTCACAAAGAGGGTTTAGTTGAATATATTTTATATACCCATCGATTAAACGTGCATCTTGCATCAGCTCAATAGCTCTTTCTCTCATTGATTTCTTGCAGCCGAATGGCACAATATCAGAAAAGAACAACAACAGCCAGAACAATTTTGCTGTATTTCTCTTCATTTCCATTTTCCTGTGGAAAAAGTGCTAAAGCACAGGGATACCACAATTGTTCAATGACAACAATGAAACAGCAAAATCTCCAGTCTGCAGAAGCCGTAGGCTTAACAGTACAGGCAGAGTTGAATGCCTCTCCTTCTGATAAGGCTGGCGTGAATTCTGCAGGAGGACAGAAAAAAACCAAAGAAATAATAGTAAACAGAAGGGAAAGTAGCATTGGAAACTCTGAAACTGCTACATTCTCCCAAGGATTTTAAGGTCTCTGGCTATTGTGCTCTTGCACATATGACTGCTCCTCAAACTCTGCTGCTGCCACCAGCTCACTGCTGAAGAGAACCAACTGTGCAGTCAGAGCTGGCAGGCTGAGCCTGCCACATCCTGGACTCACACCTCCCAAAACAGCTTCCAAAACAGCTGAAGAAGATTATTTTTTCATCATGTTAACTGGGCTTGTTCTCTTTATAGGGGAAATCTCACACTGAAATGAGCACTGAAACTGTTTTCTGAGCAAGTTGAGCAATGAACTGCTTCTGAGTAAACTGCCTTGTTAACATACAGAACATCAGAGTATTTTCAGAGGAAAGCTATTGAAATCTGACAGTTTCCCAAATCTTAGCAAGCACAATATGTGCCAAACTTGAAAGGCTCACCTCATGGAGAAATGAGTACAACAACAACAAGAGTAATCAGAGCACCTTCTGCACTTCTTAAAATACAATGTTCCAACATCTGGACAACAGTCCTTCAAGAGGCATTTTTACAAACGGATGAGAAATAGCTCCTGCCCTGTGTAAAGTTAATGGAAGATCTACCAGGAGTTGCAAATACCTTTACAGATAAAAGGTTGGGTTCACCTATACCCCACTCAGAGTTACTGGCAACATTACCTATAAAGCTGAGAAGCACTCACTGCCTTCATTCCTGGGAGTGACATCCTAATTGGAGGCACACACCCTCAGGGGGGACAGAGCCATAAAGAAGCAGCAGGACCATAGCTGCCATATAAGGATGCAACAAGGGCGCTTTGCTCTTTGAAAAGAGATATATTTTAAAGGAAATTTCTCCGTTAAAAAAGGATGTTTTTCTGTATGCTTCTGTCATTTACCATCTTCGGAAATATGGGACAGCTGCCTGGCCCCTCCTCTCCTTTCCAGCAGGCAGGCCAGGCCTCAGTGCAGAAGGTTCAGTAAACAGCTGCTATTTCAGTGGAGCGAATCTCAGTTAGGAATGGCATTCCTTTCATCCCATCTGGAGTCCTTCTTTTCCATTTCATTTTTTATTAAGAGTCTTGACAGCCATTACATTAATCCTCAAATTTGTTGAATTATTGTGCCAATTCAAATATACAAAATACATTAAAATAGATCCCACTGCTCAAAACAGTAACATCTCCTGAAAAATGAAGAAGGTTCATCCCCTCCGCAGTCCAGTTATACTGAGATCTCATACAGATAATCCTAGTGTAGCTCTGAATTACCTACCTCAGATCATGGCAGCATCTTGGTTGCAAGAGACAACACAAAGTGACCAGAACCTTAGGTAGAAACTTACTTGCTGATCACTGGTAAAAGCTTGGGTTCTCCCTATTCTTTGAATAATAATTAGACGTAATTAGTAAAAATAAATACTAAACACACTTGTAGGAGCACAACACATCCACCATACTAAGTATGTTTTGAAGAAAAGCTACTGGTCTCTCTGAAATTCTCCTTTTTATCAGGATGGTCTTTCAAATCTTTCTCAGTTTTTCTTGAAATTCCTTCTGCCATCACCAGCTCTAAGTCATGATTCCTGACATGTCAGGTTTATCTCTTCTTCTGCTTGGAAGCCCCCTTAGTGCTGTGCTGCAATTCCTAGTTTCCAACCTGCTATTCCTTCACTGCCTGTGCTGTAATGTAATGAAGTTCCACCAGGAAATAAGAAAACATGGTGCTTATTGCTTAAAACTGGGATGAAAGAGAATAAATACAGTAATGTTTGGAAGGCATTTCAGGGGAGCTTGTCCCAAACCTCCTGGGGCAAAGGAACCCACCAGAGGCAATTACAGTTCTTCATACACAGGGGAAGGGTGCTGCACACATTTTTCCAGTCTAAAGAGAGCACTTTGCGTTATTCTGGTCATGGCATGCAAATGAAAGATTTTGAGGATCAGTGATTGCTAGAAACACAACCATCCACAAAATCCTCCCTCTGATAACAGTACAGTCTTAGAATAGAAGGTTTTTTTCCATAAATATGCATCGGCAATATACATGCATTGTGAGACCCAAAAACTTTGGTGGAACAATGCTTCTACAAAACTGTAAAGATTAGAGAGCAATCAGAAATTGTTTCTTTTCTGCTCTGGGGCAACCATAGAGATTTCCCTCAAATGTCAAAGCACAAATACAGACTTACCCTTTCACCACAAATGCAGACTTTGCTACCACAGAGAAAAAAATCCTTATATCTCTAATCTAGAAAATGTTAAATTTGTTTGTGGCAGCTCAGCATGTGAAATGTTAAAAAGAAAAGGTCAAAAAACTGCCCAAGCAGCAGAATTCCGGAAAGTTAGTACCACAAAAACAAATTAGTTTCTGTAGTCATGTTTTGATTGCAAATTCCTCAAACTGAAATACAGGATAGATCTGCAACCTGAATCTCTAGAACTCTGCCAGATCCTGACAGAAGGACTCGAAAAGACAAACTAAGATTTTATAGCTTATTATGTGCCCTGGCCTCATACACATATAGAAGTCCATATAATTTGTCAGTTCAAAATGCTTAATGAGAAAGTAGCAAACCTTCTTCACACAATAAAACTGTTCTGATGCTATAAAAACAGATACACACTGTCGATTGTGGTCCAAATATTTACTATTTTTTCGTGAAGTCAACAGCAATTTTCAGGAAGATTTTTCAGCAGGAGCTATGTGCTCTTCAAGTGGTTTGACTGCTAAAATAAATCATTTTTATCCATACATTACCAAATCTCCATTCTGTGTGTTTGTGCAAAAATGCAATTCTTTGTGGCTACAAGAATTTTCTATGGATTTGCTATATCAAAGTATCTTCTCGGTTTCATGCAAAATATTCTTTATACTATGACAGTGAGACTCATTTGCCTTTGAAACTGTTTAGGTAAAAAAGAAGACACATAATTATATCATCATTCAGAGATCAGTTCTTGAAAACTGAAGGAGTATTGCAAGCACACAAAATTAAGAACATGGCGTATTAGCATGCCTGTTTAAACAACATTTAAAATACAAAACCCACACAGCCTTTTTCATGCTGACTGAGCAGAGCTGAGAAGTAGAAGCTGAAAAGGGATTTATAGCTTTTCTTTTGCTTATCTAAAGGCTCCTTGGAGCAGTTACCTTCTTCAGATAATGCAGCTGAGGTGAAATCCACATTCCGCTGTGTTGGATACAACAGCTAAAGCTTGGCACCAAATCTGCTTGGCATCACAGCAGCAACCAAGAAACCTCCTCTATTTGTTTAGCTCATGTCACAGGCTGCACACACAACAGGCATTTGGAAATTGCCTCTTTGCGAGATGCAAGGTCTGTGAGCAAGCTTTCAGCTCAGCTACACCCACGTGGGAGCCCCACAAGCCTTTTGCTGTGCCTTGTTGAAAACCCAGCATTTCCTCCCTCTCGTGGCAGCCTGGCTGTGCAGTTCACAATGCCTCTGTTCACTAGCAGATGATGTGTTAAAATCACTCTGTTTGTACTATTCAGAAATAGGTGCCTCTCACCACAGAATAATTGAGGTTAGAAGGAGTTTCTGGTGGGATGTCATCTAGTCCAGCCACCTGGTCCCAGGTAAGGTAACTCCAAAGTTAGATCAGGTTGCTCAGGTCCTCACTCAGTAGAAGTTTTGATATCTTCAATGAAAAAGATTATTCAACCTTTCCAGGCCCCTGTTCCAGTGCTTGCTTATTCACATTGACTACATTTATGCCAATAAATATCCACCTCTTGTTACTATACCTGCTGTATTTTGTTCAGGACTTACTGTGCCACTGTATTATATTTGTAAAGGTCAAAATTGTCACGAGGTACGGGTGACCTTTCCAAAGATAATTATGTCTCTGAACCTGCTGTGGCTTTTCACTCCCTTTCAAACCTGAAAGTTTGGAAACAAAGAAATATATGCAAAACCATGATGCTAGAGTTTCACAAGAAGTAAAGTTTGCTTATCGTAATTTTTATTTTACTCCGTATTTTGTACTGGAAACCAAAAGGGGATCATGTTTTGTTTATGATTCCATTGCAGAGAAATGACAAAGTCTCATGATCAAATCTCCCACGGACCTGTTTTGCAAGTCATGTCTTAAGTGGAACACACATTCATCATCAAGCCTTTAGTTCCCACTAACTGGAAAACTTAAACAGAACCCCCCACATCCCTGAGAATTCTGCTGCACATTGCTAATTTGGTGAACTGCACTTAAAAACACTTACCATTCCCTTCTGTGAACTAGAGAACCCTAAACAGTACAAATGAAGTAACAAGAGAAAAGAAAAATATTTTCTTTTCAATCAATGGTTATTTTCTAACCATTGATCTGAAAGTTTGATCCAGGCCAGAGCCATTATTATGCCTATGACAGGGAACTATCTTTCATATTTAAATTAAAGCAACAATTAACAGGTTCGCTTTCCTTTTCCATTTGTGGTCTAGTTCTAGCCCATATTTCACTGTTAATTTTAAACTTTTCAGATTTTCATCTCTATCTTCCAGAGTAAGTAAATATCACATAACCATCAGTGCTCACAATTTTTTTCCCCATTTTCTGAATTTTCTCTCCTTGCAAAGTCAAGTTAAATCTCTGATCTCATTTCTACCTAAAACTCTGTTTCCGCATGCCTGCAGAAAAACTAAGCTCACTGACTCCTTGTTCAACAACAGTTTTTGCTGAGCCACTAAGCACCTTCTTGAGCTTTTAACAACTCACCTCTTTGCAGATTCAGAACACAACTGGTTTTTAAAGGTGCTAAAGGCCAAACGCTTCCTTTGGCTCACAGTGAGGTTTCTTCTATAATTTTATTCCTATAGCCCTGGATTAGTGTTAACAGCTGTCTGTGTGTGATAATTCTTACAATGTGACATTTGTAATGTACATCCTTCCTGCAGAGTTCATCTGGCAGGACTGGTCTCTTAATAGATATCCCAAGAGCTATCTTGATTGTCCAGAATGTTGTTACACAGCTGTCTCTCTCTGATAATAGCTATCCCTATGTTTATATCATGTCATAGTCACCTCACACATATTTTGGACCAAGCTGAGAAGCTATAAAATAGCTGCAACACTTACACTCAAATCAGCTGCTGTCAGGAGACAGAGGAAAAACATTATGCATTGGAACTACCTTTCACGCTAAGAAGGCTTGTTCCAGCCCAGAGCATCTCCATTGATTTCAGCACTTACACATCCCAACCACTTCCCAGCACAGATTCAACTATAGATGACCGCAGCTGGGAAAGTAGGACTTTGTACATGCAAATGCCTATTGCAGCAGTCATTTTTAACTGCAATTTGATTTTCTGTAAAGTTCTGCTATTCTACCAGCCCCTGGCAACAACTACAGTACATAATAGCACTTTAGCATTTAGGATGGATATAGTTTTGTATGTGAATCAGCTTTAAAACCACATCGCAATTGCTTAGGGACAAGCCACATTAACATAGTATTGTAAATCCTGCTTATCAAGTATTCAAACTTACTGTCTTACTTCCGTGTGAAGATTGCAATCTCCAGGGCAGTCAGTTTGGCATTTCTTGAGTGTAGATATCAGTATTGTAATTAGAAACTGTTACAACACGTTAGAAAGGGGAAATCCTGTGTACCAGGATTTCTGTTTGCATCAAAATAGCAATACAGGCAGACTTAACTATTGCAAATTGATTTCCATCTGTTTCTTCTACTCATCTCAGCATTAGTTTCAGGTCCTAAAATGAAGAAAGTTCTCACTTGGAGGGGGTGGTGATGGGAGGTTCTTCTGTAATTTTAATCTGTTTAAATCAGCATGGTTGCAACATATTTCTCAGATGACACCTTATGAGAAATATTAATCTTGAGAGATCAAAGAAAGAGGTTAAAAACCAAGTAAGTAAAAAACTTTTTCCCATGTTGCTCTGCTTTATGGGTGCCTGAAGCTGCCCCAGTTTCATGACTAATTTGACCAGCACCCTGAAGTCAGTTCAGGGGATGCCATACACTCTCAGGATGTGAACGTACAGAACCACATCAACTGGCACCAGTCGCCAAACACAAAAGAAACAGGAAGCACTAACATAAGTTTTTCAAGATACCACCAAAGCTCCTAAGAAGGAAGCTAGAGCTAAATGCTACCTATAGCTGAAAGCAAATGTAAACACCAGGTCTGGTATTGAACAGGGAAGCAGCACCTCTCCAGGGCAGCGTTGTGCTTCTGGCTCTCACAGCACAAGGATGTCTCAGACTCTGCACTGGGATCTGATTGTCCTTTGTATAGAAGCACATACATATTTACAAATATATCACATTAGGACCCAGATAAAGACATCTTGTTCTTCCGTGATAAGGCCAAACTGTGAGAGATCACTCACATCACTTTGTCTCCTCTCACTTCACAGAAGAGCTGTGCACAAAGCCACAGGGGCACACAGGAAGAGATACATTGTCTTAAATCTGTTGACATAAGCCAGAACACGTTCTTTATTCTGTAAAGAATACTTAACAGGTATCAACAAGCATCCTGGTTCGAGGTTTATTATGGTTTTGACATATTCCTGTCCTAGTGTCTGCCAAACCTGTATGCCAAACAGTCTTCTCTTTCTGTAACTTTATTCCAACATAATTTCTGTTAGAACAAAAATCATTATTTTTTACTCAGTTGGTTAGTTATAAATGAATAACAAACTTTGTTAAACAATTTTACCTGCCTTACCAAAAATTAAACTGCAGAAGAAAGTTTGCTAACAGTGTGGATACAATGTTTTGACTGTTTAAATGAAGTTGTTCTATTTTTATTACAAATTCTAGGTAAGGCAAAAGGCATTTGTAGGATATTTGTAACCAGCTACCTGTCCAGTAAGGACGACACAAAAAAGTCATGTGAGGACTTAATAGAAAAAGTGAGATACCTAAGTTCAGTTCTGATCCTTCACCCAAGTGACTCAAAAGTTACAGCTCACAAAAGGTGAAAGGATTTACTTATTCCTGCCCTGGGAGGTTTGCACTTGCTGCAGCACTTCATCATAGCTCCTTCAAGAGCAATGCTACCCCATAGAGCTCAACTTGGGGCCTGGTGGATGAGTAACTTCTAGGGGGATGAAGGTTTCTGTTCTTTCAGGAGCTATCCAGATGTAACTCAGGAAAGAGATTATGGAAAGGAAATAAATCTGAGCTCTCATTTTGGGGGACAAATATGCAGAGCAGTCAACAGGACCTCCTGGATCTCTTGGGGGCATACTTCAAGAGGAATGACCACTGCACCTTCTCTTTCCACTTGGGATCGTAACTGGAAAGGGTTGAGCCAACTGCAAGTGTTTCTGACCTACCACTGCTTGTTTCCTGGTTGTGTCTGGGTAGCTCATTAGTCAGCCTAAAGGGCTTTTCAGCCTGAATCAGCCTTTCAGAAAGCACCAAGAGCTGCTGAACCCAAAGCCACAAACAGGCTTTTGATCTGGATGTTTATTTTCCCTTAAATGAACCTGAATCTGAGATGTAACCCACATTCTCCAGAGAGAGAGAAAAGTGTGACAGTAGGGTTTTTGCTTGTTTTTATGCTTAAGTGCCCTCCTTTCACTCAAAAGTCAGGAGGCTTAGAGAGCTAATGCAGAGGTATCAAAAAGCTGAACCATGACTATCAAAACAGTAGGGCTGGTTTACAACATACCTGATATTCACTGCAATTAGGATCTGAAGCACCCATTAGCAATCAGAAAATGGACAAATTAGTTTGTACCTACACAAGCTAAACATATTACCATTTAAATACTACAATCTAATGTCTTGGAGTTTTTTTTCCGCTACCCTTATTCTTAGGATTGACATCCTCCCACTCTTCTCCTTAAACAGGGATTGCAAATTTGTTCGTTGAGGTCCAGTACTATCCTCTCTCAATAAGACACTTCTGATGCCTGTTTAGTCAGGGATAAAAATCCAATGCTTTTAGCCCAAATCAACTCAGACAAAAGCAACAGCATCTGGCTTCCAGTTCAGTCTTGATCTTGACCATCAGTGATGCCTGTCAGACTTCTACATTTTTTTCTTCTCACAGAGTATTCAGTGTCCTTTTACTACATCTTCCCACTCATGTTTAAATATTTGTTATCTTCATCTAAAAAGCAACAGAGTTTCTAAAGAACAGCAGAATTTGTACAGCTGAGATATTTCATGCAGCTCGATCCACAGGATATTGTTGTTTCTGGTTTTCAGATGAAACACTGTGAATTTTGAAGTACCACACATAATGTGGGTGTTCCCAGCAAATCAGACATTACAGGTTCACTTGCTATTTATGCTCCTGTACTTATTCAAGTGACTTGATCTTCTCCTCCGAGTTGGACTAATGAAAGGTCTTATGGCAAGTACTTTGTCTTGGCATGGTCAGGTCCCTTCTGACTGCATTTGGATTGGGAATTCTCAGAGACAGGAGATTTCTCCCTGTCAAAACCACATGATTTAAAGCAGTTGAGAAATGGCACAATGAAGGAAACAAAAGAAGGAATCTTTACCTTTGTCAAACTTTTGACTGCCATGGTAAACGTACTTTTGGGATAAGTTTTCAGCAAAGCATTTAAGAAATTATTTCCTCATGAGTAAGGCCAGCCAGGAATACTTCCACACCAGCCAAGCTCCATTTAAAATCAGATTTGCAGCATCTCAGTTCCCTAATGGAAACAAGCTGAGTGCCTGCACATAGTTTTCTGGATGTCTAATTCAGCAGGTCACTGCCCCTTTCTATCCAGAATATTCACCTTTCCTCCCCCTGCCCCAGTTATAACACTTCCACAGAAGTGTGTTGTTCCTTCTGTAAGAACTTAGTTAATTGTTGAATTTTTTTTTTTTTTTACAAATCTAAACAGTCCTATGATCTGTCCCTCCTCACTGCAAAAACTGTGCTGGTCTCTGCCCATTTTCTGCATTGTGTGCCATGAGATCTTTCAGATCTGCAAAGCTGTGTTTGTTCTGCAGGTGACACACAGAAGCAACTGCTAAATAGCTGCATGCATTGTCTCAAATCCCCTGCAGCAGAAACCACACATGTTGCAGTTTTTATTACTTTGCCCAAACCTACTAAAAGACAAAAATGCATGCTTTCATTTGCTGTGATTGTTATAGGTGCTTTTAAAATAATCCTTTCTGGTATGACTGTCCACTAAAGAATGGGGGGAAAAACAAAACCACAAAAACCCCAAACATCAAAAATACAGAGATAGCCATTGAAATCACTTTCAACAGCCTTCTCTAATATGGTTACATGTATGTTGCCCTGGTTTTTGCTAAGCCTTCTGTTTTTAACCTTGGAGTCAGATTCTTTCTCACAGTTTCATGTAAATAATAGCCAATGTTTACTTAACGGTGTTTTCTGGTTTTCATTCCTTTTGTGATAAGAAAACTTTAATGAGCACCTTTTCTCTCCAGTGGGATTGAGAAGCAAGTGACATGTCCTCCAATCCCTTGTGCAGTTGAGAAATGTATAAGACGTGATATATGTAAATAATAAAAGTCTTTCCCTCCTTTCTGCTGAACCTGGCAGGTGTGAAAGCGTCCTTATTGTGTTTTCCCAAACACACATGTAGGTATATGAATAATATTACAAGCAGTAATCTTACAGTGGTCACATATCATCACAAAAGGAAAAAGCAAAACATATTTAAGCTTCATGATTTAAGGCGGGCTGTGTGCATAAGGACGAGAGAGAACCACAGCAGATAAAGTCCTGAACTGACTCTATGTCTGAGGGCAAGAAAGGTTGAGGGCGTCACCGGAGCTGCCTGCAGGCAGCGAAGGAGCCGAAATGTCAGTAGATGGCACTCGGGCTGCAGCACAGCCCCACAGCTCGCCCGGCCCCCGCAGAGATCCCAGCAGACACACGGAGCACTCGGGAACTGGAAGGCTGAAAGGTGTCCGAGGTCCTGTGCCACAGCACGCGAGGCAGCCCCGCCGGGGAAGACCCAGAGAGCTGCAGGTGGCCCAGGTCCAGCCGCGGCGACCTGCTCACGACAACGGGAGATCATCCTTTCCACTGCAGCTTAGACATCTTTCCTGCCCAGGCCACTTTCCGCCTCACCCCATAATTGCCCGGAGCTATGGGGGGAATGAGAGATCTAGCTCCAGATCGGTTTTTAAGTGAGGGTATAATCAGAGCAGGCTACGGAAGGCAGCACGGTCACATCTCAACAAGAGCTTAGAAAGAGTCGCAAGCCAGGGCAACTCTCAGTTCCTGAACTTTATTTCTAAAATTAAGGGGATCTCCCCAGTCCAAGCCTCCCACTCGTAAGAGCCGGTGGTGCCCCACTCTGATCAAGGGCCTGGAGTTGTAACCACTGAAAATAGGGGCAGGTACTCTTCTCTGCAGGCAGCTGTCCCACATCCATAAATCACTGTGTGCAGGTACGGTTAATGTTTGCCTAAACCTTGCTCCCTCCTCACTGTCTGCAGAATCCCTTAAGAAATGTGAGGAAACAAACCATAAAAACTAACCTACTTAGTACATTCTAAAACATATGTACTGTTTTTATAAGCGAGCATTAAAACCACAGTAACTGAGACATTAATCTTTAATAAAAACTTCTGTTTAAAATACATATCTCTGTTCCCTGGCAGGGAATATTTCAGCTGCTCACAGCTACTGAGACCGAACATTTCCAGTGCAGATGCTGTTGGCACTACTGGGCTGAACCCAAAATGTCTTTGAAGCTGGATCAACAAGGTCCATGAATATTTAGGCACTAAGGAATTTGGGCAGATATCCCAGAAGTGGCAGGACCCAGTGCTGAATCTAAAGCTCTCCCAGCTTTTTGTGTTGGAGACACAGCTATTCAGACAGCTTTATGCTCTAATGGGAGCATTGAAGACTATGAAACAAATAAACAAATAAAATTCTTCTCTGTTGATTAAAATAAAGTATTTTAGCTTTTTTTCATTCTTATGCAGCCAGTAACAGTGCTGCCCCTCACAGAACTGCACACACTATTGTTCAGCAGCTGCTGCTTATCCATCCCTTTCGATGAGAACCGTTGCTTTGCTCTTCCCTGTCGTGAGCAGTAATGCATGGGGACAAAGCTGGCCAGGGGTTGTTTTCTGAAGGGCTCAGGTCACAGACAGCATTTGTTCTCTCTGCCACAGCTTGGCGTGGAGCTGGGAAAGCAGGTATGACAGCCACAGATCCAGGGAGTGTGGGAGGGAAACAGAAGAGGAGGGGCATGAGGAAGCCGAGCTGCTGCTGCTCTGCCGCTGCTCCAAGCTCCCAGGGCAGCCTCATCCTCTGCTCTTCTGGCACGGACTTTTTCTCTGCCACACTGGCACCAGCTGCCAAACCTCTTGGATGACACAAATTCCTCTGTCGCCTTTTTTGCCAGTCCCTGGAATAATCTGCATCAGAGACAGAGAGAACTTTGAAGAATCATCTGAAGAAAATTGCTTCTCGAAGGAAATACACGGCGTTGGAAAAGGCAAAAGTTCACCTCTGGCCACCCCTAAAAAACACAGACGTACCTGTCAGCAGTTGGGGCTGCAGTGACTGCTCCTTGCCTGGCTCTATGGAGGAGCAGGAAAACAACTTTGTGCTTTCCCTTGGAGCCAATACCAGCAAGTGCAACTTTGAGACCAACCAGCCAGAGGCCCCAACATGCTGGGCAGGAGCAACCAGGGGCGGCCCAGAGGTGGTGATTGTACCAGTGCTTTTTGGGTTGATTTTTCTCCTGGGAATGGTGGGAAACACATTAGTGTTGATTGTTTTGGGGCGTTTCCGGCCTGGGGGACGCCCATCACGCAGTGCCACCAACATCTTCATCCTGAACTTAAGCATTGCAGACTTCTCCTTTCTGCTCTTCTGCGTTCCCTTCCAGGCCACCATCTACTCCTTGCCAGAGTGGATCTTTGGAGCCTTCTTTTGCAAGTGGGTTCACTACTTGGCCATGGCAGCAATGCTGGTCAGCATCTTCACTCTGGTGGCCATGTCTGTGGACAGATACATCGCTGTGGTCCACGCCAAACGCTCGCCCTGCATCCGCAGCAAGCGCAACGCTGCCCTCGGCGTGGCTGTCATTTGGCTGCTGTCTCTCCTCATCGCCATCCCCGTGGCCCAGCACCAGGCCCTCATGAGCGGCCATCAGCAGGCACCCAACAGCTCTTTCTGCTGGGAGCACTGGGCAAACAGTTCCACAGCCAAGCAGATGTACAAGATCACCATCCTGCTGGTGGGATACCTCCTGCCTCTGCTGCTCATCACCTGCTGCTATGCCAAGGTGGGTGCGAGAGATGGGAATAATGTTTAATGGAGGGAAAGATCCCAGACTCTTGATGGCTTCTGTGTGTACATAGCTACACAGCCAAATAACTTATCCAGTCGTTTCCATATTCTCTCCTGGTACAGAATACTTTTTTGAGGTGGGGGGAGGGAAGGAAAACAGAATGAAATTACACCAGCTCACAAAAAGGATTACAACTACTAGGATGACACCCAGCCTGACACCCAGACTCCCTAAAGAATCTTGCTGGTTTTCATATTTTTCATTTTGTTCTTTCTAAATAACAAATGTTTTCTACTGGCAAGAGGAAAAACGTATAGAAGGATAAACATTTCTAGGTTATTGCTATGCTGTAATCAGGTTTCAAAAGCTAGATCTAGATATTGTTAATTGAGAATTGCCTACAGTGCTCCAACACTCATTATGACCCTCCCTTGAAGGGTGAGCCCACTCCTACCACCACATTTGTTTGTGCTGCCTCCAGGAGCAGCAGGACAGTCCCACCAGGGAGCAGGACTGGCAGCCTGCTCTCTGCCCATGTGCCTCATCAGTCTAGGGAATAAATGAAGACAATCTGAGGCACAAGATAAAATTCGAAGTCCATGTGAAAACTCCTGTGGATTTCAGCCTAGTGCCACCTGAGCTCTTAATATGTGCTGAACTACTGGAAGCTTGGCAGGTTTAATGCTCTTTCCAAACCTTGTTTCTTGAAAGAGAAAGTGGAGAGTTTAGAATTAAAATCTGAAAGCATCAAATTCATCTTTGAAGTCATGTTAAAACAATTATTTTAAATTTTTGGTGCTTGAATGAGGAGTTTAAATATAATACACAAATTTCAATGTCCCATTCAATATATTGCTCCTTTTTTCCCCCTAAGGTTTTATACCATCTCCATACGAAAGTAAAGAACATTTCCAAGAAGTCAGAGAGATCAAAGAAGAAGGTAAATATTTTTGGTTTAATCTGTACATTGAGTATAATACAATAGGTATGCCAGGTTTATAAAGCAATCAGCCTGGTCTGTGCTGCTGATTTACAGTTACAGTTTCTGCCAGTCCTTTTTGCCTATGAATCCTAACCAGATTTCACTATAGATTATATTCAGTTTCTACTGGTTCATTACATTCACTATCATACACTCAGTTTTATTTGCAATATATATATGAGTATCAATTCATAATTGATCTTGCACCTACACTGTCTGTAAGGATAGAACTCAACTGGTATTTGCAATCTTATCTCAGAACACGATGACTGTAGAAGTTATACACCACAGTATTGACTAGACGGGTGTTAATTTTCCTTTCCCCTCAGTGTTTTTGAACATGTTTTCTATGGTCATCTAACTTCAAATAGGTTCTGATAAACATTCTTTTAACCACCTTTTCTGAGGCAACACATTATGCAGAAATGAACTGCTGTGTATTGCCTGCTGCACAAACACCACCAGACCTAGATGGAACAGACTACGTTGAAGAACACTGTGTCTTTTTTTGCCTACTGACTTTTTGATGAATGCTGATGCTGCCACAGATAAACTGTGAATTAAAATTTCAAAATCAAGAGTATCATTTCTTGATCGGTAGTGCAGACTACAAACAGAAAGCAGAGTCAGAGTTTGGTAAGTTTAACAGCTACCATAAGAAATGGCAACCAAGATATGTTGACAGTTTTGATAATATAAAATGCAGCAAATAAAGTGTTAAGAAGCACTGTCCTTCCACACAGAATCATTTCACAATTTCACAAGTCTGAAAAGTTGCTTTAGGTCTTAAAATCACCAACAAATCCCTAAACTGGTTGTATTTAATTCCCCTCCAGATTTTCCTCACCTATGTATGAATGGCACACTACCTATTTTTTGCTAATTTTTAAGAGAATACTATCAACAGCTGAAAATTACTACTGTCACTTTCCTATAAAGAAGTTAAGAATTTCATTTATGACACTCACTTTTTCAAATGTATCCACTTGTGTTGTTTTCAGATTTGCTCTGTAGAGTTGGATGAAAAAACAGCTCTACAGTTTCTTCAACATTGGGCTTTGTTATTAAATATAGCCAAGAGGATCAATCTTTAAGAAACATCTTTGATTTTACGTGTTCAAACAAGTTAGTGGTGCAGCACTTCTTCCTCTGTCACCTAAAGTATTTTCCTGGCCATAATTATGAAACACCCAATAGCAATTCTTGTTCCATGTGGCACAGTTAGGCCTAGTTGAATAGGTGATCCTTTCAGATAAAACAAAAATTAAATATATTTCTCTACATACACACATCATCCTTCACAATATGTCCTCTTCCAGCACTGTCTGAGTAGAAATTGTCCATCTAGCCTTCCTGCACACCAAGCATCTTCTTTAGAGTAATTACTTCAAGTATTTTTTGTTGCAAACACTACTCTTAGTATTTCATAAGGAGACTTTCTTGGGCCGGTTGCAGACACACTCAATTCCTGCATATGCTTTCAAAGCATACTTGAAACACAAAGGTGAGAGTCAGTCTTTTAAAGCACGTCTGAAGAACTCTTCACACTCGAGCCGAATAGGAAACTCGTAGATGCATGTCAGTTATCGGCCACAATCNGCACAACACAGCGCAGTAGTCTCAAGCTGCACCAAGGGAAATATAAGTTGGATATTAGGAAGAAATTCTTCATGGAAAGAGCACTGTAGTACTGAAATTGTCTGCCTGGGGAGGTGGTGGAATCACCATCCCTGGATGTGTTTAAAAAAAGATTGGATGTGGCACTCAGTGCCATGGTTTAGTTGAGGTGCTAAGGCATGGGTTGGACTCAATGATCTTAGAAGTCTCTTCCAACCTGGTGATTCTGTGATTCTGTGATTCTGTGTGATTCAGTTCTGCTAATCCAGCTTCCTTCATATGTACTTAGTTGGTCCATTCGTGAAAGTAATTGTGTTTGGGTTTAATTCATAAACTTCATCAGGCATTAAGTGAACAGCTTTTGCTTATTTTACTCAAAGATATTTGACAAATTAGTCTTGATCCACATTTGAAAGATTACTTTAGTAAATACGGAACATCGAGTTTGTTCTTAAATATGTGTGACTCCAGTGGCTAAACCATGATTGCCTTGAGCTACGAGAGAAAGTGTAGCACAACAACCAAGTCTTCCCATATGAGGTGATAAAATTGTCTGAGTCACATCTGTTAATTCACAGTGTGCGTCTTCATCACACTGATATGAAAAACAAAGTGTCATATTCATAAAAAAGAGTATAGCCTGAAACTATGACCATGCAGTTCCTGCTTCATTCCTGTAATTTCAAGAAAACAGGGCATTTGAGCTATGATCCTCCTTCCACCTCCAAGAGAACAGGGTTTGGGTTTGCTCTTTTTGGGTTTTCCCATTTGGGTTTGGTTTGGGTTTTTTCTGTTTGGTTTGTGGGTTTGGTGTTTCGTTTTTAAACAGTTAAATAGCAAATTTTGCAAACAACTTTTTGTTCAAATCTCCCAATGCTCATCTGGGCTACATACGTGAATAAAGGTCTCAAAAGAATCAAATTGCAGGCTCAGAGTCCTTGCTGAACAAGATTTTCCAGTGAAAGAGTTGCCAGCATTACCACTGCAAACAGTTTGCTTTGTCACTCAGCATTTCAGAAGCTACAAGAACTCTCCTCAAGACTGAACACTTCAAGATAAAACATAGTTAAGAAAGAAAGCAAATGCCATAGAGCTCAGGCCTTGCCATAAGCAGCATTCCATATGCTGACTGGAAACACATTGCTATTATTCTCCATTATAGGTTGCTTCTGAAAAAAACAGTATTACCAGGCAAGATTTTTTAAAATGTCAAGACTTTCTTTTGGATCTTTAGCTTTCATTGACCTTGCTGGAGTCTTGGTGTAATATCAGTCCCTCCACCCCCAGATCCTATAACAGTGATAACAGGCAGAAGAGACACCATTCTTACTTACATAGTTTGAGCCATAGAACACTGAAATACAGTAGGAAGTATTACTGGGACAATTCCAAATTAAAGCCACCTGAAAGGTCATAGAGGAGCTGGTCTTTTGTCTGCTATTAATACATCCTGGAAATTTGGAAACAACATGTGAACCTCAATAAGACAAACATTTACAGAACAAGTGGGACACTTCTGGATCCAGTCCTAGGGTGATTTCTAATGAGATAGTGATAGCATGGCCAAATTAATAGTCCCAGTTGTGCAAGTACATGCCTGACTTTCCTAGTTGCATTGCTGTAGCAAAGAAAGCAAAATAATCCTGGATTTAACTGACTCTGAGTATGTGAAGCATATTACTGGAGCCCAGGTACTTGGTACAGTGGCTCAACCTCCCCCTTTAAAGTTCATACTGTATCATTAATTTGTATCTATATCTTTAAAATCAAAAAAAAAAAAAAAAAANAAAAAGAAAAAGAAATTAACCCCCCTTTTTTTTAAATAAATCAAATTCATGGAAACAGGAAACAAAGCTTAATGAACAACAGTATTAGGAATTCATTATTCCAAGAAGTCTCTTGCTTGTTTCTCTACCCCTTTCTGCCCTTTTGTGACACAGTGTGGTTCCCAGTGCCTGCTGCCTCCAGCTGTGCTCCCTTCCCTCCCTGGCGTGTGCTGCCTGCTCCCAGCAGAGCAGCACCTGCTGCCCAGGGACCTGCAGAGCTGCACGTGCAGACAGGCGTGTGATAACTCTGTCTGTTATCTCAGTATGGAAACAAAGAACAGTTAAAGAATTGTAGGGGTTTTGGCTATGCACACAGTTAAGAGGAGCTCTGACACACACATCTACAGAGTGGCACTGCCACCCAATTTCCTCTCAACAGGGTCTTGTCAAAAAGTTCCCACTGCTGCATGAAACATCCTTAAATAAAAGTCTCCAACACCAGGCTTCACTTCAGCAGGATCTGAAGACCCAGCTGTTGTCTCCCAGACCACAGTGCCACAGGATATACCTGGGGTTTCAGCAGGGGTTTTATTCCCTGCATGACGTTTGCAAAGTCAGTTTTCCCTACTCTTCCATTACTGATGATCTTTCTGCTGTCTGTCATTGTCCCATGTGCCACAATATTGTACTCAAAGTCTGTTATTTGAAGATACATAGGGGCTAAAAATACAGCTTAAGAGGGCCCTGGTTTTTAGGACAAACTAATTGGGCGGTGTTCAGACACACTATTGTAAAGTCAGTTACAACCACATTTTGTTTGAATGGGTCCAGTTTATGAATAATGCAGAGAGCCCTGGCAGCTGTTACCCCCTCCAAGTCAGTGTTCAAACACCTGCTGAAAAGAACAAGTTTGTCTTTAGCAGAAACCTACAAATGACATACAGGCACATATCACCAAAA
>VYXC01008459.1:857630-922726 GCA_013397175.1 Platysteira castanea | reverse complement strand
CCCGGGGGGCTGCGGGCTCCCCGCCGCCGCCGTTGTCCCGCTGCCCGCCGGCCGCCTCGGCAGCAGCAGCGGGAGGGCGAGCGCCGGCCCAGCCCGGCCCAGCGCCATCGCGGCTCCCACGTGGGGCTGCGGCGCTGCCCGATGACGCCTGAAAGAGGCGCTGGCCCCGCTTCTCCCCGCCCCGCGGAGCCACGCGAGGAGGGTGAGTGCGGCGGGCAGTGGAGGTCCCTTTTTTCGCCTTTTTCCACTGCCGGCTGAGAGTTGTCCCCGCGCTGCGACCGTGGGAGCAGACGCGGCCCTGAGGGGCTCTGGCAGGGGCCCCTCGCCCGGCGAAGGAGCCCGTGTGGCGGGGAGATCCCCCGGCGCCGCTCCGCTCCCTCACGGCTGGGCGAGCCCTGTCACACCCGGCGGGGCACCCACCGCCCCTTCCCGGCAAAGGACGCATCTGTGTTTGCGGGTAGGAAATGACACTCCACGGCAGTCCCCCCGGGCTTTCTCTTTCAGGTGGTACAGCAACAGGAATGACGGTGAACACACCGCTGTGTTTTAGAGGAAAGAAGATCCTGGCTCCAATGGTGCGAGTGGGAACACTGCCAATGCGTCTGCTTGCTCTGGACTATGGTGCCGATATCGTGTACTGTGAGGTATGGAGGATGAGCAGATCAGGTGGCTTTATATGATAACATTATTAAGAAAAGTACAAATGGAATTTTTTTCACTCTATGACTTGTTTTTTACACATAATTTTCCATTAAAAATGAGGAAAGAAGAATCTGTATGTCTTAAGGCACTTCTCCAAGGAGTTCTCAAGTTATGACAAATCCCTATTTTAAGGCTGTTCAACAACTTCAAGTAATTTAGACAAAACACCATAAAAATTTCTTCAAGTTGTACTTCTCTTTGCATTGGAGGGGGGAGAGGTTAAGATTCTTTTTTGTATTTTTTTTTTTTTTAGTAGAGTCCTAACTATGAAGGAACTTTGAAGACTGACCTCAAGTCTCATCTAGTTAGTTCTCCTGTGCATCCATATGTTTCTACTCACAGCACTGCTGTCCTTGTTTCTTAACCACTTTTTTTAAAGCTGGCTGAAATTGAGGTCTGGGCACAAGCCCTCAGCACAAGAAATACGTGGACTTGTTAGAGTGGATCCAGAGGAGGCCACAGTGATGGTCAGAGTGCTGGAGCACCTCTCTTACAAGCACAGGCTGAGAAAGTTGGGATTGTTCTCTCTAGAGAAGAGAAGGCTCTGAGGATATCTCGTTGAGCCCTTCCAGTACTTAAAGGGGGCTTTTAAAAAATGAGGGCGAGGAACTTTTTACAAGGACAGATAGTGATAGGACAAGGGGAACAGTTTTAAACTAAAGAGAGGAGAGCTTTAGATTAGCTCTAAATTAGATTTAGATTAGTAAATTCTTTAACCAGAGGGTGTTGAGGTACTGAAACAGGTTGTTCAGAAAAATTGGTCTCCCTAGGTAATTATTTAATAAAATGGGCAATTGTTTAGAGCTGACTAGCTGAAACAATTCAACTCACTGAGATTTTTTTATCCTTTCTACACAGGAGCTAATTGACATAAAGATGCTGCAGTGTAAGAGGGTTATAAACGGTAAGTATGGCATTTCTTTTGATAATACCTGTCAGCAGTCTCTTTTCAAGTTAAGAGAAGAAGTAATTATTTCTCTGAAGCGTTTTTGTAGCCATTATAGTGATATGTCAGTACATATAATCTCACTAAATTGTGTCTAGGGACTTACAGTAATCTTTTGAAGTGCTACCTTAGACCTGTCTGCTGCTCTATAGTTTCACACTTTCTGTTTGTTTGGACTGAATAGAGACAGTTTCCAATCATGAATCTTTTTAAATGTTAGCTGTTTGTGACATGATAATTTATACACCTTTTAGTCTACTGCAATAAGGAAGCAACACATACAAAATCTCACTGTTTGTCATTCATTTGTTAACTTGAATTCCATGGGCTGGACTTGGAATAACATGAGTGTCCCTGCAAGTTCTTAAAAAGGTGCCTTTGAGACCTGGCCCTGACCTGTCTGAGTGGCATAGAAACTGTTGTTTGTACTGTCCCTGCTGGGAAACAGAAGTTCCCTACAAATCGCCTCTCTCCTCCTGCCCCTTCCCAAAAATAGTATCGTTCATTCTGGCTGAGTCATCACTGGGCTTGTCTTGGTGCTGATGTCCAAGGAAAGGGCTGCAGGGTCATTAGGGAGCACTGTGGGAGGGAAACAGCAATATGTGAGAAATGTACTGCAAGGACATACAGGAGGTAGGGTGCCATTAGCTGTGTTGTTCGTGGAAGATTTTGATAGCATTTCATTTATATACAAATTACATAGACTTTTTAAATTTTTACATCTGTATAGAATTTTTGTCTGTTTTATCTGTTTCTTATTTCACACAGAAGTACTTGAAACAGTGGACTTTGTTGCACCTAATGAAAGAGTTGTTTTCAGAACTTGTGAAAGGGAGAGGCAACGTGTGGTCTTCCAAATGGTAAGAAACAAAGTACTTTTCTAACAACACAGCTTAATGTGGTAGTGCTGCTGACATGTTGATGTCAGTCTAAGCAGCTCTCTGTATTGCAGAGTGTCCATTTCTTGGTGTTTCGGGGGCAGGTTAAGCTTCACATCAAATGTGCTGCAGAATTTCTAAGCTGTTGGTACAAATCAAGATGCTACACTGTAAGCTGTCCTACACGTGTTTTCAGAAGAGGTGATTGACATGAACTCTGTGCTCTCTGACAGCAGCTTGTTTTTGTAATAGGGATCTTAGATACATTTCCAAACTTGTGGATGCCAAAGATAAATTGTGCTGATGTCTGATTGTGTCTGGGCAGACACAATAAAGACGCTTTTACACCTGCCAGGTTCAGCAGAAAGGAGGGAATGCATGTTTATTATTGACAATTTCACATTCATATACACGTCCCAACTCCACAAGGGATTGGAGAGCATGTCACTTCCTTCTCAATCCCACTGGAGAAGAAAGATGCTCATCAAAGTTCTCTTATCACAAAAGGAATGAAAAACAGAAAATACTGTTAAGTAAACATTGGCTATTGTTTACATGAATCTGTGTGAAAGAATCTGACTCCACGGTTAAAAACAGAAGGCTTTAGCAAAAGCCAGGGCAACATCTGATCACACGTTGAAGTTTTGCAGTGTCCTGTAAACAGCCTCACTTTGAAGACTGAAAGAAATGGCATTGTTTAGTATAGATAAGAGAGGATTAATGTGTGCCTTAGCATTGCACAAATGGATTAAAGATACTCTCTCTGCTGAAGAGAACAAGACAGTAATTTGCTCTTAGAGACCACTCTGTGTAGGACAAGAGATGATGGGCTTGGAGGAAAGGGGAAGCATGATTGGACTGCATTAGATGCTGAAAAGACCTTTTTCAGTGGTAATGTAGCCCTGAAATAGGTCGCTTGTAGAGGCTGTAGAATTGTTATTAGGCTTGCTTCTTAAGAACATTAAAATATCTGTTGCTGAGGGACTAAGGACTTTTGATATTGCTGTAGGTAAAGAGGGCAGATAGACCTCTGTGGATCCTTTTTTGTGTCACCTTTTATCATCCAGTGGCTGACTCCAGTACATGCTTTAGGTAAACATGTTAAGTATCCAGTGTGCCTCTGAGTGGGTCTCTGTCTATACTAAATGTTCAGAACAAATATGGTTGTACACATGTGCAAGTAGGCACCTTTCATTTTATTAATTTGATTGTATTTTGTAATTATAAATCCTCTCCTTTTACCAACAGGGTTCAGCAGATGCTGAAAGAGCCCTGGCAGTAGCAAAGCTTGTGTAAGTCGTCTTCTCTCCCCCCCTTCCCACCATGGCTTTGTCTAGGGTTTTTGTACAGAGGAATTATTGTAGAAGACAGTTTTTTATGATTGAGAGGATCAAGGTAGCTCTTGATAGAACTAGGAAAAGTTCATCTGCATAAATTCTATACTGGGATTGATAGCTTTTTGGTAGTACAAGTGTGTCCTTGATCTCTCCAGTATGAATTTCCCTGGGTGTTGCACAGCTGTAAGACCAGTATGCCTGAAAATGTCTCTTACTGTTTGGGGTTTAAAGCCTCCAATAATGTATTGTGCAGAAATGAAAAGTGGCTCTCATAAAGGTGGTTTTAAGCCTCCATTTAAATAGATGAAAGTTTCCATAGGCCTTGCTGTAGTGATTGTGGTGAATTTAGTGGTGGATATACTTTATATATGATTAAGTATATATACGGTATTTAAGATGAGTATTTGCAGCTTCTGCACAGCACTGGTTATTGAAACCTGTGGACAATCTGATCTTCAGACCACCATAAAGATTTATATATTTAACTTAAATAAGTGAGAAGCTAAAAATTCTGAAGTTCAAATAAACTTTACTTTAAGTTCTCACTTAAGCCTTAATGATGGTGGAACAAATTACCTGGAATGATACCTGTTTCTTGATTCTTGTTCTAATATGCTAAAAAATAGTTTAATTTTTTCCTTCTCTTTCAGAGAAAGTGATGTGGCTGGTATTGATATCAACATGGGATGCCCAAAAGAGTATTCTACTAAGGCAAGTGGATTTTGGTTACTCTTAAATGAGCCTTTTCTGTCTTGGAGGTATGGAGTGTGGAATATGTGGTCTGGTTTTCAAATTCAATCAGTAAAATTTTGATCCAGAGAAAAACTGAATTTAGTTCTTTGTAATAAACAGAACACTTCAGAAAGTGTCATAGCCCTAATACAGTAAAATAACATAGGCTGTTAGGAAATTAAATTCTTAAAAGCTAGATAAAATGAAGTATTTAGTTAGGGTTTTTTAATGTTTTTCTGAGGTCATTAATTTGTTGGTTGAGTGAAATAAGTTCTGCCTAGCCTTAATAAGAATTGAAGTCACAATTTGTCATCTGAGAAAATAGATGGCAAAAAACAGTCACAACCTAGTAATGCTGAATTCAATTATTTGTCAGTTTTAGGTGGGAGGACAGTGAATCAGTTAAAACCTGATTTTAATTTTTTTTTTTTTGGTAGTAAAGCACATCCAGCTCTAAATTAGTCCTGTATCTGAGGCTAAAACAGAGCATTGAAACTGGTTGTTAGGACTGTTAAGCCACTTGTTGTCGAGATAAAGGATCAATAAATTGGACCATGGTGCTCTGTTTTGATGTCAAATGCTCCACAGAACCATAATTAAGAACGAAACATCAAAATATCCATCTTGTACTCGGGTGAAAGATCAAAAGTTCGACTACTGGTGAATGGTTATTCTCCAACAATAGTTCTGGATCAGAAAAGTTTGTACAAAAGGTTGTTGGCCTCTGCATCTATGTATGCAGATGAAATAGTACAGGAAGAACAGCTAAAATATTAAATTGTTCATAATTATGTTAAACGTTCATTATTTCTGTTCAATACAGGCACTTAATTTGTGTTAATTTGTTTTGTTTGTTTTGTTTTAAATGTAGTGTATGGACAGAAACTACTGACATACAGACCTCAAATGTAGTATGTTATGTTAAAACAATAAATCTGTTTAGCTGTCACTTAATGAGGGGGAACTGGACGATTATATTTGCTGAAAACAGCTTTTTGAAATCCTATCTGCTCCATAAAGTAATGAGAGCAAGTTGATGCCCTGAATTACTGCTTAATTATTCTGATACAGGTCTAGGAAATGTTGCACCAAAGTGTTCACTAGTGCTGCTGTATTTTAAATTTTGCCATTTTTTCCTCAGTATAACATTGTGCTTTTGTTGTGGTCTGCTTTTAGGCAAAATAACTGAGTTGAAAAATATGTTTCCCTAGTGTGTAACAGCTTCTGTCTATTTTCCCAGGGAGGTATGGGAGCAGCACTGCTGTCTGATCCTGACAAAATAGAGTCTGTAAGTATGACCTGGTGGGGTTTGAGCTGCCTGCAAAAGAACTGTGCATTGTACTTTACTGGCAACAGGAATGTGTTGCATAAATGACAAATTTGTAACAGCTAGAGTGGAATACTCAGTTTAGGACACTGGAATTAAGGTTATAAATAAATATTCCTGATTTAGTTCTCATTGCCATTGTCTGGACTATACAATTGCTGCCTTCTTGCTTTTCCCTTCAGTTTAAAAACTTCCAGTGTGGTGCTGTATTTGCAAGTTTTACATGTCTATGCATGTAATTTGAAATTATCAGCGTTCACTGGTCACCTCATATTAAAAGCAGTGTTGAAACTCCAGCAGCAGTTAATTGCTCTCTAAAAATCCAGTTGAAATCAACAAAGAAGTTGTTGAAGTAAAAATGTCTTAGACTAGAAATAGGTTTGTGTATCTACTGGATAAAATTGTATATTCAGTTACACACTGCAGATGTCTGTCTAGCATGTAAGATTCTTTGTACAGGAATAGTAAACAGTGTTACATTATTCTAACTTATCTTCAGGAGAGGAAGGAGAAGAGCGTTAGTAATGTCACTGTTGTGATCTTGTTTTTGTCTTTTTTTTTTTTTTCCCAGATATTGACCACCCTTGTTAAAGGAATTTGTAAACCAGTAACCTGCAAAATCCGCATTTTGCCCTCAGTAAGAACATAAATTGTTGTGCTGAAGTGTTCAGCTGTTATTTCTCTGATTTACTATCAGTTAGAATATATGGTGTTCTGGTATGTTGTCATTGTAGGCCTTTTGCTGTGAAATAGTGCTTGGAATTCAATTTCTGTTTGGGATGTTGTCCCAGCCTAAAGGATTATCTGACCTGCAGGTGCACAGTGACTGTGGTTGTGGGCTTGTCAGATTCTGTGATATGCAAGGGGACAGAGGCTTTTATCCTCTAAATTTCTCAACTAAGTCATTTATATCGTAGAGGTACAAAAAGGTGTAGGACACCACCCCTCGAGCAGCCAGTAGATGCTGTTAATTCCTGTTTTTCACATGTGGTAGCCAATATCTGTTCTTTCAGACTAATTTTTCTTCCAAACTGTTTTCCTGTTCTTGCATTTAGAACAGCCAATGAATTTACAGGGTTTATCTTTTTCAGGATCTTTTTCCAGACTTTTTTTACAGCTAATGTAGCTTCCTTACTGCTTTTTTTTTTCAGATGAATTCTCTACATATTTTTAACCTTCAAGAGATGATGGGCCTTCTCTTCTAAAGACTAATTATTTTGCAATTGGGTATTTAGTGACCTGCCTAGATACTATGCGTATGACCTAAATAGATATTTCAGTAGATGGATGAACTGTACCTGAGCCAGCTTTGTTCGGAAGTCATTTATATGTTGGGATAAACAAATGAAGCTTGTGTGAAAAGAATCAGTAACCCAGTCTAAGATCATTTTGGTTCTGGAGTATTAAATCAGAGAACTGGCACCTTTTCTTTTTATTTTCTACAACTATCCTAGAGGCTCTTCCTTTTTGTTTCAAGCTAGCTTTGTATGATGTCATCCATCAGAACAGCAGGTGAGCTTCTGTCTCTGTGTCCCTGCCAGCTGGGACATGTTGCAGTTTTCAGACTGGATCTGAGATGTTTGGGATGAGCCACAGATATTCCTCCAGCTTTTGAAAGGAAAATTCACCTTACTTTTTTTTCATTCTCCCTTTCCCTGAAGCTGCATAAGACAGGCTAGTGCAGCAGAGTGTCAATTTTGTTTCTGCCTTTTAAGAGCATCTTACTTCTTTGAAGATATACTGGGCCTTTTGATTCACTGGGCGTGTATGAATATCCTTGGAATTTTTTTAGATGCTGGTTAACATTTTTAAGACACGTCTGAGAGGAATATTTATAGCTGTGTGATTGCGTGTTATGTTGATTTCAGAAGGAATCCTCTTACTGAAAAGCATTTTAATTACAATTTACAGAGTAGTCATCAGAGAGGAGTTGCTAATCAAGTGTTTCAATCATTTTCAATTGACAATCTGGAAACCCGTTGGAAAATATTCTCCTGCTACAGAGTATTATGTTACCTGGTTTGAGAAAGTTTGCAGTCTATAGTTTCAAGGAAGCATTGAAAATGGATTCTTATTTTTGCCATAGCATGTAATTCTGTAATTGAAGTATATATTAAATGGTTATATGTGTTGGGCTTTATTGATGAAACACAGGAATCGCATGGTCACATGATAGTCACTCCTTTTGCTTTGAATTAAAATCATGTCAGTCTGTCTTATCCCTCAGGTTGAGGATACTGTGAATCTGGTGAAGAGAATAGAAAAAACTGGCATTGCTGCCATTGCAGTCCATGGAAGGTAAATTGATTTTAGGCAAGAAAGACTTAGATTTTTTTAGTCCGTTGGTGAATGGAGCACAGTGTGATATGACTGATACGAGTATACTCTATACTCTAAATGTAATATGTGGTTCTGATTTCAACTGTTAACTGAATTGGTGTTCTAGAAAATCAAGCCGGTATTTAGGGAATGGAACTGCTTGCTGCTGTTTTCCTAAATATTTGTTCTCAAAGGCCAAATAGAACTAAAATTGTCTTGTGTACTTTGTATCTAAAAAATCAAATATATAAAATAAATAAGCTGAAACAACTATATGCCCGTAATCCGTGTGTCAAGTCTGCTGTGATTTAGAGACCTGTAAATTCCGCAGGAAATCTTTGGTCTTGTCTTTTTTTTTTTGTTTGTTTGTTGGAAAGGAAGAAGGAGGAGAGGCCTCAGCACCCTGTCCACTGTGATGTGATCAAGGCCATATCTGAAGCAGTCTCCATTCCAGTAATAGCAAAGTAAGTTGGACTGATTAGCTCATTATGATCAGATGCCTGTACCTAACTTAAGATTTGCAAGTGCAGGAAAAAGAACCACAATTAGTTATATTGGTGTCGTTAATTTTTAGTGGAGGATCTCATGACTTCATCAAAGAATATGCAGACATTGAGACCTTCCAGAAAGCAACAGCTGCCTCATCAGTCATGATTGCTCGTGCTGCCATGTGGAACCCCTCCATCTTCAGAAAAGAGGGGTTTTGCCCCTTGAAGGATGTCATGCAAGATTACATCAAATATGTATGATTTATTTAAGATCTTACTTGTAATTAACATGGTTTAAAATTGTTAATCCAAATATTACTGCAGTATCTTAACTCCATTTCAAAGACTTGGTTCCGGGGATATTTTAACACAGTGGGTGCGACACGAGTCTTGCAATCAACCACTGCTTCCTCTGTTTGATTTTGTTCAGAAAAAAAACAGTCAGAAATCAGTATTCAGAAGACATGCTTTTTAGCCCTAGTTTCTTGGGAACATTTATGAGGCTTACAAGGCTATCTAAAAATGTCAAGAAATTTAAAAATATCTAGTCCAACTCTTTTGACATCACAGCTGTACAAATTGAACAGAATATTGTGTACAGTATACAGTATTGAATATACAATATTGAACAGAAAAGTGAATGAATAATAAATTCTCAGTTGCTCCTAGATTCATTTTAGAAATTAATTACTTTTCACAAATACTTCCTGAAGTATTCACAGCAGGGGAGCAAAGGGAATGATTTGCCAATAAAGTAATGCTGTATTGTAGTCCTGTAGCTCCATTAAGTCATCTAATATATGAAGTTTTATCCATTATTCAAAAGACAAAATTTTAATGCCATAATAGGAAATTAGTCAGAAATCTGTAGCTTTGATCATGTCATCAATTCAAATTTTTTTTTTAAATTTGAGCTTGCTATTAACCAGTTAGTTACTAAAATATCAGTGCATTGCTAGTCAGTGATGTAAACTGGTCAACTCTTTCTTCAGAAGTATATGAGTCAGTTGAACTTTAGTTCGTGAAGTCATGCCAAAATAATCACATTAAAGTCACATTCATGGGTAGTGTTGAATATATTATTGAGGAAACTGCACTGTGGTTTGCCTTTCAAAAATGATTTTGAAAATCATCGAGAGACCATGCTCATTATATAAGATAAATTTGTTTGGTGTGTTTTTAAATTCTTTGTCTCTTTCTATCAGGCAGTGAGATATGATAATCACTACACCAACACTAAATACTGTCTGTGTCAGATGTTAAGAGAACAGTTGGAAACTGCTCAGGGTAAGAAGCTCCACGCTGCACAGTCCACACAGGAGATCTGGTAAGCATGGATGGACTCCGGAACAGGAATTGTACTTCACCAAACTGGCACACCACTTCTCTGTCTAGCACTGCCTGGCATTTCACAACATCAGAAGTTGCAAAAACCCCCAAAACAACCCCAAAAAAATCCAGATAGGGAGATGTGAAATAACATAGTAACCTTTTCCAGGTTTCCTCCATGCTCAGATGATAAATCTTTAACCCTAAAACTCTCTATATTCAGCACACTAATCTGAGTGGTGCTTCACTGAATGACAGGCATTTATCCAGTATTTGCATGAAGTGATTAAGAAAAACTTCAGCTTGTCTGAAATTTTGTGGAACTTGCCTTATTCCAAGGATATTTATTTGATTTACCTTTCCCTCTTGCATGTGGGGTTTTTAATGTTACTGGAATAAGTGTAACGTATTTGTTTTAAAATGAACACTTACAAACTCAAAACCATGTATCAGGATTGTGTGGTTGTATGGTACTTAAATATATTTTTTGTGCTGCTTTTCATACCTGAAATGTCCTAATGATGGCAATCTTTTTGACGAAATATAGTAGCTTTAAAGAACCTTGTCATCCTGCACATCTGAAACAGACTGGATGAAATTTCTCAGTGGGAGAGACAGAAATGAAAAAAGGAAAATTTTGAGAGAAACCATAAAATAGGCAGGTGATTAAAGAGTTTGCACAGAATTAGGGGAATTCAGGTTTGGACCCATACCAAACTGAACAAAATAAAGTTCTGAGCGTGCGTGTATCATATCCATGTTGTGTGTTATAATTATCCTCCTGGTGGAAGGGAGGGGAAGAGTCTCCTTGCCCATATAAAGTAAACAGTCTAAAACTCTTTGATATCTAATGTGTATAAAAATGGATAGAAATCTTGAAAGCATGAAATACTTTGCAAAATAATTTAATGGTTTCTAGCAAACCCTAATCAGCATTCTGTTCATGTTCAAAATATGGAAATGCCTGCAGTCCCTTTCCCAGTTTATTACCTTTTACCAGTTTTGGCTTTCTATAAATACTTCTGTCCATGATTATTACATTACAGTACAATGAAGGGAATTTGTATTGCATATATAAAGGCAGCTAGGCTTCATTATTCTTAAAGGAGCAGTGGAATCCATGAACAACATTTAAACTTTGCAAGTTACTTTTCACTTGAATTTAACACATTTTAGTATAGTAGCAGACTATTTATTTTGATTATAGATTTCAGGTTTAGGAAAAAAGATATAGTATGATTGAAACTGAAACAATCTTTTGCAACTTCAATTAAGTCTTAGCCAAAAGGATGGCAGTGTTCTCTGCTGCATGAACAGTAAAGCATAGTACGTAAATAAATATTGTTACGTAAGAGTTTTACAGAGGTAATTAGAGGTGTCACAGTTTATACACTGGATAGAGATCTAGTGTAAAACTTTGGGGTTTGTGTGCTATGCCTGACAATTCTTTAGGGACTTCCAAAATCAAATTTTCTCAATATTTGTACCTGCGACGCAATACCAACTTTAAAATGGGCTAAAGCAATGTGTGTGCAGGAGAGGGGGACAGAGAGAGCCATTTGAAAATTTATGAAATTGCTTTCTGCCAGCAAACCCGTTCTTTTAACCCCTGTTCTGAGCAACGTGTTTCATGTCCAGATAACTGAGGAACATTCCGTTTTTTTAAATGCACCAGTTTACTTTCAGACAAAAATGGTGCATAATTGTGCTGTCTCCTGGTGGTGAGGACGGGTTACAGCCATTCAGCTTTAACCTCAGTGCTGAATGCAAGACAACAGCCTGCTGCTCTTCCCACAAAACATTTATATAGCAGTACATAATAAATTGCCTTCTCTTAGAAGCATAAGTTAGTATTGTTCAGCTTCATCGCTTTTTTGCTTGGAGCATTGGAGACGGCTTAGTGGGCAGAATTCACTTTGTCACTGAACAGCCCCATATCAACCAGCATCCTCATGACTGAAAGTAAAAGTTTCTTTTATGCTGCAGGTTTTATTGCCATTATCATCTGCAGAAAATCAAGAGTCTCAGTTTTTCAAAGCAGATACAGCCTGCCGTGGATCTGAAATTTTAAAAGATTTGAGGCTTTTGCCTTTGATTAAAATCCTGGTTGCTCCCTCTCTTTATCTGGGCTCGTGAATAATACTCTGAGGTCAGAAAATCTGAGATTTTGAGGGTTTTGGATGTATAGTGTTTACTGCTTATCATATTTTTAATTACTATAATTAGAAGAAGAATCTATTTCCTACCTGTGGCTCATATTGCCCTTGTGGAGCTGATGCACCAGGAGTCACTCTGAGATGTTCGTTTGCTGGTTAATCCAGCTGCAAGTTATTAAATGAGCTAGTAATTTGAACATTGCAGGACCTGTATTTCTGACTGATTCTGCCTGGACTTCCAGGCTACAAATTGCATATGTAGTGCTGGAAATCAGAACATTCTTTTTCTACTTATAGCTCAACAATGTCTGGTTAGAATTGAAAGAGAAACATCTTAATGTCACTGTGCAGAATACAGCCACACTTCCAGTTCATTCTCTGTACTCTTAACATATACTGTAAACACAACTGATTTCTATACTTACTTTCTCTTTCTCTGTCATAATGTGATACAAAAATTTATAAACTGATCTCTAATACAAAGGAATTATGTTTAAACAGTGAAGTCTTTGAAATGGGTGACTTCTATGAAGAAACAACAACTATTTTTGAAGCAAAGAAAACGTCTTTAGAAACCAAGACACAAGATGAAGATGACCAAATGGAAGATCCAGATGTAATAAAAATGGCTGTTAGATTTGACAAGTAAGCATGCAAATCAAGTTTTTCACTATCTTGCATCTCTGAATAACTGGGAGGTTGGCAGTGTCTTAGTAGTGTTTTGAAAATGATGATTTGCAAAACAGCACTTACTGGGTGAATTCCTATGAAACAGTATCTCTTCTCTAGCTGTATTACTGCAGGATGTAAATGTTTGGGAAGAATTAATAAAAAAACTTTAGATTTTATTTTAGATGTTTTTTCGCACCTTCACTTGAGTTATCTAATGAGGAAGAAGCATCTTTTCATAATTTGAGCTGTAAAATTAAGCCTCAGATAACTGGTAGAAGTAATGCAATAAGAAGCACTGTCTGTTTTAAAATAGAACTTTTTACACAATTGTTGACCACAAATTTTTCTGTCTAGGCGAGAATATCCACCACAGATCACTCCAAAAATGTATCTTCTGGAATGGTGTAGAAAAGAAAAGCATCCTCAGCCTGTTTATGAAACTGTGAGTCGATGAAAAACCCTTTCAAACCTCTTCCTCTGCCTTATACATGAAATTGAGTATTTTAGGACTCAAGGTAGTGAGAGATTCTGCTTCCCAGTCTGGTGTAGCTCTTCCAGAAAGTAGCTGCAGAAATGGTAATACACATAGGGATGAAAATAGCAGCTTATTTTATTAGAAAATAAAAAATTAAAAGTCAGACCTTTGGTCTGCTTTGATTCATGTGTGAAAAGAAGTTTCTGTAACTTCCTGGTCATTATACAGGAGCCCATGACTGACTTTCTTTTACTACTTCTGTGAAGTAAAGATTTAAGTCTTGGAATGTTTTCTCTGTTTTCTCAGATAGGAACTGCATGGGACAGGAGCACCTGTTTGGTTAAAAGGGGACATTATTTGATTATTTGTTATTTTTGTAAAGCAAAAATACTTACAGCTTGGACAATTGCTTATTTTTTTTAATGTTAAGTAGGTACAGTTAAATTTGTGAATTAGAGTAGAGTTATGTTACTTGTTATTCTTGTCTATATACCTATAAAGGAATGTTGATGGTGTTGTTTCTTCTGTGAACTGCATGACTGGTTTTTGACAGCCCCTTCCCTTTTAATTCTTTTTTTTCTACAGGTTCAAAGACCACTTGATAGATTATTCTGTTCAGTAGTGACAGTAGCTGAGCGAAAATACCGATCAACTCTGTGGTAAGCCATCCTTAATGGCTTTTTCAGCTGGATTTTTGTTTCTGAAATGTTGCTGAAAAACTTGCATTGAAAGGGTGCTCCAGGTTATTCCAGTTGACTTTGATAAAGGTCAACTAAAAGCTATCTCCTAAAGCTACCTCTAGGAGGGAGAAAGGATTCAAAATTTCTGAAAATTGAATATGACAAGAGGAAGTAAGCACTGGCATAATCAAGTAAACAGTTATAGATTTTAATTCATTTTGCATTAGTCCACAAGTTGTATTGGAAGGGGAGGAAGTAGGTGACGCAGTTCCGTTGTGTATGTGGTGAGTTCAGAAAGACGCCAGGGGAGGCAGAGGGGAATGTTGGAGGTTATGTCTTCAGCCACTACAGCAGATCCATTCCCAGTGAGAAGTCAGGACTGTGTATATCCAGGGAAGCAGAGGACAGGGCAGTGAGTTCTTGGAGATCACAGTTAGTTAGCAGCTACATCCAGGGCTGCTCTAAAGTTTCACCGTGGTATTTTATACAATCATCTATTAATACCAGAGCTGACTTGAGGCATTTGCACCTAAGTTGATCTTGATTTAACTGCAAAGCTAGAGCTAAGCATTTAACATTTTAAACAGGACAAGTGCACACAACTGCTTTGCAGCTTTCCTGTTCAACACTTTAGGAAGTTATATTATATGAAATTTTGAGAAGAAAATGTTTTCAAATACTGACTTTCACAAATGTGTGATGTGCAGTCTCTCTCAGAAATTACAGAATTTTTATTATTATGGAACAGTTCCTGCTTTTGTCAGCGTCAAGGAATTTGTACACCTGCCAGAGAATATACTTAAGCCTGAGCCTCTTTCAAGAAAAGTGATCCTTCATAATTCAGTTTCATTTAGTGATCAGATTTGTAAAAGTTACCTTTCTGAGGATTGTGACCACTTGGACCAAACACGCATTGACTTTATACCTTTGAAATGAAGAGTGTTTGATAGACAAGACCTGATAGAGACATGTTTTCTAGGAATATTGCATCAGGAGTGATGCATCAACTCTTGACACCTAGCAAGAAAGAAATAATTTCTGGAACTGACCTGTTTTGTTCCTCTGCTATGAGATGGCTACAAATGGTTGTTTGACGATGTTGCATCAGAGACAGGAAATTGTCTCTTGGCAGTGTAGAGACCTCTGTTTCCACTTTTACGTGTGCTCTGTCTGCTTGCTCTTCAGGGACAAGTCCAAGAAACTGGCAGAACAGGCTGCAGCTATTGTCTGTCTGAGAACACTGGGTGTCCCAGAGGGAAAGCTCTGTGAGGGAGAAAATCACCTGATTAACAAACGCAAGAGGCAAGACCAGGAGCGCTTGATTAACAGAGACCATGGAGAAGATCTTGCTGAGCCTTCCCATAAAAAAGCCAATTTTATTGAAGAAACTTCTGACATGAGTGTGTCAAAGATGCCACGATAGCATGGAAAGTAAAGGTTTCATGCCTATGCAGCTACAAATGAGCTCCTGTTTGTATATCTTGCTGTTCACATTTCATTTGGATTTTCTCAGAGACAGATAAATTTCAAAGTTGTGAAAAATACCACTGAGATGTTTACTGTTCACCACTCACTGTCCCTATGGTGCCTTTCAGATTATAATTAGGAACTTGATTTTAAAGCACATGGAGAAGATAATCTCAAATAATAAATTTTTTTTAAATATCAGGTATTGTCAAAGCAATTTTATCATTGGTTTTATTACTTGTTTTTTATTTTTAAGAAGTCTACGGTGTGCTGGTAAGAGATGTATTAATACATCATCCACAAGCAGAGGAATTCCCTATGGAACTGTGTAGTTAATCATCAATGTAGGGAAATATTAATAGCAAAGTAGACATGGTTGTGTCAACTGAGTTTTATGCATGTCTTGCAAGCTTTGTTTAAACCTCTCATGTATCAAGAAAAAGTTTTTTGTGGAGAAAAGGACTTAAAAATTGTAAGACAAGCATTAAAATAACATTCTTCTGTGATATTTTCTACTACATTTTACCCTTCAGAAATACGACAGTAGAATTAACCATCCTTTCCTGGTCTTAGGTATTAACAGTTGTGTGTTTCCAGTAAGGAACTGGAGCCAAGCCTGGTAGCAGTGGCTTTGTTGAATGAAGGCACTTTGAGCTGTTTTTTTCTTTTGAACTTGAAAGTCCTCGTAAATGTCTACAAGTAGATTACTTGCAATAGTGGCCATCCAAATATGGCCTTGTATGTTCTTGAAATGTGACCTTGTTTTTCTCAGTAATCAGCTGTTGGTGATACCAACAGGGATATCACCCCCCCCAACAGGGGGTCTTGATCAAAGGCCCATGTGCTCTTCTTTGTTTTCCATCATCACAACTTCCTATTAAAGTAAACTGTAAGTAAATGCTTTATGTCAGGAGAGGATACAGACCCTGTCTGATTCATGGCAACTCAGCTGAACTTGTTTGATTTAGAGTTCTGAATCCTTGAAAGAATGCCAAAGGAATTCATAGATTTCTGTTATTAACAGTTTATTGAAGTGGTGGTTTAGTTTCCTTCAACAGTGTGAGGGCTCCTGAGATTATCAGCTCTGGTCTGAACACAAAATGGTGGGGATGTATCATGCCATGACTTCTAAAGTACTTTGTATAAAGAATGAACAAGATATAATTCCTTTGGTTGTAATTCATAAAGAATCTTCCTATTTAAAGATTTGCTTCTTTTCCTCAAGTGATAGTGTCAAATTAAACCACTCTTTTAAAAAGGAAGAACAATATCTCATCGATAATATTCAGGGTTGTGAAGTTAAAATGTCTGCTGTTTAGATTAGAGTAATTTACAGTAAATCTATACACTCCAGGAAGAAGGAATTTTCTTGTTCAATTCATACATTGAAGTCAATACACTTAAATATATTTACATTTGATATCATTTTAGTGCTACAATTTTACTCTGAAGCACTAAAAAAATTTGCAGTAATAATCAGAAATTTCAGAAGTAGCCCTTTCCTATTATAAGTTCTATCTGGATATCTTACTTTTGTCAGAACTGTTTGGAGCCATAATAATAAAGAAAAAGTAATTTTTAGGTCCTATTACCAGTGTGGTTTGCAAGGTCTAATGTCATAGAATCATGCAACATTTGAGCGTGGAAAGGACCTCTGGAGATTGTCTGGTCCAAACCCCCTGCTCAAAACAGGGTGAACTTGGACAAGTTTCCCAGGACTGTGTCTAACTGGGTTTTGTACATCTTCAAGGACTGAGACTCCTCAACCTTTCTTGACAACCTGTTCCAGTGTTTGAGCACCCTTAAGGTAAGCAAAAGTGGGGTTTTTTTCCTTCTCTTACATGGAATATCCTGTATTTCGATTTGTGCCCATTGCCTCTTGTCCTGCCACATCTGGATCTGGCTTAATCTCTTGTCATTACTGTCTGTCTAAAAGGGAAATCAAATCTTTGGGTAATACAGATGGTGGTGCCTAACTATGGTGTGGACTTGTATGGCTGCAATTACTGTGGATCAGTGGAAGTTACACTGGACTGGGATGAGTTTCTAGGTAAGTCAGGCATGAGAAGCATGTTATTTCTCTTTTGACTCAGAAAAAAACCAAAAAAATGACTCAGGAGAAAGTGTGCCACTGCTGACTTGAATTCCTTACAGGAGTGAGATAGGATTGTTCAGTTTAGGAACCAAGGCCTTCATAACGGTATTTGTACCTCGAGGGTTTTTGTTTCTGGTATTTTGTCATGTGATGTGGATGTGCATCCTCCTGCCTCCTTAGTGAGTTACAGCCTGTGCAGACTTTTCATAGTGCTTCCTTCCAGCCAGTGACTCCATGCAGCTCAGAGCTCAGGTTTGTGGTGAGAGGTGAATGTTCCAGTGCTGCTCGAGGAGGTGTAAATCTTGGCTTCATTTGAACAGCTGAGCAGATACCTGCAAGATGCTGTCAAAAATTCTCATGGAACTGTAGCTGAAGATAGATACCTTAACAAAGGTTGTATGAGTTGCCTGGAGGTGCTTTACTACTCATCTTATATTACAAAATATGTGCCTTGGCTTGGTTGATGGAGAGAGTTGGACAGTACTGGCTGCATAGTTTGCTGTGAGGGAAATAAATACTACGTAGACACCAGTCTGCAAAGTGTATATGTTAAATCAAATGGGTGCTGGAAGTTGGGAGGGATGTTTCTGTTTTTTAATAACTGCATGTTTTCAAATCCTTCCTGAAATTATTACGTGGTTGCCACTGTTACCCTTACTCCTCCTAGCTCTCGGCACTGGAGGTACACGTTACTGGGGTTGTCTGTGCTGTAGTTATAGATAGGCCAAACAGAGCCTGTGAAAATGAGAGTGAGGAGTCACTCTGTTGGAATGAGCTTTTAATGCTAAATATAGAAGGGCTGTAATTCTGGCAAATGGCTAGAAAGTGTAACATTTGACACCTTTGATCAGTTTCAGAAAGAACCAAAGAAAAGTTGCACTTGTGTATATATATGTATGTGTACGGCAGAATGTTGTGATTTAATGTCTTTGTTACATACTTTCATTCCTCTAAACTGTTACAACTAATGCACGACAACTTACCCTACTTTGATCATTCAATTCATCCTAACCAGTTCTGCAAATGGGATAATTGTATTTATCATGTGTGTTCCCTTCTCAGCACTGGTGTTAAAGTAATTACTTCAGTGACCAGTGCTTTCCACCTAGAAATCATTCCATGCACGTTGCTTTTAAAGAGCAAACTGCACTGGTTACCCTGTGTGGGTTTCTCCCGCGTTTCTGTTCCCTGCTGTACCTTCCAGAAACAGAAGGTGGCAGGTTTTTTTATTGTTTTCAGAAAAATACGCTGACTTTGCAGTATTTAACAATCCAACCGCTGCACTTCTGCATTCTTGCATAGGGTGGCAATTGAGACCACAGCTGGGGTGGAGGATATTTAGCTTCACTTCTCAGAAACCTTTTCTTTTCTTTTTAATTTTAATGTGGTGTGAATATGATACTTGGTCAATACTGATGAAAGCTGTGCTCTATTTTAAGTATTTGCTTGGTGAAAATGTTTGACTATTAATCCTATGGAACTCTGTGAAGCAGCTGGGGGGTTTTTTGTCCCAGGGGTACCATCAGCCAACAAAAAAGTATTTTTTTACTTGATAGTGATGCTGCAGAAAGTATTTGTAATGATACCTGCCAAAGTGTGGTCCATGGGTATGGAGAGAACTGTAACTTGTCCTCCTTGTATTCTGCTTACTAGAAACGTGAATGGGAATGCAGAGATATTTTTACCAGCCTTTAGCGGATGCACTCACTGTGGGTCTACCTCCAGGGCCTTGCTGGCTGGAATGCTTTTTGGAATGTCCCAGGCTCTGAGCCCAACCCCGCCCTGGAATGTGAGGTTAAATGTTGGCGGTACAAATACAGAGTTTGAATATCAAAATCCTAGAGTTCCCCAGCACTGCAGTTTCAGAAGCTGGCAAGTGAGCCACATGTCAGCTCAGCTGCTCTCCAATTTGAAGAATAAGCATGCCTTGGGTTGCTGGGGAAGGAGGGGGAGGTGGGGTGGTTTTTGTTTTGGTTTGGTTTTCACTTACCCGTTATGACACGCAGAAGAACGTGCTTTTCAAACACGTCAACTGGCAAGATCGTGAGAGGTCCCAGACAGGTGTTAGCTGGAAAGCAGTCTTCATTCACAAAAGCGTTTTACTGCCATTCTTTAATCAAACCTAGGAGCTCAGCATAATGAGAGTTGTTGCCTTATTAAACAGGAGCCTGCTTATATTTGGACTCCGAGTCAAGGAGTGATGAGATGGCCTGTAAGGCTTAAGTTCCATCTTGTACCACAGTGCAAGAGGCCAGTGCTTCAGGCTTTGAGTCAGAGGTGCTGATGACAAAGCTGATGAAAAACATTAAAAGCTAAACATGGAAAGCAAGCCTTTGGTGAGGAGGGAGTGCATCATGTATTGTTAAAAAACAGTTGCCTAGGTCAGTTAAGGAGAAGAACTGCTGAGCTCCAGGGGGAGTCTGGTTCAGTCACCCGTATTCCAAGGAGCTCTAACCTCAATGGACTTTGTGAGAGAAGGCTTAAAATATGCCTCACTTGTGGTGTTCCCTTAGCTCCCAAATGAAACTGTGTTGCAGGAGGTAATGTGAATCAGCTGTTAAATATCTATTAGGAAAACAAATAAATACTTTTCCCTTGCCCTGGTATGGTGGGAGAGTCTCTGTTTTCTGTTTTTAGAAAATTATTGTCTGAGAGATACCCTCTTGTGAGAGTTTACAGAGCACTGTAGTACAAACCTGATGCTTTACTCATTTTAACTTAATTTTCCTTGGTAAACTCCATATGTATGTTAATGCTTCAGTATGTCATTGTGTTTGACATGAAAAATTCCCGTTCAACTGCCTTTAAAGACTATTGCTTGGAACCAATGGATATAATCTATGTATAGTTGTGAACATGGATTTTTGATTAGTATTCTGTTGCATAGAGCTGGCAGAACTGGATTTGAATACAGATCTTTAACCTACTTTTTAGCTGGTTTAAAACTGTATAAACATGTTCCCTTTTCTAACAGAGTTTTTTGTTGACTTGCAAGCTTCCCTGTGCAGTGTTAGGCTGCCGTGCGTGCCTGTGCACTTGCCACTGCCTGTGCACAGGTGTTAGCGTGGATTGTCAGCAGCTGGTCATGGGCCTTTCTGTTAAACTTCCTAAACAGAAACTGATAAAGTGGTTTCCCTCATTGTGGTCAAAGAAAAGTGAGCGTTATAAAGATATTTAAAGCTAGTATGTTTTTACCTTTTCTCATCTCAAGTGTTGGAAAAGATTATCTTTTTGAGTTAAAAAAAATCAGGCTCTAATCGAACTTCATTGTGAAGCTTCTCAGTGACGTACCTGGTTTGATTCAGTGTGTGCTTATTTACTTAAGAAATGGACTACTGCAGTTTTATTTAAGTTTTTCAGGCAGCAAAAGCTTGTGTTGGGGGGGGTGGGCAGTAGTAGTTTATTGTTTCATTAGCTCTCTGAATTGCTATAAAATTTAAAGCAAACTTTCGGGCCATTTGTGTTATCTGTTCTAGTTACATACTCATAATAAATTCCATGCAACAAAAGGTTAAAAGCTGAAACTGTTGTTTTCTTCTGTGCTGAAACAGAGCCAAATCCTGGACACCAGACAGAACACAAGTAAACATGTGTGGGTAGAGGTACCTATAGAGCCACAAAACCTATGAGATCTGAAGAGTGTTAAAAACAATACAGGGCAGTTTCACTTTAGCAGAAGTGTGCATTTATTTCCCCTGTATGGCATAAAAAAGGGATGTTTGTGAGGGTTTTTTTATTTTTAGAAGTTAATTGAACATTGTGTGTTCAGATCTCTAGGTGGTAGGGAATGGAAGGTGGAGTGTTCACAAGGGCATCAGAGTGAAATAACTTCAGAGAGGTGCAATACTGAGGCTGCAGGATTCAGGCAGTAAATCACTGTACAGTTAGACCGTGATGCCTACCTGTCACATCAGTGGCATGGTAATTATAGTTTATGGTCATGCTGCCCTGTGACATTCTCTTATTACAACTAATAGCAGCTTTCATATTTTGCTGTGCCTGAACGTGGAAAACAGTTGTAGTTCTTAGAAAGTTTACAGCCTGTAGGCTATAGAAATACTGCATTATGAATGCTGAATTAATAGGGATTTAATAAATTACCTTCTCCCCCATTAAATTTTATAAGCATGCCAAGTGTTGCAATGTAGACTGTAAAGTCAGTGGCAGTTTGCTCACGGGTGTGGGTAACATGCATGACTGTGCAGCAGGACCTGAGAGTGTGCATATCCCATAATGGCAGCAATGCTGGGTGAAGGGATAGAGAAAGAAAAAAATAAAATTAGTCACTGCTGTCTTTCTCTGCAGTAATACTGGTACAGCATTTACCCACAGATTGAGCAATTGCCCCTTTTCCTTGTGTTCATATTCAGTATTTAAACTCTTGTGAGTCTGTAGTAGGATTCTCCGTTCTTTGTTAGAGGCAAAACATGTAATGCAGCATTTATTTAAAGTGGTGCCTTATGCCATGGAAGCAAACACAGCTCATGGTAGGATGGAGGAAAGAGTTTCCATTTAACATTGTAGAGAAACACACTGAAGACAAACAGATTTGATCCACCCACACTTTATTTTCTTCATACCTCTTAATTAGAAAAAAAATCAATTTAGATGAAGAGATTTTACAGAAAAGGTTGATTTTCATGAAAGGAAGAGCTAACCTCATCCTGTTAGAAAACATCTTGCATCTTCACCTATCACTGCCTGACTGTCATTGTGTACTGTTTTCCTCTCAGCCCAGCCTGTGAATTCACCGGATCACCTGGTCGGAGAGAACATTTCACCCACACAGCTCACTCCTCTCACTTCCCCTGTGCTTTAGAAGCCCCCGTGCACACTGTCACTGTACTGACAGTGCAGACTCACAGAGAGCAGCTAATTGTATTCCTTCTTGCATTAGGAACTTTTTTGGCTGTTCTAGGACTGGGGCTTAAACTAATTTTCAATAAATACAACTCAGCCCTTAGAGAAGAAGCTGTCTGCAACTTTTTAACAGATTTTTGGGATACTGACAAAATCTAATCTTACATATTGATGCTACTCTTCACTCAGGTCTGTGTGGGTTGGGAACAGGGTTTTCAAATGTTAATTCAGGATGGCTTCTGCTCAGTTGTCTTCTTAGCCTCACTAAGCTCAAGTTAGGTTTTGTAAACACCTTTCTTTTCTTCCACTTCAGTATTTAGAGTAGGCATGTCAAGCTGACCAGTCTTTTTAGCTTGTTAATCCTGGAATTTCCTTTGCAAGCCTTTCCTGCATCCCTGGGTGAACTAAAATGAATTTGGGATGCAGCTGTTACACCTGAACAGTATTGTGCAGGTATTGACTTCCATTCAAGAAGGTTTTTTGCTGGGGTGAAAAAAAAGTACAACAGTTGTTTTCCAGTCTATGCTTTGCAAAGATTGATTCTGTAGTAGAGGTCCTTACACAGCTTCTTCCTAGAGGTTTGTAGGGCACAGTTGGCAGCATCCAACTGCTGCCAGTGTTGGTTTTCCTTATATTGCTTACTCACACTGCAGCTGGGATCCTCAAGAGCATGTGTGTACGAAACATCCTGTTGACAACCTCGGCACAAACATCAGTGGCAGAAAAAGAAAAGGGCAATTAAAATACTTCTTAGTCTTTTCAAGTACAGTATCTCCAGATCAGGACTCAGGGTCAGTGATAAGGGCAGCTGTGGAGTTTGTACAGTTACTGTCAGTAATGTAGCTGGTCTCCTAAAAGAATGTAATAATTTTCACTCTTTGGCACTTGTATGCAAATTGGCAGAGAAATTCATGCCATCAGAGGAGACAGACCAACAGATGCACTTTTCTGTTATATTCCTTGTGATTGATGAGATGGAACTGGGAAATGCCTGGAAAATTTCTATCCAGTATACTTCCCATTTATTGACTGCTCAATATTTTGCAGGCAAGTTCATAAGCTTTGCTTAGGTATTAAATTTGTTCTGTTCATTTGTATGGATTAATCCGTTAATAAATAATATACAGTATTGAGCTCTGTCAACAACTTGGATCTATATAACAGAAATACACCCCCAGTGCATGGTGAACTGTAGTTTAACACAAAATTCACATCAAGAGGATCTTCCTTGATAACTGAGGAAGTGGCATGATCTGTCATTAGCTTCCTTCTAACGAGAATCAGGTATCTGCAACCACATCTTTAGACTCCCACGCCACTGTGGATATCAAGATGTTAAGCTTGGTTTATTTTAAAGGTCATCATGTGAGATCTCAGGCACAATTTCTAAGCTATAAACAAAACATAGCTCCATAAAAGGAAAATGCAGATTATCAAAAGCGAGTGAAACTTAACACAGTGTCTAAAAATAGACTCAGACATTACTTTTCTGACTCAAAAACATTAGCAATTATGCACAGGGTTTGGGTTTTTTTGGTTGATGTGAAACAAAGTTCAGGTCTGTGTGGAATATGGTTTTATTCTCTATATGATAGCAAAATCCAAAATAGGCCAAGTGATAAGAGAACATGGAGCATCTGCTGTGAAGAATTTACCATCTAAGAGAACGAAGCTGAACAATAGAGCAGATAGGATATAACTATACAAAGGGTGAAAGGTAGGGAGGAGCACAGAGCTGACTGACCCATTTTTCACAAGAGGAGAGGAGAAGCTGGAGTACGTGTTTTTGCACTTTTTGTGCTCTCTGTGACAAGGATGGATGTGGTAAAGGAGGAGGAAGCTGAGGGACTCAGAACGGACTCATGATATCAAGACAAAGGAGAAAGAAAAACATTATATAAAGCAGCTTAAAGAGTGTGTTGTGGATGAACTTGTGAGCAGAAAGTTAGTCAGGGACCTGGAACTGGAGTTTCATGAAGCAATATTAATATCAGGGTAAAATGATATGCCATCTCCATGAGTGCTTTTATTGGGAATTTAGGTATGATTCCAAGATCCTGGATGATGTCCTGAATTCAGATCTACCCACTACATACATGGGAAGTATTCTTATATATGATTGTTGACAGGAGATTGTTTAAAATGGAGATCAGCATCTTTTTCAAGTTTTCACTAGTGGAGTATAAAGCTTTAGACTGAATTACTTATAAAGGATGAAATGCTGGTTGAATTAGATGGATTAAAGTAACATACTTTGGCTCTAAGTTCTCACAAACTTAAAAGCTATTTAGCCAAGGAATTTTGCCCCAAGCTCTTTTCTGTTTGAAATTTTTTAATTGTGTGCTTAAGAAGAAGGGACTGATATCCAGTAATTCATGGGGGTTCCATGAGATATTTTGTATTATATTTAGCTGAGATGGGAGGTGAACTGAAGATGCCAAAAAAGGAGTATTGAATGACCATCAGTTAAGTAAGTTCCTACCTGTTGTTGAGTCTCATAAGTGTATTGGAATAACACTGTGTTTGAACTGTGTTGCTGTTACATTCTTGGACTAATTATTCTTGAAACAACACCCATTTTTCAGAGACACTCAAAGCTACTAAATAAACTATTGTAGCATGGAATTCAAACACATTAAACTCTTTCTTTCTTGAAAGGCATGGGACTACGAAGGCTGACTTGACATCTATTCTGAACTCTTTAATTGACCTTTTTCACACTCAGCAGTAATATCATCCCTTGACAGTTGCAGATCCTCTATTAGAATAGACACACTGTGTTATCAAGGCTCACATAATAGGCTATGGTTCGAGTTGAGGTATCAAGTCCTTGCCTTCTGCTTCTTCTTGCAGCCTCTTTTGCTTCTTACCTCCTCTCTTTTGCCAACACAGACACTTGCTTGTGGTTACTTTTATTTCTCAGCTGAATCAGTTCCCTGATTTGATTCACTCTGGAACCACACAAGTCTTAGTGGTGGCACAACAGCAAGGATGGCACCTCAGTGCAAAAGGGGACTTGGGAACGGAGAGTGCCTAAGGAGGGAAAATGGGGACTGCTGAAGTCAGTATTAGTCACCTAGGAAATGTCAGCACAGCCAAAGCCTCATTAGCTTCAGGCCCAGAGAAATACCTCCTGGCAGCCTAACCTTTGCATTTGTGAATCTTGTTTATGGGCAGTGTTCATATTAGTCAAATGAGACTTGTAATTTTTTGCATTAAATTATCCCTACGGATGAGGAGAGTCATTGCAAAAGAGCCCTCCTGAACAAGGATTTGGTACTTTGGGAGACAGTTTGCTTTGTGAGTTCTGTAATTTCTGGGAGCAGTTAAGTGTTATTTCCATGTAATTGAAGTTGTATTGTTAAAATACTGGTTAAAATGACTGGCTACTGGCAGAAGAGCCAGACTGAAACAGATCTCTGAGCTGGCTAAACTTCTCAAGTATTTATTCAGCTTTGTAGAACATCATGCTCCCCTGCAATGAAATCTGTGCTGCAAGAGTTCTGCTAACAACAGCTGCTTTACAGCCAGACTGGCTGTGCTTTCATGAGCTGTAGCTCTAAAAATTCCTACAAGTGTCCATACACTCTCAGACACATTGGGGAATTGCTGGGCCTGCAATTATTATTGTATCTGCATTATTGAGTGGTTGAAATAGTTGTAGTTCAGGTGGACTAGCCACTGTTTTTGATGCTTATGGCAGCAATGCAAGTTTGAGATGGAAATCAGCATTTCTAAGCCTAAATGGTGATTTTAGGGAAGACTGTATCTTTTAAGCTCTAGGCATTTTATTACTTCTTGCTAGCTCTCAATAGGGATCATGGCAGCTGATAAACAATTCACCCAAGTGTAGAATCTAAAATTAAATATCTTGTTCTACCTCCTTTATCCTCCCACTATTGTTTCCTGAAAACAAACATTTTGAAATCATTATTGAATCCACAGCCTACTTGTAAATGTTTGCTGGGGGCATTAGTGCTGTGGAAGAGGTTTGGATTAGTGTCAGCTGAAGTCCTCTGTCTATGATTTGGATGCACTGTGGTCAACTCAGTTTTACAAGTGTGACTTGTGAAGTCCATTCTAGAAAAGTACAGTGGAAATCTCCTCCTGCCCCTTCATCACGCTCTCAGTTCTGCAAGTGCAACTGGGTGTACAACTATCTGGCCAGCTTGACTGGGGAACTGATGCAGGGTAAAATCAAGCCTGCAAAAGGAAGTGGGTTTGTTAGGTAGAATTTTTTGATAACCAAGGGCCACTGCTGCCAAAAGAACCACTCAGTAACTCTTTTATTCCCATTCAGGATGCCTTTGAACCAGGTTATATAGTTCCTGGGCTACCCAGGGCCCCACAGTTCACACTGCCAGATGCTTTGAACAATGTCTCAGTCCTAAATGAAAGATGAAAACAGATACCTTTTCAGCACAAAAGTGGCAGCTGGAAGTATTTAAAGGGTAGATATTGGCAACTACAAATGAGCTGAAATGGAAGCTAAGTGGATTCTTGTATGTCTGACAGACAAATAGCATTCTTGTACAAAGTGAGTTGTCCTTCCTGGCAGTAAGGCACTCAGACTTGTGTCTTGACTGGGTAACAGATGCTGTGCCTCTTCTCTATGTATGTAAGATAGCAGCATTTAATATTTGGAGAGGAGTTAGTCTGCAGCAAAGAAAAGTTGTGCAAATTCTAAGTGTGGACAAGAGAACAAATATATTTCATCTTGCAGCAGTTTTTGAGTTAACTGGTTTTAATTGTAAGAGATTATTTTTAAAATAGAACTGCCAGAGGCTAAACTTTGCGGATCATTAAAATAGAAATACTTTTTTCCAAATGGCCATCAGTTCCTCTCTTTAAAGAAATTGCTGTACAGTAGCATACTCCTATAATATTTCCTAGTGAGATTTCACTCTTTTCTTCTAAATCATGGTATTCATTCACTTTCTGTCAGGATATTAATAGCCATGGTAACCAACTGTCAGTGAGAACCTTGTCCATGGAGTAACAGGAGCCAACAAAAAGGAGCATTTTTCTTTCATTCCTTTCCTATGGTTCTCTGATAATTTGCCACAAAAAGCAGATTATTTTGACAGAACCAGGTTAGGGAGTGGCTCCATGTGTAGTTAGACTGGCAGCTATAGGTGGTGTGGCAGAGTTCATCTCTTAATACAGACCAGCTGCACAAGTCTGACCATGTCCTCCAATTCGGTAATGCTCCTTCTCAGATCAAGGCAGGGAAGACAGAAACTCCATTCTCAAAGTCCCTTGTCCAGAAGCCAAATAAATGCTGAGCTTATGGTCTGTATGGTTTCTGAATGATAAACTTGAAGTTCTGATTGCTCTAGACAGGCAGATGAGTCTGATCCTTTGCTTTACTTGGCTGGGAATGAAGCCAGGTTTTGCAGAGCAATCCTCTGTACTGAACTGGTCCCAAAGAGCATAAGGGATGGAAAAAAGCATGGGGAAGGGAAAGGTCTGGGGGAAGGAATTGAAAGAAAAGTTGTTCCAGGATCCACACTAACCTTTTTCACTACTCTTTGATGCTGCTCCTGAGAATTTATTATTTTCTAAATGAACGAGGTGATGACATCCTGAACAATATGTCTTCCTGAGGAGTCCAGGTATTTCTCACAGCTGCTGGGATAGGTGACAGACAAACTACACGGTTATCTGTGAACCATGTCACATATATCTAGGAAAGATATAAACTTTTGGGACATTATTCACACTTGAAGGCAGATTGGCAAAAATAATACGGTTGGCTCCAGTCTCCACGTTCCTACCACATCTATATAAGCCTAGATAAGATAGAAGCTCTTTTAAAGGGATTTATGTATTTCAGTTTTCTTCTGACTTCTGGCTCCAGATTTTTGTCTATAGATTAAAAAAACACAAGCCTGAAGGATTACCAAGAGTCGTTTCTGAAGGAAAATATTTGGGAGGGGAGGAGCAAAACAAAAATGTGCCTCTGTTTCCTAAAACAAAAGCATATTCTTTGGAATCTCTTTATAGAGGTTCTAAATAAGGAGCATATACTCTGGTCAGTATGTGAAAGGTACTTAGTCTAGTCCCACTGCCCTTCAGAAAATTTACCAGGCCCTGGAAGTATCACTGAGGAGGCAGATATGACCTGTAAACAGACTAAGTGTTAGGGATTACCTCCTACCTCACGGAAAAACAAGTAGTCTATTATATAAAGTAATAACTCAGCCCTCTATTCATAAAAATGGGGAATGAGCAGCTGCTTAACAGCTCTTTTTTTTGTGTTATAGAGCCTTTAAAATTCTGTCTATGAACTTATACATACAAATACCTATATTGTGTATCTGGTTTGGGGACAGGCAAACATTCTGGATCTTAGAAGTTTGTGCATTTGTGTGGGGTTATAAAGAGTTGCATATTTTAATTTTTAATTTTCCAATAAACTGCAAGAGTCAGTAACAACAAGCTTGTTCACACAAAAGCAGTGTGAAATTGCAACCTTATCCAGGGTGGGAGGGAGAAGGAGAGACCCCCATGGAGGGTTGTGTGTGACCCTTTTTAAGGAGGTATCTCCTTGGTCCTCATAGTGCAAGTCTGATTCATAGGTAGATTAGGGAGCTTATCCAAGTTAAAGCCTCCTGTATTCTCCACGCCACTTCCACCCCCCCTCTCCAAACAGTTCTTTGGGGGCAACAAGGCAGAAAGAAAAGGAAGGAACAAGGAGCCTGGAGACAAGAATGGTTTAAGACAGAACTGCTGGCAAAAGCAGCATTTATCAGTCTATGTCCTGTAGATATTAGTTGCCTTTGTTGATGTGGATGTCTGTGACATTAGAAATATTAAAGGTTTCCCATTAGAGCTAGTCCAAGGAAATATAAACCAAAGCCATTCGTTTCAGGAAAAAAAAACCCTGATTTATCCAAAGGGAGAATTGCCATTATGGAAGAGATGTGCTGTTTCTTCAGCTGCCCTTGGAGAGGCTGAGCACTCGGAATTTGCATGTACACCATGGTCCTTCCCTGCACGTATGAGTATTTGTCACATAAAACCGTTGGTAGAAAAATTTCAACAAGTCTAAGTAATTTAAAAGTTCAAGTTTCATTATCATGACTAATATTAGAGGCTACATCTCACTGACCTAAAATGAAAGAATGATACATTTCTAAGGCATTTTGGAAGTGAAATGTAGTTTTTGGAGGTAATTTTTTGATGGTAGACTATTTACTCCATTCATTGCTAAGACCCAGTCCTACTGCTGTGTATGGTCAAGCTTCATCTCTAGGCACTGTCATAAGAACTTGGTGGGTGTCAGAGTTACAATTCAAGTCAACTGAGAGGCATTTTTGATTTTGTGCCATATAACTAAAAATCAAAACAGAAGTTGTCTTTCTAGTTGAATATATGGGGACTTTTTAATCTTGTAAAATGAAAACAATTATCTCTTCTTTAACTGCATGTAACTTTTCAGTAATAACAAAAATTTTACATTACCATCCCATTGTCTCTTTTAGTAACAAGAGGCAAAGTGAGTTTACATAGGATAAAAGCCTCACCATAATCTTCTATTTTTAGAACTGAACTTTTTCCCCACAACTGTTGAAGACAAAACACCATGTGCGAGGTTGACTACTCTCATCATATTCCAACTGAGAACAGAAATAAAAGTGCCAGCAACATCACAAATAAGCCTTTTTCTCACAAGACTTACAGCACATTTTTTTTCTGACAGAAAGCATTCAGATGAATTTCCAAACTCTTAGATGTTTATCTAAACTATACCCACATTTTTTAACCTTTTGTAGCTTTCCTTATATCTGAGACTAAAAAATACATTCATCAGGGCCATGGCTTAGAACAACAGTCATCCCTAGTGGATAGATTGTTTGTTTTCAGAGTTACTGGTATGAATTGTGGGGAGGGGAAAAATTGATGGATTGTTGTCTAAGTGTTTTAAAGATTCTCTCTTATTTGAAGTAAACTTTAGCCTGTTTTTCATCATCTACAGTTTCATATACTTCTTTCTGACAATGATCCTTTAAAGTGATTATGCTTCTCTTTACTGACTGCAAAATGTCTTTTAAACAAATGTTAACACAAGGAAATTCTATAGCAAATAATTCAATAACCCTGTATTTATCGCTTGCAATAAGCCTCATTATTTACTGTTCAGACTCAATTTCTCCAAGTTTCACTACTGATCGGCCTCATCGCAGCTTTTCTTCTGAAGTCGCTGCACAGCAATGCATTCACAGCATTTATCCTCGAGACACCATCTGTTCGTCCATGTGCTCCTTCACAGGGGTTTTGCTGCTCGTGGGGCGCGTGGATCTGACTCAGTGCTGGAGTGTTTCTCCCGGGCTGCTGCCCGCCTTGGCCATGCCCAGTGACCGGGGCTGCTCCTGTGGTTTTGTCTCATGACACTCAGCACTTGGCAGCAGTACTAACTTTAGACACCCAGTCTGTGTTCTTACTGCAGCCACTGCACCATCCCCGCGTGGCTGTGCTGACACAGCTCTTTGTGGGGCCGCGCTGTGGATCAGCTCGGGGGGAACTCACCCGGCCTGAACAATCCTCCCCTCTCCCCCCGAATAAAGCCCGGAGCTGGGTCAGTTCCCTGGGTCTGGCTCACGGGGTGGTCTCACAAATGGTTCTGCTGAGCCAGTGGAGCAGATGGGATGCTTCCAGGGCACAGAGGGAAGGACCAAACCGTTACGCTGGCATTGTCTAACACCATATTCTTATAAGCCTTGGAGTCCAAACAGATGCAAATATTAAATTTATTTCCTAACACTTGTTGTTATAACTGCAATTTACCTTAATGGCTAGGTTGTTGATTTTAAGTTTAAATGTTTAAGGGAGAAGGTTTTGAGACTTCAGTGTTATAACTTATCATGTAGCCTAAGTTAATTTATTTATTCAAATTGATTAAAATGTCGTTAGAGAAAAATCTGTACTTAGCACACCCCAGTTGGTATTAATGGCAATCTAAGTAACTGGTACAGATCAAAGCATTGCTTCTTTTGCTAATTATTCTTTAATTGCTAGGTTAATATCATCTTTGGTTTGTTATCTGGCACAGTAAAGATACATGTTTAAAACAGCAACAAAGGTCCTGCAAATGGGGTCAGGTCTGGTTCTGTTCCCTGGATTAGAGTGTGCTCTGGCATTCAGTCAAATTGAACCGATTCCAGTGATTTCTGTGCTGTACCTGACTTGGGCTGGCTTTTCCTGCAAGTCTTGTAGGTCAGAAACCTGTGATTATGCCTTTGCTGCCTTGCGTTCATTCTCCATGTACTGTTCTTTGATCAAACCTGCAGATACCCCATGGTTTAAAAGCTCCCCCCCCTCCCCCCCCGACTCTCTGCACTTAAAGGCACATCATTGACAGTTTCTGTTGAGGCAGCAGATTCATCCTAATTAGTACCTTATTTTTGAAATTGGATGTGTTCAGTTAGTAGAAATTGCTCTTTTTGTTTTAATTTTATGGAGAAGGTGTGGAGGCACAACAATAGAGTAACAGGAAAGGGTTATATGCAAAGCCCCGTCTTTTACATGTTTGTTACGGCTTCATTGCAAAATTGGTGCATAATGAGAGAGCTCTGGTACACACCCATCAAATACCTCAGAGAGTTGGCTCTGGGGCATAGGCAGGTGGGCTGTTGGTGAAGAAAACGAAGGTGATGAAGTTATGACCAAGATACAGGTTCCATCCTGATTTTCACAGGGAAAGATCTGCCATTTAAGCTGTGTGGGTAGTGTGGCTTATTTGAACTGTGACTGGAAGGGAGTGTCACTGAGTGAGTTGTGGATGCCTGCGAGAGGTCACCCCTTCCCCGAGCCCAGCAGCCATCCCACCAGGACATGCATCCCCAACCGAGGGAACAGCCACAGCTGAGCTAAGCTGAAAAAAACTGCTTCTGAAAGAAAATTACTCCATTCCCACCTTGTTCTGCCCCAGGCAGAAAATTAACACAGCAAAAGTGAGTGAGACATTTCCAGCCGGTTTGGTGAGTTTAGGCAATTCTCATATAAGGGGGTCATAGGGAAGAAAGTGTGGGGAAACCCCCCCTTTCCACATGGAGAAAAGTCCGACAGAAGCAGCGATCCAACTGCACCTTTATTGTGCTGGTTCTAGCGAATCACTTATAACAAGTCATGCTGGGCCATTTGTGACTTTTCTGATGAAAGGTGTTACTGTTCCCATGTTGGAAGTATCAGATTTGGTGACGTTTCATCTGTTTAATTTACTACCTGCCTAAAGCTAATTATAGTTCATGTCACTCTTTAGACTGTGGGCTCTGGGGCACGCAGAAGGGTGGTTAACCACGGAACGCTGAGGGTCCCAGGGCTTCTCTAGGACCTCCTATCAAACAAGCCTGAAGCTGGGCTGGCTGAGGTCCCTCCCTTGTGCCACTCACGCTACCGTATAATGAGCCAGTTCAGGGAACTGAGACAAAAAGTTGCTTTCTTTGGAGCACGAGCCTTTAACTGGCTCAGGTCCCTAAGCTGCCTTAGTGCGCAGTGCTCACATCAGCACAAATCACTGGGCGGCCAAGCGGAGGGTGGAGGGCCAGGCTATGGCAGCTGTAAATTAGGTTGGCTTAAGGTGTTAGAGAAATACACCCTGAATGGAAGCAGAAAAAATACAAAACCTTCCCTTCCAGAATACTGGTTTTCTTGAGCAATTGAGCCACTACTGAGAAATGCAAGGATATTAAGGACAAAGGAATTTAAATCCTACAGAATTCTAATTTAATTTTTAATTTTGAGTCATATTTGGGCCAGTTAAGTTACAAATATTGAAGCAGATTTCCCAAAAAAGGAATTATTTCCACCCTTTCCCTTTTGTTTAAATACCTGTCATTCTGGTGATATTATGGGTTAATTAGTTTATTTTCTGAAATGTATTTCTGGGATATTTTCCCTTTAACTACTTCAACCCATAACCTCGTGTTCTGAGAGTTACTTAACCTTTGGTCTTGTACAGTTTACTGGCAACGATTCCTTTCCTTTTAGGATTTCGTATTTGTGATTCCCTTAGCAATATAAACCACATATAGCTACTATTTCCTAACATGAAGCCTCCCAGAGTGAATTGACATTACAGTTAATTAACAGAAGAGTTTTAGATATTTCACAAGGTTATTGACACCAGAAATGCTGTACATTATAACCAAATGCTTGACATCATTTACTGTAAGAAGAAATTGTAATCTCAGATTAAAATCATATTAAAAAGTAGATTGAATTTATTTTCCAACTAAAGGGCTACTATAGGAGTTAACTTGCTTGGATATCCTATGTGTAGTTCTACGCCTTAAAAAGTTTGGATTTCTTTCAAGTTCTGCTCTAACATTTCTTGGCTTACATATGTTTTCTACACTAATTTTAAATCTTAATTTTAAACTCTTACAATCGATTTTACTACAGCCTCAATGTAATTAGTTAGGGAATTCCCAAAGAGAAAAAGTCCAAGAAATTCAGTAAGACTGTTTTTAATACTCTGAAGATATATAAATACCAATGTTGAAACTATTTTTAGTTTGATCTTTTGTCTGATTCACTGGTACATACCAATCGTTTTGTACCATGCACAGTCAGAGCCTGGTAGCCAGTTGAACTGGGTTTACAACTTTGGAAGCTGCTTAGACGAATAACTTTCATGTACTGTCTTGACTGGAAAAGATTCATTTTCAGTTTATGGTCATACTGTAGCAGACACACCCCTCCCTTTGTGATAACAAATACGAAACTGTGTTCTGTGATATGGATCTTTAATGCTTTGACTGCTTTTGGAAGGTGCTACTGTAAAAATTTTTAAAGCATAAAATACACTTTTTCTTAACATAGATAAAACTTGGAGCAAGCAATGTCCCATTTGGTGCCTCTGGTTCTTTAGAAGGCTTTTCCTTTTAATGTTTCTTGAACAACTGTATAAACCCGGAGGATTAGAGTCTGCTGCAGGAGAGCACCAAGAAGGGCAGCTGTTGTTCTCTTCAGCATTTTTTTGCTGAGCCATCAGGACAGCTTAATGCTACTACATGCTAAAAAAGTCATGCATTATAGTGATTGTGGGTACATACAGTCCTGCTGAATCCCTGCCCAGCTGAAACCACTCCATGGCTGATTGATTGTTTCTTCTTTTTCAGTTGTGCAAAACTAGAGAAGATGTATATGTTTTAATTCAAATGGAAAGCTAAGTAGCAGATTCCAGAGACTTTTCTTGTCTGAGTATATTTAGTTCAGCAAAAGGGTGTATTAAGTTAAAGCAAAAATTTCCATAAACCTACTAGCACCTCCCTGTCTGTATTTTACCCATCATCGTGGAGGTGACCAGTTTCCATTATCTTATATTCTTTGCCTCCCAAATGTTACTATCTGGATATAACTACTATTACGATATTTTTGCCTAACAGAAGTAAATTACAAAATTAGGGAGTAGTCTGAACACTGAGCAATCTTCTAATGATACATTTTGCAGTTGTTGTCTGCTTTCTGACAACAGATTGTGAACCTTGGTGTCAAAAAATGCTTTATAAAAAAAAGTCAGACTGAATAAAAATAAAACTGAATAGTTAATTGTTCTTCCCAGGAGCCAGTGCAGCCGTGAACATTTTAAATGTTAACTAGCCAACATTTTAAGTGATAAAGGCGCATGACATTTTGTACTGATAATCATATTTTCAGTCTGTCAAAGTCAAGCAATTATAATGCCTCAAAAGAACATTATGCAATGAAATACATATGAAAAAAGATTTTTATCACTAAAGTATGTATTATGTTTTAGAATGGATGTATTCTGTATTTTAACATGAATCACCTAATGTCATGGATTATAGAAATTTTTTAGATAAATTCCATTTATTAATGGGAAGGTAATCTATTTAAGTTTGGTACAGACCTCATAGAATTATTTACCAATCAAATAATATCATAATGTTGAATTTAACAAGTTTAGCTTTTTCTCTTACTGGTTTTCTTAATGGGAAAATATTTGTAGCTTATTGGTGTTATTTCTTCTTAACATATGGGAGCACCAGACCCTGGTCTCCAAAGGAGTAAGCAGCAGGTCAAATATTTTATTTTGGTTTTGTAGACAGATGATTTGTGCATATTCAGGCATCTGTGGCCTTTTTGATAGTGAAAGCAAAAGGACTGATCATATGATTTGGTTTATTCAATGATTAAGTGACATGAACCCTTGCTGTAAGATTTCTAGTTTGAATACATGTTAAAAATCCATTTTATGTGAGCATTCATTTAAACTCTGTTGTTTTGTTCAATATAAATTACCAGCCAAACCACTCTTTATGTACATATCTAAGGAATAAATATACAGGATCTGCAAATACAGCAAAACTATATTAATATTAATTGTGTGAACCTTTACTGAGTATTATTCCTCCAGAGCTGACTGGGATCACTTTATTAGTTGAATAGCTCATTCTCCAGCTAGGAAAAATACTGAGATAGTGTTTAAGCAGTTCCTGTGTTTTGTCTTTTCTACTTTCCATAAATTTTTAATATACAGCAGTACCTTTATCCCAATCCACTCCACCAGTATATAAGGAGCTAGAGGATGCAGCTAAGCCTATTCTTGGGAAGGGGTTAGGGTAGAAAGATAAGGATCAGGAGCATAATATGAGATGACTGCCTGTAATGAGGATTGATTCTGTGACCAAATCGAATAGTTAAAGCTCCCAGCCCTTGCTCTGTCAAAGAAGAATCAACCCTCTTACATGCTGCAATCTGGACATCAAGCCAGGCGGAAACTCAATCAACTAAAAAATGGAGAGGCAAGAGCAGCTAATGAAAACCACCACCTCTACTCCAATGCAAAGGCAAAAATAAATGTAAACCACCTGGCTGGCCTATTTGACTTTAGACTGGGATGGATTACAGCAAAAAAGATACATAAGCACCTGCAACAGCTGGGGTATGGCAGTCGTGTTCCACATGTTACCTCTCAGCTGAAACCTGTTGTGTCCAAATTGAGATGTTGAGTCAGAAAGCTCATTAGGCACAGACTAAGCAAGTGGTGCGGGCATATGTGATCTAAGGACTGCAAAATGGATCCACCTGCACAGAGGAAAGGTGGAAGCCCGAGCTCCAAACTGCCAGGGAGCCTTTAAAGTTTTCTGCACCATTGGAACCTATTGTTTCATGTTGGCTTAGCCTGATCTGAGTCAAGGACACAAGAGTGGTTTGCATGAGGCTGACAGTCCTGCCCACTCAAGAGTGAGCCCATTAGGCTTCCTATGGAAACCTGGGAATAGGCAAGAAGTTTGGTAATAATACATTTATTCTAGTTGCTTCCTCTGAATTATGGTGAAAAGCTGTAATGAGGGAAAATGCTCTTTTTCTACCCCTGAAGATAATTAAAATACTGATGAAGAAACATTAACTTATGGATAAGCAAAGTCTATGTATGATTTATTAAATTACAATATATAAGGAGGATATATTAATCTCAGTTAAGCATGTGAGATTGTGGTTATACCTAAGCTAATCAAAGGCTATCAAAAGTATATATGAAAAACAGAAAAACTATTGCACCTTAAACTGCACATGCATTACACTTGAACAAAACAGACCCATTCCACAGAAGGACCATAGTATTTATAGATCCTACATTAGAATAGCTAAAGGCTCAGAGACTCAGTTTCCATTTAGCTACAACAGTTGTGTGATGCTTCTCCTTGTCCAGTGCAAAGAGAAATACCAGCCCAAATCATCTGGCCAGGCTGCTTAACTGTTCAAATTGAGTGTATAAGAAGTATTCCAGACATGAGAGTCCTTACTCAGATGCATTTGCAATATAAGTGAAAAGAAGAACAGAAGTTGTATTACCCTCACCCTAGAGGGAAACTAAAGCAGTGTTTTGTGTCTATATAAATAGCAAGGTACTTGTGCCCCTCTGAAGTCTGAAAATTAGACTGCAAGAAGGGGGAAGCTTGGAACAGAGCCTGTATTTTCTGTATCCCAGTAATGTACAAGAGAACTGTCTGCTGGCTAGTGAACAGTCAAAAATTAAAGTTAAAATACGGAAAAATAAGTAAAATGCCATCTTAGTCTTTTTATCAAGCTTAAGAGCTTTTATAAAACCTCATTTGAGTTTCCACAAATATTTATCTTACGCAAACATCACTGTGCATTAAAGGAGTTTGTTCTTGTTCTGGTAGCAATCTCGGTTGTCATCTGATTTCACTCACAAACCACTTTAGACTTTGTAATAAGACTCTAAGGTATCTGTAAAAGCAATCGTTGCAGAAGCAAGTACTTGTGCCTGGAGTGTCCTTATATACTGGTATGGGTAATAATGCAGCTGATAATTTTACTTTGCTTTCACTTGATGTTCTGAGAGCAAAATACTCTGAATATAAACTCTGTGAGGAGAGCCATACAGTTCAGTGCCAGATTTCTAGACCCTCTAGTCTTTTCAACATATGTGATGGTAACCTCCAAATGGGAGGATTGCAAGCTGCTCTGTAAAACTCTAGAAACATAAAGCAGCAGCAAACTTTATGAAGTAATGTCTGCTTTACATGGCATGTTAAACAAACAATAAAGCCAAGCAATGATTGTTTAATGTAAAAGTATATTGAAGAGAAATATATTAAAGTGTATTTAATATGACTGCAGTAGGTTTAGGAGAGCGATGAAACTTCTTGGGGAAAACTGTAAAATAAATGAGACTGTGACCTCATTAAGTTTTTATGTGGCTATGGTTTTGTCAACACACACCTTGTAGGCAATCTTTTTTTTTTTAACTTTTTAATCTTGCTAATACAAATGCCCCATTGATCTAACACCAAGCTCAAGATCTAGATAGGAGTGTTGTAATTAAGTCATAGCATAGGAAATCTTAAAAGGATGACTGTGGATTTTCACTGAGAATTTATCAAAATTCAGTCAAATTACTGTCTTTTACTCTGGTTTTTGCTACTGTGTATTTTAATGCCTGAATTAGCACAACTCATAATTTCACTACAAAACTTTCCAATGCTATGCAATCTACTTTTGTTTTTGTTTTGCTTTTAATTCCCCAATGGCAGAAGTTTCATATTTCACCCAGGCACTGGTAATTAGCCAAAGAAATTATTTAAAATGCCAGATGTCACATATTAAATATAAATAACCTATGACCTTGTGTGCAGAATGCAAGCCCCTTTCCTATATGACTGCTGAATTTAACTTTCTTCAGCATAGGCTGTATACTGAAATATTATCTTTCTCCTACATACCACCCTTCTGCTTGCTTAGACAATGGATGCGCCTTGTTAGCTGTGAGAGAAGGCTGCAATAATTTTGTTTGTATGCCATTTGCAAGTGAGTTTAAGAGTATTAAGTATACACATTGATCAAAACATGTCCCTTGTCGTACTCATGCTTTCTTCAATAGCAGCTGTAAAAGGCATAACCACTGCTGCAGCCAAGGAACACTATCTGCTCAATCCAGGAGTCTTTCTCTGTCCTTTCTCATCTGCCCTTTCTATGCCACACTGGTGTGTGTGGCTTTTAAACAGGTCCAGATTCAACCACAAACGGGAATGAGATCAAGCACATGAAATGCAACCTTCTGTGTTATATTCCTAATTCGAGGCTGTTTGGTTGATTGAATCATGCAGAACGAATGCCTGACCATGCGTCTTCCAAAGCCTATTCTGGCTACAATTGCACAGCTGGCTTTGATTTGCTGCCCATAGGAAGGGGGGAGGAATCCCTATTACTCCAACACAAATACAGATCTGGGATGTGGCTGCAGATCCAGAATTCCTAGCTATCCAGCATCGGATGATGTGTGGAAAATAAAACACAGCACAATGTAGCCCTCAGGTTTTTGGAGCCGAAAGTCACAACACGCCTAAAAAATAGCCACAGTTTGGAAAAGATTCAAATACCACAGGAAGCGCATTCCTTCCTCCTCAAGGCACATGCAATAACTCCAGCTCCTGACCAGATCAAGGTGTATCCCCATCTGGATGCAATAACACAGCCTAGAAGCAACAGGGACAAAAACCACCTATGCATATTAAATAAATGAATAAATAAAGGCAACTCCTCCTCACAAAACCACAAGTGAAATAAAGTTGCCCTTGTTACTGCCACCGTTTCATTTCTCAGTAGCCAACAAAAGCCAAATCAGCCATCCATGCCCTGGACCTCAAGCACAGAGGTTGACATAATTCCCTGGAAACTGATGCAAGCTCACTCACGTCAGTGAGTTTTACCAACTCACTCCCAGGCACACCCCAATTACTCTTTAGCTCTGTAGAAGCGGTTTGAAGGTGTTTTTCTCTTTACAGTTTCTAATGCAGAAAGGATGTGCTTTTTGGTGCAGTACAACAGAGTCAGCAAAATGAAAGCTATGGTGAAGACAAGATAAAATGAAAGGATAATGTTGGCAATGGAAGTACTGAACTCAAAGACATACATCTGCTTTTGAAGTAAAAAGCTTTATAAAGTTTACTGTAAATAACTTAAAATACCACCTTACCTTTTACATATTCTCTAAATTCATATCTTGTTAGCTAGGCAGTCATGTCATAACCAATTACTCTGTTTTATTTTAGGACATATAGTCCATTTTCTTTTTCAACTGACAGCAGTAGGTAGGACTAAAAGCAATACCTAATGTCCTGCATACATCATAGTTTTCTGAATGAATAGTGGAGACGAGAAAAAGGGGAGACAAGATTTGTTTTACAGTTAAGGGAAAGGAACAAGTCATTAATATTCATATCTTAATTTACCATATTCATTAGCAATATACTTTGAGCATCTTATCAAAGAACATGGATCAAATACTTGTGTTCAAATGTCCCCTTACGAAGAGAACAAGTTTGATTGTATTTTTCACCAGGGACATGCATAATGAATAATCTACTGGTATAACAGAACAGGAAACTGCTGTGGTTGCTCCATTTGCTGTAATCTGACACAACAATTATTTAACAATAAGACAAAGTCTAATACAGCTGCTTTGAAAAGCAAAAGATTACCCAAAAGTTTTTAGACAAAAATTAGCTGTTAAAAATCATTTTACGTATAGTGTATTTTACTGACTCGTTCATCGTAGATCTGTTTTCATTCAAGAATGTATGAGGGTTTTTCTTAACCACAGTTAATCCAATTACACATACTTTTCCAGCTTGTCTTGCTACGTGACCTTGGATTTAGAGATAAAAAGAGGCTACAGGCCAGCTGGGTGTGAGCTCCTTATAAAGGTTCGGGCTTCCTTCAGGAGAGGGAATTGTCTACCCTAACAAGAGCAGGAATCTTTGGTTTAAGCGTTGTAAGAACAGTAGCTGTAGTTGCTCATGCATTTTCAGTAAAGAAATAGCTAGTGGTGTGTGGGAAGTGACAATGTCAAGGACAGTGATTTACAAGTAAAAAACATATGGCTGCTTTTGCACTAGAAGCCACTTCCCATTTTGGGCAAACTCCTGCTGTCCCAAGTTCTGCAAAGTATTTTTTAATATTATGCATTCCATTTCCACTAGAATTGCAATGTCACAAAGTAGCTTTTCATTTAGGCTTGCTTTCTTCAGCACAGATTACTGAGCTTCCTCTGAAGTGCACAGAGAGAAAAAATCCACAGAGAATTCACTGCACTCTGCTAAGAGCCTCTGGATTGAGGATTATTCACTGTAGCTAATTCCTCTTCACGTGAGCCTTCTTTTCTCACTTTCATTCACAGGCTCCAATGAGAACATCCAGGTACAAACGCATGCCTGGGATTATGACATGCCTGTTTGGACCTGTCTAAACAGCAACAAACACGGAAAGATACTATGCATAGAAACAATCAGAATTATTTTAGAATCAAACAATATTAATCTCCAGATGGCCGTAGAGTCACAACACACTAACTAGTTCATCTGATTTTGCAACTGATTAATGAAACCTTAGAGATAGCAATGATATTTCTGGTTAACATGAGTTTCACATTCCATAACAAATTATATTGTGAGTACAACTGTCTATAAGCAAACTTGACTATTTGTGAGTAGTAGTTTAAATTCCATCGATGCTCCAATTTCAGCACAAACCTAAAATCTTCCTGGATCATATGTATTAAGGGTTAATATTTTACTAATTCCACAGCACACAGTGACTGTTTCATTAAGTTAGGACCATAGAATAGAATCACAGCATCATTTCGGTTGGAAAAGACCTCCAAGATGATCGAGTCCAACCTTTGACCAATCATCTCCTTGTCAACCAGACCAGAGCACTGGGCGCCATGTCCAGTCATTCCTTGGACGCCTCCAGGGATGGTGACTCCACCATCTCCCTGGGCAGCCCATTCCAATGCCTGACAACCCTTTCCATGGAGAAATTCTTCCTGATGTCCAACCTGAACCTCTCCTGGCATAGCTGAAGACCCTGTCCACTTGTTCTGTCACTGATTGCTGCAAGGAGAGGCCGACCCTCACCTGCGTACACCCTCCTGCCAGGAAGTTGTAGACAGTGATAAGGTCTCCCCTGAGCCTCCTCCAGGCTAAACACCCCCAGCTTCCTCAGCCACTCTTCACAGCACTTGTGCTCCAGACCTTCACCGGTTCTGTTGCTGTTCTTTGGACATGCTCCAGCACCTCAATGTCTTTCTTGAAGTGAGAGACCCAGAACTGGACCCAGAACTCAAGTACTCATATAAAGCTCCCCTCAAGTTGCTCTATGATTTCTTAAGACTGCAAATTCCAGACACATCAGGACAGTTATAGTTTCTATACTGCCATGTCCTGCAGGGAACAGATGCTCCTGCTGCAAGAACAGCTCAAATTCTACAGCTTGTTTTGCCCTTCTTTTCGTCTTTCCACCTTAGTGTGAGACAAAACTATAGATTACGGTATGTTGTCATGCAGGCAGAGTATCCTGAAGCTTCTGTGCGCTTCCTCCTGACTGCTGGGCTCCCTTCACTGATGGCATACATTGCTAAGGAATATTTTAATTAATTTCTTTATAGTTAAAACTTTTAGATGCAGATCTCACAAAATGCAAGACTATGAACACACTATTCCATGCTGTAAAATTCTTTTTAGGTCTGGTTTCGGAGGAGAATTCACCACAGTTCTACAGCCTTGGTGCAGCAGCTGTGGTGACCAGAAAGTGAAGTGCATGAGCAAATGCCACAGTGCAAGCCAAGGTGGCTGGGCACTGGAACAGGCTCCCGAAAGAAGTGATCACAGCACCAAACCTGCCAGATTTCAAGGAGTGTTTGGACAAGATTCCCAGACACATGGTGGGATTCTTAAGGTGTCCTATGCAGGAGTTGGGGGCGGTCCTTGTGGGTCCCTTCCAGCTCAGTATTCTACGGGTCTATGTTTGCTCGGTTGCCACTGTTCCCACTGAGCCGGAAGGCAAGTAGCAAACAGCTTAGAGTCCTGGAGCCAGCATTTGTTACCCAAGCGACATTCCTCAGTTTACGCCATCCTACCGAATTACTCAAGTCATTAATTGGTGCCAAGAGCACCACCTATTTACATGCGGTGTTTTAGAAGGTAACACTCCTCACGCCGCAAGGGAATTCTGCTCCTTTGCTCTCACGTGGGGCCGTCGGCGCTTTGCAGGAGGGTTCACACAGCGGGACCGGGACCGGGAGCGGGCTCGGGACGGAGGGGGGCGGGCGCTGCTCGGCGGCGCTGGGGCCGACACGTGGCACCGCGCCCCGCGCGCGGCCCCGCCCCCCGCGCGCCGNACCCGGCGCGGCCCTGAGGGGCGACGGGGTCTCGCTGCGCCTCGCCGGCCAAACCCATGACTACGGCAAACTGCGGCGCCACCGACGAGTTCGACTTCAGGCTGATCTTCGGCGAGGACGGGCAGCCCGGCCCCGGACCGCCGCTGGGGCCCGCAGGTGCGCCTCGGGGCCGGGGGGGTTGGTCGTGTTCCTGTTTTCCTCCGAGCGAGGCAGGGAAGGCAGCAGGGGCTGCGCCGGCCCCGCCGCTGCGGGAGGCGGCAGCCCGGGGGGAGCGGCGCCGTCCGTCCGTCCCTCAGGCCGCGGCCGCTTCTCGGCGCCGCTCCCGTTCCTCCCTCGGCCCGCGGGACGCGGGGGCTCAGGGGGTGATGGGCCGGACAGGCTGGGCCTCTCCCTGCCGTAACAACTTTCTTTGGGAAAAGAAACCCAAGAACTCGCGTCGTGCGGGAGGAGCCGCCCCGGGTGCAGTGGCTCCGTTGGGGAAAAGGCCCCGGGCTGGATCTGGTGGCCCCACGCTCCCCGAGCCCGGGGAGCGCGGTACGGCCGGTGAGGGACAGGGAAGAGAGCACCAAAGTGTTAAGGGGCTGAACTAGAGCAGTGTTCGGGCTCTTGCGATGAAAAGTTTCAACCGAAGTGTTCCCCGTATATAGAACATCCCAGTTACTCCAGTGTGTTCCTGCAGACTTTGTGTACGTGTGGATGGGCGAACACCGCGTGTCGAGATGTGATGGCCCTTTGGGTCCGTGTGTACAGATACACGCATACCTCTCAGAGTGCTTCCATTTTACTTTGTTTTGTAGTATTGGAGCCTGGAAATCCTGTTTTTAAAAGCTCGTATTTCTTTAAAAGTGCAGAAAACAAAGTATTCCCTGTGAATTATGGTGTGAAGAATCAATAAGGGCCAGCTGTGCCTTGTTTAGCTGTACCAGAGTTTGATGGCTGCCTGCTTTATTTTCTAACGTACTTGAAATAAGTATTAATTGGTAATGGGCTGTCTTATGTCTAAGTGTTAGATGATAAGATAGCTCTGAAACATGACTGTATCCAGGCTAAATTATACAGCCATGTTGTTTAGTTCTCCAACACGGTTGTCTGCCTAAGTTATTTAGAAAAAAAATTGTTTGATACAGTCTGTATGTGAACACTTGGGATTAACTTCTTAGAAAATCTGTAACTTTCTTGATGCTCAGATTTACTTTGCAGATTCGTTCAGATAAGGGAAGATTTTCTGTGCCTATTTTCCATCTTAGTGGAATAGCAGATGGTGCATTTTGTGGAGGGGGCCTGAATTCTACAAGCTAGATAAATGCATTACAGTACCATATGAAAACAATGGAAAACATGTAACAGATGACAACAAAAATAATTATGACACCCCCATTTCTATTATTTTGACATAAAACTAGTAGTCTAAACTATGTTCCTTTGTTGATGATAGATGAGAATGAGAGAACAAGTTGCTCAGAAAACTGGAAATACTGGTGTGGTATCAACTCACTGTTATGATATTTGTATTTGAGTAGCATTCCTTAACAAGCAGTTGAGATATTACTCTGAATACAGAGAATTTTTCGTGCTTGATAAGTCAAAATTATTCTCATGTCAAATTTAAAACTGTGATATTTGGTCCATGAACTAATTTGTTTGCTGTAGCTTTCAGTAAGAAATCCTGCATCTGCATCTGAAACTCAAGTAATTTTACTGTTTTGTAAAATTCTGGATGATTTCGCCTGCTGTGCACAGTTGTGGCCTTCGGGGGGAAAGGGTTAGAGTAGGTCTCTCTCTTCATGTATTCTGTTAAAAGTATTGCCAGAGCTCATCTATTAATTCTCCCCATGTTTTTTACACATGAAAAGCTAGAATTCATATGAGAAGTCCCATATTGGAAATCTATTTTTTCCCTTACCTCTCTTCCAAATGTATTAGTTAGATGAACAAAAAAAAGAAGTTCTTAGAGCTCCCTAAAGTGTCTATTTCATAATCCCATATCACTTCCTTCGATGGTGGTATCCGTTGTGCTGCAAAGCAAGCGTAAGGGTATTTTTTTTCAAATGTGTGCTAATAATAAAACATGTAGGTCACAGGGAAAGTTTCTTAATTTGAAGTAAATAATACTAAAATTACTAAGTTTTCCATGATCGTGGAGAACACCTAAAACCACATTCTGATCCTTCATGCTTTATCTCTAGAAGTTTAAGACTGCCATTCTGATGAAAGAAGTGTCTGGTGCTAAGTTCTTGTGTAAATAGCATGGAAATCTATGTTAATGCTGTCTTTTATACTGAGACTACTCTAGTGTTGTGAGGATTTTATTCTTTTATGTATGTACACACATAAGTATATACAGTTATGTGTTTGTATTTCACTGTATTTGTAATCAAAGGCAAGGAAAAGTGAGCTATTCTTTCATTTCCTTGAAATACTTTTGATATCTGAGCTACTAAGGAAGTGCTAATGCCAGGCTATAGATTACCCTTTTTATGATATTAAAAGAACAGTAAGAGAAATTAAATCAGCTGGGATCTCTAGTTATTACATTTGTAGTTTTGTGCTAAGTGGCAGGACTTGAGACCCCTATTCTGCAGTAGTGTTTATTTGGTTGATCTGAAAGTTGTAGTTCCTGCTGCAGAGGAGAATGCATGAAAGATGGTGTGAAGATGTTTTAAATCCCTAGTGTAATACTGCAATCTTTGCAGCATACTTGGCTTGAAATTAAAGGGGTAGGCCTTTTCATCTAGTTGAGTGGCAGTAGAAATTTGCTCAGGTAATTGCTAAAGACTCTAAAAAGCTCTTCAGCTTCTTTCAAGTGGACATTAGGTACTGAGCACCGTCTGGAAAATCTTGCCTTCTGTTTCTCTGATTGTTCAATGTCCTTGTCCCAAAGAACAAAGAAATTGTCACTTTGGTTTTGTAGTGTTAAGCACTAAAAGTGTTTGGTACCATTCTAGGTACTAATGAGTTTCATCTTTTTATGACCAAGAAATTCAAGCCTCCAGTGCCCAAAGGTAATGCTGTAGATCACTCTGAAGTGAACCAAATCTCTTTGGTGTGCTCTTTGTTGCAAAATTTTGGGTAGCTGCAGTAGCATCCACTTGTGTCGTGCCACCTTATACCAGTTGCATTTGAAATGTCTAAGTCAGCGTGTGCATTACAGTATGTTCAGGTCCTCCACAATCTGCTAAAATAGATCGCCGTGCAACTGTCAGTGACTGTATTTGATGTGCCACCTGGTTTGGTCTTCTTGATGAAGAGATTTTTGGGATGTAATATGTGACATTTGAATAATTGAATTTAGCTTGAATGCTTTTGTAATGATGCCCCCATTCCCTTCACCATCACCAGTTTTGCAATAGTATTCAGTATAATTTTGGGAAGTTTGTCTAGAATTTATGAAGCAATTAAACTGCATTAAGTTTTTCACACTGTTGAGAACACGTTATACTTTTTAAATGCTGAACTTCACAAAATGGAAGCAAATCTGAGTTGCTATGATATTTTCTTTAGCTGAAGTTTTATTTTAGGTGTTCATCTTCTCGTTTAAGGAATGAGATTTTACAAGGTAAAAGCTGTGCTTGGAGTATACAGTACTAAACTGCGAATTCAGGATCTTGTAAGGTTCTGTATCATGCAAAAGTGCTTCATATTGGTATGTGAAATCGGGACTAAGTTAAAATTAGAAGCTGGAAACAGTTCCGTATTCAGAAAATGAATTATTTAATTACTTAGGAAATTCTGACAGATGAGTTATTGATGCTGCTGTTCAGAATCCTGTCTAAAATGTTCCTGTTATTTCTGATTAAATGTTCTAAGAGCTCAAGAGGGGCTAATGTTTTGTTACTCAGTGAAACATATGTGAGTTTCACCCTAACTTCCACCTTTTATTCTTGAGTTATGAAGTAGAGAAGGAGAAATTAGTATTTCCATGTAAGTAATCTTCCTTGGTTGATTTTATTTGCCTTCCCACAATATGAGTACTTTGAAAGAACTGATCAAACTACCCTCCTTGGTCTTCAGGTTCTTAGTATTTGTTTTATTTTCTTGGAAACCATGAAACAAGCTGAAAAGGGGTTCTTCATATTTCCTGTGACTTAACATTTGGTTAAGTAATACTATTTAGTAATCTTGTTGCAAATGAATCTTACGATCTCTCTTACTTTTCTCCTGAAGAGTATGAAAAATATCCCAGTTCTGTGATGAATTTAGTGACAGTTCAAAACGTCTGTGAGCTGCAGCCTCATTCTGGATAAGGACACCATGTCTGGATTTGGCTCTTTCATTGATTTGATAACTTCTACTCCTGTTCTCCTTTGAGATTTTTTTTCCTTTAACTCAGAGTTGTTAGGTTATTGGGTTGTAACTGGATATCATGTGGAACACACATTTTGCATAGTGACTGTCAGAGTAATACCTGATCTTTTCTTTTGAAGGTTTTCATGTCTGACCTTTCTCTGTGAGCATCCAGGAGCTGCTTGAGCTGCTCAGCAGTTGTCTCCTGCCCACATACCAAGTGCTCTGAAGTGATGATGGGTGCTGAATTTTCCCTCAGTTAGGCAGAGTTGTAGCAAAAACTGGCACTATATACGTGTCATTTCATTTAGATATGTTGTAGAAGGCTTAAAGCCACTGATTTGTACTGACACACCACCACAATAGTAGTCTTTATAGGTTTGCCTTGATCATTAATATGTAGAGTATCCTTTATCCCTTCCTAAATGTGTCTTCATGACTGATATTGCTGTCAGGGATTGTTGGTAGGGATTAGGAAACAGCCAAAGCTGTTGACGGGAGTTTGCAGCATGGTTGAACTTTTTGTTCTTTTCCCCAAGATTGTGATTAAGGTAATTAATCTTAAGAAAGTCAAGTTGTGGTAGAAAAGAGAGAGTAGTCTTATAATTAGACTGAGTGGAAAATTAAGGCCTGGATGCTGGCAGTAGCTGTGAACTTGAGGTGTGAGTTGACCAAGGATTGCTCTTGCAGAAGTTTGTTTTTGTGTTCACGTAGAGCTGGTCCAGAACTGTTGCAAAGTTTGCTTTCCTTAGCTGAGTAGGACGAAGTTGTGAGACATCTTTTAACAGGCTATCCTGCACACCTGTATGGTTCACTTTAAGTTTTATTATTGTTTTAAATATTTTGATTCTGTTTAGATTTGGTTGTCTATATAAATGGGTAGGAAAGTCTGCACAAGATGGTAACTGTGGTTAATATGCATAATTTGAGCCATCCATATAAATACAGCTGTCCATGCTGGTCTCTTAACATTTGCTCTACAAAAGAGTGCTCATGTGGGTTAAGAATAGGATCAGCTGGTGCAACTTTAACAAAGGAATGAATGGATAAGTTACTTGAATCCCTTTTTTTTTCTCTCTTAAATATAAATGGCACTTTCTAACAGACATATTTATTTATTTATTAGATAACTGAGTATTAAATGTATTGTGATAAACCCCCACTTGAAGGAAATTGAGTTACTATCATTTTATTTTACAAGCTAGTGGATGCTGGTATCTGCATGTAAAAGATTGACACACAGGGACACAATGCAAATCAGTCATATAGGCTGTGGTTATATAATCTGCTGATGGGGGGAGGAGGGAAAGCCAAACAGCTGCATCTGACCAAAACCAGAGGGTCTTGTGACTTCAGGATAACTTAGAGGAACACTGGGGAAGAACCAAAGGAAAATGTGTACTAAAGTAGTATCAATACAGTCAAGAACTGCCTGGCAATTAAGAGTAAGAGTTTAAGATGGTAATCCTGGCAAGCTGACATGTTTGAATATGTTGTGATTTTTTACAGTATTCTGGATAAATGAAATCTTGCCAATTTGAATGAAGCTTGATCAGGATGAGACCATTCAGGGAAAATGCCAAAATCTTTTGTGTGGTGTTGAAAAGCAGTTGTAGTTGCAGCAAATCTATTTTAAAAACTTTTCGGTTTTGGCAGTATGGTTCTTTGATCACTACACAGTGCATTGAGAGTCACTAGGTACTGAGTCACGATGTAATGCAGGGAGTTGAAAAAGGTCCTCGGTTTGACAAAATGTCACTTATTTTGTTCGTGAATTTGTAGTTGCATGTCACTCTCTTCCCCTTCCCTCCCATCTGAATTGTGGGCAGAGTGTAAGTGAAAACAAATCCTGAGATTCGGTATGTGGGAGATGGTTAGGGTACAAAAGCATTTGGGCTAGTGCTTTTGTCTTACCTATTTCTGAAAATTAGAAATAAGCCCTTTCTTTCTCCAAAGTAAAAAGTGATGGTCTCATTCCTTTGGTCTGTATTGTCCAACTGGAAGCAGTTTGTCATATCCCACCTGAAGTGTAGCCAGCTCAGTAATGTTGCTGTGAATGGAAGAGAATAAATTCGAGTAGATGGGGCCTGGGTCAATAGTAAGCAGCAGTTTGGCTGTTCACAGCAATAACGTAAATACGGGAGTTGTTGCCTCAAGCTGCCCTAGTGGGCCAGGGAAGTACGTGGAGCAGACTTGGCAGTGAGCCCGGCCAGTAAAACAGCATCCAAGTCCTTGCATTTGTCCAGGCATGCCATGTGGGGTTCGAATGACAGTGGAATTTAAGATGAGTGAAATGATCAGTAAGGCTAAGTAAAACTGCAAGGCAAGAGCAAGCTTATTAACAAGCCAACATTCTCTTCTACCTTTAGTACACCCATCTGTAAGTATTCTTGTGAAATACTGGCAAAAGAGAACATTTAAAAATTGTAGAACTGTTAAAAGTCATTCAGGGAAGACGAATTTGAATTTGAAGCACTACAGGTCTGGTGGAAGGAGATAAGAATGAACTTTCTGGGGATCTGACTACAAATCCATGATCTTTCAGCAGCAAGTTCATGAAAATAGAACTCTGTGTGTGGTTTGAGTTAGTGTTGTGTGGTGATTTTGGTGGTTTTTTTAAAGCAGAAGCAAAAACTTCATTTGAGATTGCATGAAATATGTTTTTAGGTAAAAACATGAGCAGGTACTTAGTGCTAATTTATTAGAATCATATTATTCATATTAATATTTAGATTAATAGGAATTGCTTGCTTAAAAATGGCTTCCCAGGCTGCACTTTGAATATTAGTCATCACTTCTAAAAATTAGACATATTTTTAATATGGAAAAAAATTCTTAAATGGAGTTAAATATTTCTGTTGTTTTGGAGGAGTTTTTTTAGCAGGTTGGTGCAGAGGGTTAATGAAAGTCTTAATGTTTTAGTGGCTGCTAACATTGCTTTTTTGGGAACAAATGCTGTAAGAAATTTTTTTTTAATCCTGTATTTTAATTTTTTAATGGTTTTGGAAAAATGGAAAGATGACTTAAACATACTTTCAGAGAAGCAGTATTTGTTCTGTGCTAAGAGGGGGAATGGAATTATGACTGATTGTAGTTGGGCCGGGGCAGAAACTGTTACTTTCTGACTAAAGTTGTTTTACAGAGTAGCCCTCTGTATCTTCATAGCCAAAATGAAAGCGTGACAGAATGACAAACTGCTAATCCAGTCATGTTGCATTTATTAACCGTTAGTGACAGTGATTCATTGCTTTGATGGCTGCATAATGGCCTGTAATAATATCTGCAGTGATGTATAGCTACTCATGTGTATCTTTAGATGCTTTATAGAAGTTGTTCCTTAAGACAAGGACACAAAGGAGATGAGGAGATTCAGTAACTATGATTACAAAAGACTGTAATGGTGTCATTTGTAACAACTGTACTCAAACAACAAGGCCACAAGGAAATACATGGTTTAATCCAAAGAACTACTAAGAAAATCTGTCAACATTTTGTATTTTGCATAGCTTCCTTAAATTACCTAAGAGTGTCTGTGCTTCATCAGTGTAATTTGTCAAGTTTAGTCTTTTGAGAGCAAATGCTGCTGTCTTTCAAATTGCCAAGCTTTTGTGTTGGGGGCAGGAGGTTAGGCTGATTTACAGTATGTGGTGATACCTCCACTCCTGCTGGAATAAACACAAACTATTACACATGGCACAGTCATGAGGCGTGCTAGTATCATCATCTGTATTTTGGGATATCATTCTGAACCTTGCTGAAAAAAAATTTTATTTGTGCTCAGCTTCAGCCTCCTTTTTCATTTGGCTGATTGCCGTTTCTGCCTTTTACTGTATCAGTCTAGCAAGGTGTTTCTGATTCTACATTCATGTGAGCAGATGGGAAAACAAGGCAGTTTCAGATTGTCATTCTGGCTCATTGCAGTTTTTTGATGTATACAGCCTTTGAGTTTCCTGCACCTGACATCCACATTTAAGCTGTATTATAAAATATTGGTTAAAAGCTGTAATAATTAATGGCTTGAAATACTGAGTTAACTAAATGGTAGGATTGCCTGCTGTGGAATGGTTTGCCCTCTGTCTCACAGGCCAGCTGCACAAGTACAGCGTAATTTGGCTGAGGTGTGAAGAGTTCCCAAACAAGTTTGTTCAGATATTATTGATACCAGTTCTCAGTGTCTGTGTCATGCTCTGTTTGATAATCAGAAAGGAGATGCCTCCATTTCAGTGTCCCCTCCACTGTGTAATTCTCCCCATTCGGACATCTTGCCTTGGTATACTGCTTTCCTTTTCTACCAGTTTTCATAAGGACCCTGGTCTGGGTCATCATACTCTCCTGTAAACTAAAATACACATTTTCTTGCACACTCGTGTGTGTTTTCTTTGATATGGCCCTACTTACACCTTCTGATCTTGGAATCTTGCTTCTGCTCAGTGCTTGCATCAGGACTGGAGCAGTAAACTGGCAGTGTCTCTGTATAGAGCAGCCAGTTGCTGTGAGCAAGGTCGTTGTGTTAGAAGTCAGATGGTGGTAAAGGCGTGTACAAGGAGTTAGGTGAGTTAGTTCATTCTGTTTGAATACCTGGAGAGACTTTTGATGGAGTCCATTGGGTTTGCCCCCACAAAGGAAGAATTGTGCTTGGTAAATTGGCTCACAATACCAAGAATCTAGGCAAACCTGGCCTGCTGGCAACTACAGCACATGATTAATTCCCTTGTTCCCTTCGCTCAGTATTTTCCGAATCTTCTCACTTACCTTTATGCTCAGTCTTCTTCCAGTGGGCTAGGCACAGCACACCACTTTGGGAGTGATCAGGCTTCTCTCAGGTCCCATGTCTACACATCTGAAGTGCTGTAGGATTGCAGGGCTGCAGTCCTTTTGCAGACTCTCACAGCTGATCATATAGGATCGTTCGTCTTCAGAACAGCAGTGTCAAAAGGCTGCTCGTACTGCGTGCTAGTACCTGCTGTGCCGATGTATTGTGCCATTTCCGAACGGCTGTACACTAATATCTCTGAACTGATGGGTCATGTTAAGCTGACTTGTGATCTGACAGTGAAGGACAAATAAGGCTTCATCAAACTGGAGGGCATCAGCTTCTGTTTTGTCTACAAGGTTATTATGTAGTGAAATATCATGTCTTCTTGAATGTTATAGCCACAGATTTAAAAAAGGAACCAAAGAGAAGCCCACAGAACTTGGAGGTTTTAAAGCAGGTAGATCTTTTTTAGCCTGACTTTGAGTAAGTAATCCTTAAATACTGAATCAAAAGCTTTAGAAAATTATCGTTTAAAGGCATGCTTCATAATCAACCAGAAATAGCAGGAGAGCTGGAGAAGGCACAGGTATAAACACTGCTTAGCGCTTCCGGTTGCTATTTTCTGTTTTTAACTGAACTTAGAATGGCTAATTCTTGTTGAATTTTAGAGATGAATTCTTTACCTGCCTTGTACATAACTTTTAGTCAATGTATCTCAAAGCTGTTCTTTTGAAACTTAATTTCAGTACTTCAGCGTGAAGCTGAAGGTACACTAAGACAGCAGTTCTAATTTAAATGCGTACCAGGCTGTGGCCTAAGGGCTTATTTAGTTGCATGTTACATTTTTATTTGATAGTGCGCACTAGTGAACACCTGCAGTTCCTGTTGCTTGTTTCGCCCCATGTCCTAAAGCTTGTCATTCTGTCAGTTGTGTATATACAGGTGTTAGTGCACTGTAAATATGATTGCCAAAATCATCTGTGTAAAAAGAACCTCTCTTCTCATTTCCCCTCCCCCTTTGTGTGTGAAGGTGTGTGGGAGGGTGGTTGCTGCTGAAAAACCTTAGTGTAGTTACACCCCAAGAGCCAGTATGTTCTTATTTTAGTCAGTGTCAATTGTAAACATTTGATATGCTGGATTATTCTCTTGCTTAAACTAGTGCAGCTTCTTTATTCTTGTGTATTTCTACCAAGGATAATGAATTCTTATCCAGACTAGAATTTGGAAAAGACTCATGGACGAGCTCCCACTGTTGAGAAGATTATTTTTCTTCTACATTTCCAGTATTCTTGCTTAACAAAAGAAAATGAGTGAAATTGTGACTGGCACGACAGAACTGCCTCTGGCATACATGATTGACAGAAGTAATATTTATTTTTATCCTTTTTTGCATAATCTGATATGACCATGAAACAGAACACAAAACCATCGAAGAGAGTGAACTGCTTCATAAAATGAGAGTGGTTGTAAATCATCCCATTCTGAAAACTTAAACTTGCTGTACTGCTTCACATATTGCTAAGTTTGATCTAGAAGGGTGTGTTTCTCCCTGCTCCACCCTGCTACTTTATTTTTTTTCACAATTTATTCTTTTTCAGTACTATATTTGGCTTACTAGTCAGTTGTACTCCTTATAAACTAATACATTGCCGTGTTTCAGTTTTGGGTTTTGGGGTTTTTTAAGTTGGTGTTTAAGCTTGTGAGAAATGTTTCCGGAGAACTGATAGCTTGTAAGGGAAAACTGGAGTTAAATATCCAATTGTAGAGTTTTAGTGTGATAGTGTACCAAGACGAACTCTGATCAGTCATATTTTTAAGTGCACAAAAGGAAAACTATGATTATTGACCATTCTGTGTTCCCTGTGAAGATTAAGACTCCTCTTTCATCCCCCAAAATACATAAACTGCTGCAAACCTGCAGAATAATGAAATTTAAAAAACAGCCTCATATGCTTTTTGTCCTTATTTACAAACATTTTTGTGGCCATTGTGTTCAGAAAGAGATGATGGTAACTGTCATGATGGAACTGGAGAACAGAAATGTTGGTCATTCTTTTTAAAGCTTGCTAGTGACACAGACTTGCTTAAGAACACACATGATGTCTGTGTCAATGTTCAGGTCTTTCCTCATGCTATTTAAAGGACTTGATTACTGAACCTGTTTTCACAGTAGTATTTTTATAAGACCTAGGTCATGTTGCACTTTCTTCGTACGTTACAGCAACTCCTATTGTCTGAAAATGTTTGTTTATGGGCTTATAAACTTAGAATAATAAAGTGGTTTGGATAATTCTGGCACAAGACTTGTGTTCAGACACTTGATAGTAATTGACCTTCTTTCTCTGGAGAAATCTGGCTGAGTGCACAGCTGCACATGTGCATGTGCCAGTACATCATTGAGGAGTGAACAACTGGTGGGAAAGCATTGCTAGTCCTAAATGTGCACATTTAGGACTAATGATACAGTAAGTAGCAAGCAAAATGTACTTTCGAAGCAGTTGTTCTGGATATTATTTAATTATATTCCCCAGTTAGACAGCTTATGTTGAAGTGTAGTTAGCAGCTTAGTAAGGGATGAGCCAGCGTTGTTTTAATACTGAACAGCAGCTTCTGTACACGACTCTGTTTCCAGACAGTAGCAAATGTACATTCAAAATAAGCAACCTTCTGGTTCTCATTGACAATGGATGACACAGACGCCTGATGTAAGATGGCAATGAAAGTCTGCAGCTTTATTTAGCTTATACACTGTGAATATGTAGCATCTGCTCATTTTTGTGATCCCTCAGTAGTGAACCTGATCTCAGTAGGGTGGGGAAGAAGGCTTCAGTAAATTTCTAAAGACTCATGGCTTCTCTGTACATGATAGTGTTCAAAGTCTTAGTAAGTAAAAACAAAGCTGGGCTTCTTTCTATGCCATTTATCCACATCTCCTTTGATCGTAAAACAAAATTTGTTTGACATTGTTTGTTCTGAGCAAACAGTGACTTGTTTTGTTTCTTTGTCTCCTTTAAAATGCTTACTGGAACAAATAAACTATTAATACTACTTCTAAAACTGAAGTTGAACTTATTGGCCCATAATTCATCAGTAGTTTTTAACCTTTTATTTAGGCCAGTTTTCTTTACTCTGTATTGCTGTTAGCAATTTATTCTGTTGTCCTTACTAATGCAAAAGCATTTAGCACACCTGCCTTTTCAGTGTCATGAGGGGCTTTTGACATGAATGGCACTACTTCTCTTGGTCTTTGTATTTTACTGTGTCTGTCCTATCTAGCATCTTGCCCCCATGTGCTTGTGGTAGTTTTTATGCTCTACCTTCATAATCTGCCCTGGTTTCTGTTCTTGAGTGCTTTCTTATATTTTATGGTCAGTAAAGACCTCATGACTTGGCCAACTTTACTTCTTCATTGTCTTTCGTCCCCCAGTAGGATTGTTTGGATGTAATAGCTCTCTTTTTAAGTAACCAGATTTCCATAATTCCATTTTTTCCCCTTGGGCTTCTTCATAACTCTTTTTTGCCTGTTGTGAGACTTCTCCTTTGTTTGTTTATCCTCTGCTTCTTGAACCCCTGTGTTGGATTTGTTTTGTGCTATTCTCACTATTTCTCTTTTAAGGCTTATCACCTAATTTTTTTCATTCTTTCTTTCTTCCCCCAAGTTGTATTTGTGTTTGTATGTTTACTAGTTCCTTAAGATAGGTTAGAGGGCTCTTCCGGATTGGATTCTCTGCAGTCTTTAATAGGACAAAAATCATTACTGGTAAATAATCTAGTAGAATTAATGACATGATTTGCAAAGCTCTTAGTGTTCTTCTTTTTTATGCACAACTAACAGGTTATTTTAACACATGAACTTTAAGGGGAATGATTTGTGTGTGCAGACTGAAATAAATCTACATGTTTATCAGTTGTGTCTGAAAATTATTTGGGTGATTTAGACTTCAAACCATATTGTGTTCAGTGTTAAGCGTGCTTTTGGGATTGGATATTCGTTAGGTTTCTAGCTTCCTGTTTTTTGTATATGCACGTGTGCGGCTGGGGAGAGGTAACAGGAGATCACAGTGCCAAACTCAGGAGAGGTTGTTTGTCAGGGGAAGGACCAAAGAAGCCTGAGTCAGAAAAGTGCTGTCTCCTGTCTGCTCCATCTCTTCTCCAGTTCTTCCCAGCTAGTATTGGAAATTCTGTGCAGTCTCATCTCTCCACCTCAGCCATGTGAAACTTGAATTTTGAATGTACATCTGCTTTCTATAAATCCCTGTGACACTCAAAGTAGAGAAGTTGTCTTAAATATTTTAAGATTTCTTGATTATTGGTGCAAGAGAAATAAGGCTCTTTGCAGTGGTGAGAGTTTTAGTGTAAACAATGTGTGCTACTGTTCCTAAAACCATTAACGACAGTAAATGGTTACACAGGGCTTGAAGACTTCCAACTGCTGTTTTTCTAAAACGTTTTTACTGTTATTTCAAAAATTCTGTAGCTGTAACTGTTTTATTTCTAGGTTTTGATAAACTGGATAATAGCCTTTATTCGGATTGCTTTTTTCTTCCTTTGATCTATCCTGTTATTAATACTGAGTTAGGAAACAGACTACTATGATCTTGCACATTAATACACCAATAGATGTGGAAAACCTATAACCAATTGCTATCTGAATTTCATGTTTTGTGATGGAAAACAGCAAAAAGAAAGACTCTGAATTAATGTTTTAAAAGATGTTTGTTACCCTAGTGAAAGGACAGGGAAATGTGGTTTTGGTAGTCCTCAGCGTAGTGAGCTTGTGTTGTTTGTGATACATGCAGTAGTCCTTCCTGAGAATCCTGATCCTTTCAGTGTGTACATATTTAGAAATCAACCTATACTGATTTTTTGTGCTCTTAAAACGTATGATTGTACTTAGTGATATATAATATGCATAATTGTCATACATAACTATAGTATATATAAAATCACACAGTGTTTACAATATTACTAGGTACTCCTTAAATGCAGTTTATGCCTCCTTTAATAGATTTCTTATAGAGTTGTTCCGTGCCCATGAACCGTCAGCCTTTTCTTCTTTGTTTTTTTTTTTTTTAATGAAGTCCGAGGAAAGTAGTCCATTCCTTGGTAACAATGTGCTTTCTCTTCATTTGAAAATGTTTTCCTGTCTGTGAGGAACTGGTGTTTTATTTTGTTTCTGTTTTAGTTGATATTAAGCTGATTGCTATTAGTGAAACTGATAATAGGCTAACTTCATTAACAAACTAATTTTTTTCATCATGGAAAGGTCTAAAATACATAGCTTCCTGTCTGGATATTTTAACTGATAGTGTGAGAGACTACATTTATTTAAAAAAAATATTAATAGTCTGCTGATAGTCAGGATAAAAATAATTTTTTAAAAAGACCTAATACCCAGAAATGCAGTTAATGTCATCTAGCCTGGATTTATGGAAAATTAAAGAGTGACGACCCTATTTACAAGTGGAATAAAACAAGAGTGGACTCACAGTGGCTACAAAATACAAAAAAAAGTTGTGTTTTCTACTCGTTTCAGACAAATGTCTCATATTGGCAGTTAATTCAATATTGAGAAGTGGGGCAAGAAAGTCTGCTTCAGTTCTGTGAGACAAAGTTGCTGATTTTGTTAACGGAACTTGTACTGCCTCTCAATTGCTTGTTTTTCTTTGGAATATTTCCTGTGTTTTGGATAAGTTAGTGAGATCTGAGAATATTTTGTTTTGCCTTATTTTGCTGAACAACTTGTGTTCAAACTTCATGCAACTGCACTGAAAAGTGCTATTTAGCATAGGCAATTGAGAGTTTTCTAAGCTACAAAAAATATATCTTAGGAATATTACTCTTCATAATATCTGTAATAATATTTTTTGTTAGGTCTCTTTTGGTTGAATGTTTTTAGTAGTTCCTAATCTTCATTCAAGTTTGAGTCACTGTAATATGCTTTCTATTGTTAAAGTAGGTAAATATGTATGTGATGTTCTGGTGCTTCTAAGTATTGACTGGGCTTGCAGAAAATACCTTAGTCCTATTTGTGTCAAAAAGATGAATTTTTAATGATTTTTGATTAAAAATGTTTAATTATTAAAGTGGAATACAATTATGAAAGATGAAGTTGGAATCGAGTGTTCAAGCTTAAATCCTTTCAGGATTTCAATCCATTTTTCTGTTTGTATTATATTTTCAATGACTGAAGATGTGTATAAACTGTGAAATTTGATTGAAAACAGGATTTATGATAGAAAACCATACTGTAGTCATATTTCACTGTAAAATTGACTGGGGAAAATTTGAAATTAAGAGTTAGCTTTATTTTATGTAACTAGTGTAATGGGAAATGTCTAGGATGTTGATAACAGTCCATATCTGGGAAGCAAAGGATTTTGTTTATGGCGTTTTTCCAAGTATTGCATTCTGACTCTTACTACTTTTTTTTTCTTTGTTAATTTTGTTTTCAGATCTTGAGTCAGATGACTGTGCATCCATATACATCTTTAATGTAGACCAGCCATCATCCTCTGTTAATCAGCCAATTTGTATTCCTCGCCATGGACTGCAGTCTCACTCCTCTCCTCTGACGCCTCCTACAAGACTTCAGAGTCACAAGAACTATGAAGGCACTTGCGAGGTACCAGAATCCAAGTACAGTCCACTAGGTGGACCCAAACCCTTCGAGTGCCCCAGCATTCAAATCACATCGATTTCACCCAACTGTCACCAGGGGATTGAGGCCAATGAAGATGAATTACACACAAATGGCACAGAAAATGAGTATATGGAAAGGCCTTCCCGGGACCATCTCTATCTTCCTCTTGAGCCGTCGTATAGGGAATCATCCCTTAGTCCAAGCCCTGCCAGCAGCATTTCATCCAGGAGCTGGTTTTCAGATGCTTCCTCTTGTGAATCCATTTCCCATGTTTATGATGACGTAGACTCAGAGCTAAATGAAGCAGCTGCTCGATTTACCCTTGGCTCTCCTTTGGCATCACCTGGTGGTTCTCCGCGAGGTCCCAGTGATGAATCGTGGCAACAGCCTTATGGATTTGGGCATGCCTTGTCACCTAGACAGTCTCCCTGTCATTCTCCTAGAACTAGTATTACAGATGAAAATTGGCTAAGCCCTAGACCAACATCAAGGCCCTCATCAAGACCTACATCCCCCTGTGGGAAACGACGACACTCCAGTGCTGAGATTTGCTATGCTGGTTCTCTCTCTCCTCACCATTCTCCAACTCCATCACCTGGCCATTCTCCCAGAGGAAGCATAACAGAAGACACGTGGCTAAACACTTCCATTCATAATGTACAAGGCCTTAATTCTGGCCTTTCACCATTTCAGTGTTGTACAGAGACTGATATTCCTCTAAAAACCAGAAAGACCTCAGAGGATCAGACTGCCACTTTATCTGGAAAAATAGATATCTGTCCTGAAGAGCAAGGTAACTTGTCATCATCCCTTGAAACTGCAGTAGATGATTGTGCTGGATCTCAGCACACCTTGAAAAAAGACTTGCCTGGAGACCAATTTCTTTCTGTTCCTTCGCACTTTACTTGGAACAAACCGAAGCCTGGTCACACTCCTATATTCCGGTAAGTGATTAGAAAGTACTTCCCTCCTGTTTTTTCCCCTCCTGTGCATCTTAAATAGACATAAAAATGTCCTTGTATTTCAGTGATGCATCAAGACTTTCTTAAGTTAAGACTTAAGAAAACTTATTGACAGCAGGTAGATGTTATAATTAGGAAAAAATGAGTTGAGATACCAAATACTTACCATCTTCTAAAATACAGTAGATGCACTGTAAATAGAATAAAGAAAAAAAATTGTATGCCATGCTGAAAATCATCCAGCAAGAATGGATGTCTGGGCTGTAGTTCGCAGGTATTTCCATCATCCATGATAGAACTAAATAGGTATTTTCCTTTTGCAGTCCTGTCATGTGCTACCAGGATGATTTGTGGAGACTCAGAAGAGGGAAGTGGTTGAGTTGGAGGAAAAAGTTGCCCTCCTTTCCAGTCTGTTTCTTTTTAGATGGATCAGTTCTGTGTTCTTTCAAGTCATAGACCTTTGGCATGTTAATTGCTAAATATATTTAAGCAATATTTATTCAGCCATTTTGTAATTTTTTTACCTAATTGTATAGCCACAGATTTTAATTTCTCTCCACAGAATTGTACTGATTTTAGTAAATAGAAGTGATTTTTTTTTTTTTTTTGGTCCGCCTTTCATGTTCGTCCACGTAACTGTTTATGGATGTAAAATTTAACAGTAAAGACTGCTGGCTGGAGAAATCAGTTCTACCAGGTCTGAAACTACTGTGTTAACAGATAAGTTAACTGCCTTCAAGTCTGGGTTTTTTTAAAATTCCATTGCCATCTGTTAGTAATAGGTGTTCAATCTGTTACTAGAATCTTTTCATTCAAACGAAAACAATGATGACTGTTTTAACTTAATTGTGTATTTTGGAATTGTATTGTATTTATGTAGGATACGAAGCAGTCCTACCTTGGCATTTTTGTTAGCTTGCAGGCTAACATAGTTCATAAAGGTGAGCACTACTGTAGGGTTAGAGGTCATCAGCATACAGGCATGGGGTGTGGATGGGTGGTTCTTCCGTGGGATGAGGAAAGTACTTTAAAACAAAGACAGCTCATACCTGTTTCCTCTTGTACTGCAGAGAACTGAGGACAACTGAATAAAAAGCAATTTTAATGTTTTCATTAAAAAGTAAAAATATTTTTTTAAATGTCAGACTTATTTAGAAGCTGGCACTGAAGAATTTCTGTAAATATAAGATGGGCAAACAGGCAGAAGACAATGAAGACTACACCTATACACAAGTAAACTATGTAAAGCTATTAAGCTGAGTACATTTGCTGCCAAAAATGTTGGCTGACAATTGAATTAGTGGAAATGGCTGCTCTGGCAGCTGTATCCTCGGTGAAATGTTGAATTACTTAGCAGTTGTAGCCTGTTCCACAGGGGCTATGGCAGTATGCATCTTCAGTATGTAAAACATTCCATTCTGTCATGTAATATTTTATAATTTTGATTCTTATAAACCAGGGTAGCTAAGTTGATCCTTACATTTTATGAATAAAAATGAAATGCAAGAAGATCCACTCTTTCTAAATAGTTGATGATGGTGACCAAAAGTGAGCATATTAGTTGTCATAAGGAATTCTTATTTATGTATTTAAGGAATTAATTAATGAATTTCTATTTATGTATTTGTTCCATATTGTATGTACAATGGTATTAATTGTAGTATAAATTACAAGATATAATAAAAATAATACTCTTTTTAATGTCTTAATTGTATTGTCAAGCACAAAGTAGTGCAGGAAGTAAACTGGAGTACCGATTCCAAGCAGGTGAGGTGCACACCCAGCTGCAATAGCTGACCCCTGGTAGAAGGGGGGGTAATTTGCCTCACATATTCCATGGTGTGAAATGTGTAGGTAGCACCTTCTGCTCTGAATGCTCTCTAAAGTTTTGTAAATCTGTTATCTGCTTCATCTGTCAAGCCCTGACCGTGTTTTCCTTCGTTCTTCTGTTTTCAGTAAGTGTGCAATGCTTAACAAAATCTAAAAATGTGTAACATGCTTTTGAGCATGTTGGTCTTATTTCACATGCCATCCAAACTGTTTTGTAGATGACAGCTTGTTATTTGGTCACAGAAACCCCTAATCTGCCAGTCAGTGGCATATGAAAAATGTCTGTACATTACATGCCCCGAGACCCATTTCTGCTCCCTTGTCAAAGATGAGTTGTAGGCAAGGAACTAGGCAGGACCACTGCAACAATTCCTTCCTACAAGTGAAGGAACTGGGCAGCGGCTTCCACAGGGAATAGTGGAGGTGTCTGTTAATGATGGCACTCACCAGGTATGATGGCAGATTTAGTTGGCCGTTTTACAGAATATTCAGTAATGAACTTGATAATTTTATTTATTATGTAGTTATTCTTGTTACTATTTAAGATACCTGTTTCTTCCACCCCCAGCCTCCCCACAGGTGATGGATAAGACATGGTTTTATCTGTGTCTCATGTTTTCCTTCCCCTCTGCTTAAGAAAACCCTTTCTTTTTGGGATCTTAATGCAGTGATAGTAGATCCAACCTCCTCATTTGCATTTTACCCCAACATTCCACAGACGTGCTGATTTTATGACTTTCTTGCACACTTGCTGTTAGAGTTTCAGTAGTAAAATTTCCAGAAAGTGCAAAAAAAAAAAATCAGAAAGTCTGTTTTACAATACTTTTTTTACTTGAACAAGGGGAATGAAAAGAGTCTAGAGATGATCTAAAAATCTCTACTGAGTAGGTGATAGAGTACAATACCTTTGGAGAGGACTTCACTCTAAAAGTAGAATTCATAAAAGGTCAGCAGCATTGCTGGTGCTTACCTTGGTTATGGTATTGTGGCGTTAAAGACCATCACAGACATGGGCAGCACGGTGTAGGTAACACGAGGCTATATTTTAGAAGAGTGGTCACTGATGATGCAATTGAAAATCATGGGAGTTCTGTTATTTTTTGCTTTTAGGCTTAGTTTTTTGTTATCTTTTGCTTTAAACTTAAAATTTTAACATGAATGACTAGTGAAACAGCAGGTTTTAGGTTTGGTAAGGTGGATCTTGAGAATCTCAAGCAAAGAGACACTTTTCAGGGTAGTAAACTTAATGAGTCATTCATATTTTTTTTTTAGGCCCACAGTATTTGATGGCAACAAATGGTGCTTTTGTATCTGGAAGATAACCAGGCAATATTCATTGATGGTCAAAAATCTTGAAATAAAACCTAGTTTCTTTTACTTCCCTCATGGAATTCATAGAGATTTGCACATTGATTTAAAAACTACTACGTAAATTGTCATTTGTCTCCAGACTGTTGTGTCATGACTTTAATCTATGCCACTGAGGAGTGATGGGACATCAACTAGTTTCTTTGTTCCAGAGGTAATGAACAAACAGGCTTTGACAGATGTACTTACATCACAGAAATATTTTTAATGGTGGATATGTAATGGCAACTTGAGAGTATTTTACTGGTGAAAACCAGGATGGCTGACAATGTGATTTATTCGTTCAGAAAAAAAATTAGTTCAAATGAAGTGGTAGATGGTGGAATACTTGGAAAAGTTGTTTCCCTTGTCTGAATCTTTCTCTTGGAAGTTGAAAGAATAGAGAGGAACAGAATTATATCCTATTTTTGCCATAACTATATTGGGACTTTGGTCTTAATTTCAGAAGTCCACTCACACTGGAAGATTTCTATAAATAAAGTTAGTCTGCTAAGTATTTATCACCTTATTCTGATAAATAGAAAAAACACCAGCTATTCTACTAGCAAAACTTGAAAATGAAAATGTTTGCAAATTACTGTCCTTGAAGATAAGGACCCACTTAAGTGAGACAAGCAAAGGAACTTTGAACCTCTTAGGTTTTTAATAAGCGAGGCTATCGCTGTAATGTTTACACACCATTAATGAACTCAGGGAAATTCAGGTAGTGTTTAATATAGGACCTTTGTGCTGTATTTGTTATTCATCTCTCCAGTTTGTTCTGGGATGATGGAACAGAGATTTCCACGTGGCAATACACTGTACCTGTATCCTGAAAGCATCATTAGCTGGCTCTGCTACGAGCAGAATGATGGTATTTTGAATGTACACAGTATTAATAAAGTCTATTGATAGGCCACTGTGGCAGCCAGAATGGCCCCAAACTTCTTAACTTCAGAATTTCTCCACCAGGGAGAATATTGCTTTGTTCTAGACAGTGAAGAGCAGCCACGCAGTATTTTGGCTCTACAAAAGGTCTTGAAAACCGTAGTATTGGATCATAGTTATGATTTGAGATTCTCAGGGAGTTTTTGTGTTGCAACATTGACTTGTTACAGAATACGCCGTGGGTTCATCTCTGAAAAAACTCGGGATGAGGAAAAAATGTGGAACAGCTGTTGTATGGTCAGTGAACTTTTTCCCTTTTGAAATGTTGGGAGGAGCTATGAGTAGAAAATTATTTTTGCTGTGACTAAAAATTAACAGGGGTGTCTCTCTAGAAGATCTGGGAATCTCAACCAATTAAGGGAACAAGAACTTTCACAACTATCTGAAGATACTACAGGGTATATTTGAAAGGTTATTACTAAATTAGTGGCTACAAAGAGGCAGCAACATTTTCATACACAGGGGCTAAAATGAATTTTTGTATCAATTGCACCTGTGTTTTTTATATCAATTGCTACAAGTGGAAGGTAATGGTTTGTAAGTGGATTGTGGTAATGAGTCCTATAGGCTTTGTTCTTCCTTCTGTCCCACACGTACTGCTCTGGGCCACAGTCAAATGTAAACAAGCAGTCTTGTGTCTGCCCGAAGCTTCTCCCTGTGTGAGAGGGGCATAGGCAGCTTGTGAGCTGTGCCCTGGCTGTTACAGGTCTGAATGCTGAAGTCCTTATGGACACGTTTGGTTGTTCTTACACTGAACATCAGTTGTTTCCTCATCAGTCAGTTCTGGTTTGGAGGTAATGGTTGCAGAGAAGAAGGTATCTATTAAATTAATATTGATAAAATCAATGAAGTGGTAGCTTTAAATGCTGTTGCTTCTGCTGAGAATGTTGCCAAAGGGTTCTTTCTTTACCTCCAAATTCACTTTAGTAGCTGCTGTTCCCTAAAGTCTTTAGTCTTGATGTGATATGAGTATGAGCTTTCGGAGACTTGCATTAATCAGATTATAAAAGTCCCTTGGTATTTCCAGAAGGACGTTTGTAGGTTTACAGATTGGTGCTGTTTCAACAATGTGCTAAGATTCGATTTAATGAAAGCTTTAGAATGACTGTCACTCAGTACTTCCATATCCATATCCTGACATGTGGTTTGGTCCATTTCTAGTAGGTAACTGCATTGCTTATAAGGT
>VYXC01008459.1:756224-857599 GCA_013397175.1 Platysteira castanea | reverse complement strand
AAAAAAAAAAAAGAGAAACTCCTGTGAAGGGTTAAGTCCCAAACTATTGTAACAGTAATTTGGCACTGAACAGGGAAGAACTTAGTAATGAAACACGTGGAACTATCTACAAACGTGTTCCTTCCTCATCAAGACTGAAAAGTGAAGGGTTTTAAAACACAAATTCCTATTTTTCTTGATCTTTTGTTCTAAAATAACTTGAAAAAACCCTTGGCCAGCAGTTGATCTGGGTTCTGAATGCAAAGTTAGATGTCTTTATCAATAGCACAAAGCTGTCATGCTGTGTGTAAGCTGGGGAGGGACAGAAAAAGTACTTGTTCGTTTCTGAAGCAGCTGAGCTGTTTATTCTTAAACATGTTCCAGACATTTTAAGAGTAATGCACCACTAAATTTTGAATTTAAGTTCTGCACTATCAGACATCACTGAAGTTCAGTGCACAGTTAACACCTGATAACTGTGGTGAGTTAAGTCTAGCAGTTTTACTGCTGATCCTCATCTAACTGTGTAGACTGAATAATATTTTCTTGAGAACGAATCCTTAAATGCAGAAAAGCTGGCAGCTTCAGGCCTTCATTCCCATATTCAGCATCTGGTACAAAATAACATTGCTTCATATCAAAATGAATTCAAAACATATGCAGATTTGTTACTTCTTACACCCCAAAGGCTGACATGATTTTTCTCATTTGGTATTGAATTCTACTTAGACTTAAAAAAAAAAAAAAAAAAAACAAAACAAAAAAAACAGAATACCAAGAGTTTGTAGACTGTATTCTATTGAGTTTTTAAGTTTATTTAATGTGCAGTTTTGTGGGCTCATGTGACTTTAAGAAGGTGACAGTGCTGATTAGGTAGTTCCCACTCTGCTTCTCACCCTTTAGTTCTGCTTAAAGATGTACAGACAACTGGGACTCTGGTAAATTAAAAGGATTAAAAAATTTACATTTCAAAATGAACCAAAGTTAGATTGCTGATTCAGTTCCATGTGTACCTCTATGGTATTTGTCTCAAATGTGTAACGGTGATCTGGAAGCCAAAAATACATAAAATGATACCCCTACAGGGCAGAAAGGTGCATGACAGAGTCCCCTAAAACCTTTTAAGAATCCACTGCTGCTGAGTTCAGGGTGATAGAGACACCAAGAAAAATAGTCAGAGAGAAACAACAGTTTGTCTATCCAACATCAAAAGGGAAGCAGCTGTAACTCTTGAACCAGCTGCATCTAGAAAACATCTGTTTGATGCAGTACAGCCTCAAAAGCTGTGTCATTTACTGGGGAATTCATGTATTGGAAGCTTTGTAATTTTTTAATTTTTTAGGCATTTACATGTGTATCGTGCGCTTCCTTGTTCTCTCATGCTGTTATTTTCTACTTGTTTTCGAAGAATAACAAAATCTTGAGACTTGGTTATTTTCCTGTCTCCATGTTTGTTCTAGTATGCCAAATATTTTCAGAAGATAATGTGAGTCTGATACAACTTGTGCAACGTTATTGTTAGTTTATTGCAGGAGGAATAAATCTCTCTGAGACACTGTATGGAGAGTGGTCTTGAGCAACAAATACCTTTTTCTTGACTGAATTTATCATTCAACTTTCAGTAATACCTCCCAATAATTGGTATATAGCCTGTGGTGCATTAACAGAGTTCTCTCGGGTACCGTATCTGTTCAGTGTATATCAACTACTTTGACACAGAAATTTGGTTATATGGGGGATTAAAAGATTTTCAGAAACACTGTTAAAAAATTCTCACATGCTACATTTCTTTTTAAACCCTTTCTAGTATCTTGTAATCCTGAGGTTTTCTTTCCTTTTCAGACTGAAGACTTGAATCCTTCTCCCTCAGTAGCTATAAAAGTGAATGGCAAGGTGTAGTTGGTAGCCAGTAGTAGCATTTAGGCAGTACATCTTGGCCTGTGGTGAGTATCTGGAAGGATTGGGCTTATACTGCATTCCTGACAGTTCCCTCTTCTATTGTTGGCGTCACCATCCTCTCTGACCCAGTAAATACTGTTGCTGTGGGAGGACCAGTCATCAGACCTCCTTATGGGGGGAGAGAAGCCTCTTTGCTGTACATTGAATGCTTGTGGAGGTGATTTCTCACATTTCTGCCTTTCAGTGAGGAGAAAGGGGAAGACTCACATTCTTTCTCTCATTGGTCCTAAAAAGGTGCTTCAGAAGAGGTTTATGTTATAATGCCAGCTCTCTCCTGAAGTGCACAGTACAGTGTCCATGGAACAGCAGATCAGCAGCTTGGAGGTTGTTCTCCTGAGGAGGAGGCCAGCAAGCGGTGCTGTTTCTTCTCCCTCTTTCCATTCTTAATGACAGACATTTCTGTAGTAAAACGTAGATATGTGGTGCTGCAGGCTGAGCCCAAGTCCCTCCAGATACTTCCTAAAGATGGAGATTTCTTTTTCTTCAGTCCAAACATTTATCTTCCTTCTCAACTGTGGATATGTTTTTATATGTCTTAGCTAAACTTCCCAGAAGGAATCATTTATCTTTCATGGATCTGTGACTATTCATGTTTGTGGAAATTTGCATTGATTGGTGGTGGGGTTTTACCTGACTTCCTGTAAAGTGGAAAGAAATGAAATGGAGCTTTCCCAGATGATGATACAAACAAGTATTTGTCCATCACTTCAAAACCTAATTTGCTTTCCCTATTGGTCAGAGCAAGGTAGTACAAAACTATTTTAATAGAAGCTTATTTTTATTATAAATATATTTGTTTGATAAACAATGCCATAAATGTTCACTTTTAAATGTTCATAATTTAATTTACTCTACCAGGTAATTACTGGCTTCAATCTGACTGTTCATCTTATTAGAATCTTAAGTCTATAAATCTGTGCAGGTAAAAGGGTAGGTATGCAAACATTGGTTTGAGGTTCTTCCATGTTACTTCAATTACTGTATTTTGTTCTTCCCTGGAGTGACTTTGCTACTGTGTGTAAGGGTGTGGACAAGCTGAATACAACTTTGGGTGTGTTTGTTGCCTGTTGCAATAAGTCTTTATGCTTAGATAGAACAACTAACTTTTTAAAACTTTGGATGATCGCATAGTGTTCGTTTTAATTATAGTTTTAACAAAATGCAGTGCTTGCCAAAGGAAGACAAAACCAGCAAGCTGGAAGATAATAATGCAGAGAGTTAAAACTTATTGACTGACAGATTGAATTTAGACTGTTCCCTCTAAACCACATTTGAATTTGCTTGCTGATATACTTAAGGTTAAGAAGTTAATGTAAAGGCATTATAGAGTAGCACTGGTAGTGTGGGGCTGGGGGTCATACACTACCTTTCTTTTGCTCAGGTGTTGGAAAGAAGAACTTCCATTCTAATTGAAGATTTTAATGCACCAGAAAAACTTTAGAATTTTCACGTAATAGTTTTAGGCTAAAAGCTATTCTTTTTTGTTATCATTTGTTAGGAAAGTGGCATTATTGTCTGTATTCTACAGTGAAGACTTTGTTTGTGCTGTGGCCAGATGGCACAGTTCATGTAACCACAGTGTGCTTGTCTTGATTGCAGCACATCTTCATTGCCACCTCTTGACTGGCCTTTACCAAGCCATTATGGGCAATGTGAACTGAAAATAGAAGTCCAGCCTAAAACTCATCACAGAGCTCACTACGAAACAGAAGGAAGCAGAGGAGCAGTAAAAGCATCTACTGGAGGACACCCTGTAGTAAAGGTAGGAAGTCTGGCTTTCTTGAGTAGAAGGTAATTTTTGAACTACAATTATTGGTATTTACAATGCTGTGAATTGTTACCTTTTGTGAGCCTTACAGCCTTTCTTGGGCAAGATTTTCTCCCTTAAATGTAATGATAACTATTTTGAAAACACTGACCAATAAAAACAGTTATTGTTGAGCTCAGAATTAGATGTAAGGTCCTGGTAAATTAGACTTGGCTTTGGCATTATATTCTCTTTGAAGAGAAAGATGTGTGAGTTTGGTCTTGTTGGAATAACTGTGTGCATGAGATGTGCTGTGCTCCCGCTCCTCTCTGAGCGTTCAGGTGTGTACACAAACATCTTGCTCTGTGCTGGGGAGACTTCTGGATTGGTTAGGGATAGTCACTGATGCCTCCTTTAATATCACTGGTGTCAGCTGGCTCACACAGCTTGGAAGGGAACCCACCCTCATTCTTTGAACATGGGGCAAATGGTGCTGAGAAACTGTGGGACTTCTTAAGATGCCTTGGTTTATGTTTGCCACATCCTTAGGTGAAAGCAGTGTCTCTATAATTACCTCAATATTGCTTAATGGTCTTTACCTTAGTCCCAGGGCAGGTTAAGACAAAGTTTAACTGCTTGTTTATAAGTCAAATCAGACAACAGTTGCAAAATCTTTATAAAACAAAGAGGAGTGGAAAAAATCTGATTACATCAAGGTTACAGCAGGTTTTGTCTTTTCCTCCAAATCCAGGATATTTCATGTTCATTTCCAATAAAATTACAGTTAGTGTTTCAGTCCTAAATCTTTTGCTACAGTCTATACATTAAAAATGTGTTTTATATATTTATCCTCTTCCAGTAGTTGGAAGCAGCTCATTACTATTGGAGACCAGATGCAAAGTGCTATTAGGATTGGCATAATCAGTCCCCATTCTTTCTCCAACTCTTATTGTAGTATAAACATGTTATCACTTTTCCTCCTTATAGTTTATTTCTCTTCTTTGGCAAGTGAATTCTGTCACGCTCTGTTATTACATCATTACATTTCATCTATATAGATGAAGATATACCAGCAGAATTTAAATGTCTTAGACTATCTGTTGTTCTCAATTTGTCTAAACAACCTCTGCTTTCCAGGCTCTTCATCTGATGAATTCCTTCCGTCAACCTGACTCCTAATCATACTCATTGGGCTGTTTATCAAACTGTTTCTTCTCTGATAGCTTACCTTGAACTTTTTCATTACACCTTTTTTCCTCTTAAAGACTTTGTATCATTCCTTTCTCTCTCTCTAAAAAGAGTTGGTTATCTGCATCCCATCTTCTTCCTTGAATGTCTTTCCGTGATTTCCATTTCCGTTCTTAAGCTGAGCACTTCATCCAGCTTTCATGTTCCCTGCAAAGTTGCTCAGTTTTTCTTCTCAAAATACTGTGGCCTAACTAGCGCCAGTTCTGTCCTTTTGTCAGACTCACTGGATTTCTTAGCACGGTAGAGGCAAGGATCAAGTGCTTGCTAGGGAGGTGTGTGCTGCAAACTAGAGAAAATTAAGGATGCCTGGACTAGGCTGGAATGGGAAAGCTGGCAAGACACGTTCCTTCATGTGGAGCATTGTGTTGCTTTAGTCAGTGGAGGACAAGTAGACACAACTTTCACATGCCAAGGTGCTGACAGTGGAATTTAACACATCATTAATGAGGACAGAAACTTAAGAGATTTTAGCTGACAAAATAAATCTTTCCTGAACTTCTGTGAACTGCATTCAGTATTGTTTAATTTTTTTTCCTCTGGGTGCTTATGTTTTGCACTAATATTTGCATTAAGGGAATATATGCTGATATTTGTAAGATTTGACAAATATGTAGGCTTTCTTTTGCTTACAGAGCTAGATGCTTCTAAGGTGCAGTACTGGATGCAAGTTAGAAGAAACAGATCTTCAGTGTGTGACTTAGACCGATGATTTTAAAAGCTATTTATTTGCATTGAAATTGTGAAATACCTTGCTATATGAGAATGCTGTCTTAAAAATGTGGATAGCATTTGTGTCTCTGACAGTCTCATGCTTCAACACATGCATTGTACTACACCTCTCGAATTTAAAATGAATGCAAATGCAAATCAATATTCTACTTTGCAATTTGGTCTCTTCTAGCTGGATTGGAAATTATTTGTTGTGTTTGATAGGAGATAGGAAGTTGTTATGAAACGAAGTATTGATTTGTATTTACTTTTTTACTCACTGCTGGGAAAAACAGCATGGGAAGGGCCAAGTTTGGAAAAGATAATATAAATATCTGTAAGCAGGCAAATATTACTTCACCTTCATACAAACTGAAATGTTTTCCAGTACTTCTGGAAGCTTATTACAGAAATCCACATCACAATATGCATTACTACTTGTTTCTGACTTTTCTTTTGGTGCTCTTAGCTTTAGAGCAGTCACCTCGTGTATGTGATCATTGCAGTAAAGTCCTCATCATTTTCTTATGTAAAATAACTGTGTGTTAACCAGTGTCAGAGATGAGAAAGGAGGTGGGTAAATAGAATAGAACCTTTTCATTGCAACAGACCTACAGCGGTTGTCAAATCCAACTGCCACATATTTGGGTGCCTGAAGGCCTCTGTGCTTTTGCTCCTTACACAATTTATTTTGCTTTTGACCGTTATTTTATAGAAAGCTGGAGTATTTAATTTCCAGTCTGTGAAGCCTCTGTAGTTCTGCATGTGCACTTGATGTATTATTTAAAATAAAGAGTTTTAAGATAGTACATGGCTTTGAGCCATTAATGTATTAGTGCATGTCATTAATCTATTACTAATACTGTACCATACCTGTTGCTAGGACACTAAGCTTCTGACAAATTTGGCATCATCTGTTGTGAGTACATTTAATCAGCTTATTTCCAAATGGGAGGAAATTAAATAAGTGGAGCATCATGCTTTGCTTTGTATATCTCTTAACTTTAAGAAAGCTAATTCTATAATGATGTTCCCTTGTTTTTTTGCTTTTTTTAATGCAAAATGTTCTAAGTAGCAGATACCTTTCGTTTTAAGCTCTGCTTTCTTGGGAGTATGTTCCAGCTAATCCATGTCATCTGGTACAGTTTCTTTTACCTTGGTAGAGAATCTGCATGATAATGCTGACAGTTTCCACAGAGAAGGAATAAATAATATAGCAGAATGGTTTGTAAGGAGAAAGGTGGGATGTTGAGCTTTTGTCATCCAAATTCTGTGGAAATTTTGTATTGCATTGCCAGGAGACAGTCTCTGAGCACTCCCTGCCTTTACTGTTCTAATTCCTAGGTGAGAGTCTGCAGTTCACCATCTACAAAGCCTTTTAAACAAGTAGCTGTCACATTTTATCCAACTCTAAATGAACAGTCATCATTGCTTGAATTTCCACGCTTCCCATGGGTCCAATTGTACATAAAATAACGTTTGCACTTACAATTTGCTAGAATGAGCTTTTGCTTCTGTCTGAACTGGTTAAGGTTCTTCATGAGACTTCACTTGGATGATGCCTATGATCAAAAACAGAAAAACCTTTTAGAGCAGGTGGGCACATGATAAGGATCTCTCAGGGATAGTTTGGGTGTTTTTACTTTTGTATCTTAGTTTTCTGATCTCAAATGAACTTTTCTTTTTTAAATAAGCAAACTTGTTTTATATATTGTTTTCCTGCTATTCATGTAATTTTCTGCAATTTTCTGAGATCAAGTATTTTAAATTTAATGACATCTTTTGGTAGTAAATTATAAAGGCTGCTGTGCACAAGAAGAAATATTTCCTTTTATCTTTCATCCTGTTGCTGGGGAAGAAGGTAATCTCTGTGCTGATCATCTTGTAACCATACAGTGTGATGTACTCAGGGGCTGTGAGCTCACAGCTACTCCTGAGCACCATTCTGTATGCAAGGAGTGCCTGTCCTGGGGCCATTGACCCCTGTGGGAGTCAGGTACAGGTATGAAGTGTGATGGGGTAATCTCTTCTACAACTGATGATGTATCTGCAGCAGGCACTGTATGGAATACACTTACACCTCATGTGTTCAAGATAGAGTTGGAGTTCTGGTAGCAACTAAGAGTTTGCCTGGACCAAAAGTGTCTTTTTACTATAGAGGATGGAATCATTCTGTTCCTGTGCCATAAGCAAAATTATTCCTATAGCTGCTTCACAGTAACAGAGGAGGGGAAGCATCATGTAATCCATATGGACAATTCAGCAGTTCTGCAGCTGAAAAAAGATGTAAGATCAAAAATCAAAGCACTATTAAATAAAAGGCAGTTTATTTGGATGGTTGTGCACTGCTACTCACAGACAAGCAAAGAGTTCTCTTCTGTGTGAGGTTTAATGGAGACCTGTAAAAGAGGGACTCAGTGTTAGCTCTGTTTAAAGTGGTTGCAGAGCTTGAAGTCATGACAAGCACTGCAGTGGAAGAAAAAAGTAAACTAATTGAGCAAAAGTAAACTCACTTTGAACTGCTTTGAAAGTTCTGAGACAGGAATGTGTTCTCAAAAAGCCCATCAAACTCTTCCTGAGTCCTGATGGAAGAAACTGCAACCAACAAGAGAGGATCTATCTAAGCAATATCAGATGATCTGATAAAAATAAATTAACAAACGTTGTCTAAATGAGTGTAAGTTTCCTGGCCTGTAATTCTGTGGCCATCACCTTTTCCCAGCTGTTCTCTGTGCCCATGCACATATAACTACTTGAATATCAGGTATAACATTGGAATTCTCCCTGTTCTCTGCCCAATAAACAGCATGCTTTTTCTGTGTTTTGCAACCCTTCCCATTCTTCCCGTCTTGCACTCTCTGTTTTCATTTTTGTCTTGAATTTTTTCCTGGTTTGTCCATCACCAGAAGGCAGGCTGTATCCCAGCTCTATTTGCCTACTGTTGATTGGTGGCAGCAACATGCCAATAAATCTAAATGGCAGAAGGTGAGTCTCAGCCTGTGTGAACTATGTAATGGGTTGTATTGGAAAAAACAACACCTTTGGATGAGATTCTAAAACTATGTATCTTTCAAGAACAGTTGGATGATTTAGGCATCTTCTGCTTCAGAATCCCAGAAGTAGATAGCAAAAATAATGCATCTACTCACTCTAGAAAATGGAGTAATTGGTATGAAAACCATTAAAATGTCATCTGCTTTTTGTATCATAGGTTTACAAAATTTTTTTTTACAGGTTATTTGGGAATAAACTCTTCCTATCCCAGCAATGCTTGTCCAAAAACTGTCCATAGCATGATTAGTGTTTGGAGTTGGTATTTCAGGAATAGCACTTTTTTTTCAAGAGTGTGGTAGAGCCAAGTGCAGATGGATGGTTTGATGGCTGGTTACATGGGACTGGCAATTCTGCACTGTGTTAGCCTAACACTATTTTAGCTATTAAATTATATCCTTTTTGCATAGTGTAAAATGGGACAGGACTAAAACAGCTCAAAAGTGCCCAAAGACGGTATTTAAAACAGTTTCAATCCTGTCTGCAAGCAGTGAGTGTGTAAAAGTGTGAGATTTCAGAAACAGGAATCCAAGTTTTTAAACCTTAAAGAATGTTCTGTACATGTGTAAACACATGGTACCATGACCAATAATGAAGTGATATTTGCCATTATTTGTTTGCTTTAGTCCTTTGCAGGATCTGTTTGTTTTTGTGATGACCTTTAAAATATTTTTAATTGGAGTTGTGCCCCTACCTAATAGTCTATTGAAGTTTGTTCCTTTTATGTGCCACTATTTTTTTCAGAATTGCAAAGGTCTGTGCTATTTTAAAGTCTTCAAGTCAGTCTACTCAATAAGTTTATTTAACAAAAGACAAAGACAGATACTTTTTCAATGTGTATGCTTTTCCTTCTCAGTTGATGGAAGGTGTATCAAATAATCAAGTGATACAAAATAGTACTGCACTTCAGGAAGGGATTGAAACAGATATTTTGGTTTAACATATTTAACTTTTTGCAACATTATAAACTCTGCAGAGTCAGAATGAAATTATTTTAAAAATTCCGTGTGCTGTTAAGACTTTCTGAGCCAGTGATTATGACATTCAATAATAGATGTGAATGGTGTTTTCTTCCATCAATTTCTGCAGTCTCTTTCAAGCAGTGCATTGGAAATTACAGGTCAGCACTCACTGCACCTCCGCAGGGCTGCAAGGGATGACTGTGGTCCGTCTGACTTTTAGTAGCTTCCCTGAACTCTTGTTTCTTTGTTTCATGCCCTTGGTTTGCTTCAAGTTTTTCAAAACGCAACTGTTGATAAATACACAATAAATTGTACCACCGATGTTAGTCATTGTGTCTTTTGTTTCAAATTACGTTCATCTTCATGCCCTTGGATCCTTGTCATCCCTTACTTGTCATCCCAAGCCATGGTTGATAGATGTGCTGTTCAGCTTGGCAGATAGCCCTTCAGCTTTTAAACCCAGCAATCCTCACAGTTCTTTAGGAAAGTCACTGCATACCACTCATAAGGGATATTCTTGTGGAGAAATGTCTGTAGAAAAAAAGTTCAGTTGTTCAAAGCCATACACTGGTGCCTCTCTGATATCACTGTCCGAAAGATTCCAGCCTTGTGGGTCACATCTCTCCTTTCTCAAAGGATGAAACATTTCGAAGGATCATTTAGATGGTTCAGTTTTTTCTTTAAGCTTTTAAATGAAACTGTATTTTGCTTTTGAAGTGGACTGAGATTTAAGCAGTGAAGGTTCTTTTCCTTTTTAGGGTTGTTTAGGTTTCATGGTGAACTATACCATATTTTGCTCAGTCTTCCAAAATAAAAGGAAAAAGTACCTGATTCAAGCAAACAGCTTGCTCTTTTCCACCTCTAGAACAGGACCTGCATTCTTGTCTTTTGCCCTCCTTACCTTGTCACTTTGGGGGTGTTCTAAGGAATACAGAAGTCACTGAAATGCATCCAGCTGCTGTGAGTCTATCAAGGAGGAAATAAATAGTTACAACATGCTTTTCATATCAAGGTGTTGAAAAGCCTTGGAAATCTCCATCTGAAGTAAATGCTTAGTAAGTGCTTATGGTTCTTAACCCAGGTGAGTTTCCTTCCATGTTCTTCACGTTTGAACTGAGGATTTTTATCTAAATACTGGTGAAGTCTCTAGTAGTATCTGGTGAATATAGAGTAACTTCAGGGACTTGATTATGCCGAACTTGCCTTGTATTTCAAGACTATGCCCTATTTTTAGGGAGCCCTATTTGTATGTAAAAGCTTGCTTTCTAATCAGCCTACTTCACCAATCCAGTAATGCCATAAGCAGTGAATTAATTGTGCAAAGGCGATGAAGTACTGAAGTGTTGATCAAATCTTCGTATTCAATTAGCAAGCAAAAAAAGGCACATGAAAGATAAAACACGAGTATTAAGCCCCAATGAATGTTTGATTAAGCATGGCAATTTCCTAATAAATGGTGCAAAGTTTTGCAGCAAAAATGCTTTAAAAATCAATGAGGTTTTAACACCATCTGAATGTTGTTGGTATCAATTATTTCTGGATTCAGTGACACTATTAGGTATTTGGGGTTTTGGATACTTTTGTTCAAAAAACCAGACTATTTCCAAGTATACTAGTGTTGTCTGTAAGTACCTGGTTACTGTGAAGTGTATATTTTCTGTTGCATATTTTTCCCAAGTCTTGTTGCATGTCTTAAGAAATGACACTTTTACACTTGAATGGAGATTGGTAATGCTTGGCCTGCAACACTAAATGGAAAACATGGGCAGAATCTTCTTCATTTAAAAAAAGAGATGGGTTGAGGAGGTTAAAATTTTTAATTATTAGAGACTAAAAGAGTCTTCTCACAAGCTTTTCAAGTTGCAAGGTTTTCTTTAGATCAGAGCATGAAACCAATGATATGTGAGACTGCTACGGCCCAAATATAATCTGCATGTAGTCTGGAAATTTGCTAACTTATTTTTTCCAGGTTAATGCCCCTTAATTAATGTGACCTCTTTGTTTTCCTCAGCAAGGAAAGTTTCTCACCACTGCAGCAAAATTCCAAGTTTAAATAGTGCTGTCTTCAGTGATCAAATTAATCCATATGGTCTCTAATGTGACACGTTTTTAAAGGACTTTCCATGTGTGCATTAAGAAAATAGGAGTGTTTCTGTCACATGAGATACAACTCTTTGATGATCCAAAACTTCTCTCATTAACTGCCTGCCTTGGTAGTTGTTTGGTAAAAGCTCTGAACTCGCAGTGCCGTGCAGGGGTTTCCTGTGTGCAGTGTAGTAATACGGCTGGAACTGCTTTGGCGTGAAGCCCTTGTGGCTTATCCTGTAGTGACCTTCAGTCTTTAGCCTTCCAGCTTTAGTTTAACTTACGCAGGCACTGACCTTTGCTATGGAAACGATATAGAAACACAAAAACAACTTGGCTGAGTTTCCTCGGCAGAGCAGTGGGTGGTGTATCAGGATTCTGTTACAGAGGAGGGATTCTAGAGGTCAGTAGTGACACAGTGCAGTAACCTACTGCTTGTCTGCAGCACACTGTTTGCTGCTCCTGGGAAAGTGCTATATCTTTTTTTAAAGTAAAATTAGCAGTTTTTTGTTTGTAGTGAGCAGCTCTAGGACTGCACATTAATGGAATAAATGCTGGAAGGTGTACCTGGGAGCCTACCTAGGGCTCAGCCAGTAGTTCAGGTTACTGTTCCCCTGTAAGCGACCCGTAACTGAATCTTGGGCACGTTGGTACTGTAGTGCCTTACTGTAATACTTCTTCATGGTGCTGATTCTGCAGCACTTGCCAGTAGGTTGTAAAATGCTGTTTATTTAAATACCTATGGTCTGTATAAAGACACTGTGTTCTTATTTGTGTATATTCTTTACTAAGGTTCAGATAGTGTGAAGGTGAACTAAAGGTTCAGGTACAATGGCTTCATTATGTATTTGAACAAAATATAGTGTTTTTTCTTTCCTAAAGAATTAATAATAAAGCACTTATTTTCGTTGAAAAACAGTTAGCAAGTTCAGGTTTTTTACTGACTTAAATATTTGGGCTGTTCAACATATGGAATTGTGCCTGAAGCAGACAAGGTGGTAAGAAAGTGTCACCTTGCTGTCAATGAAATTAAGAACAATCAATATGTTTTTGAATGAAAACAAAACTGTATTTAAAAGGAATGCTTTTAAATGCCTAAAAAAGTCATTTTTCCTGATTTGAAGTTGATTTGGGGTAGTAAGTCTCCTTCATTATTCACAAGGAAGGTACTGCATCAGTAATGGCAAGTCAGAATCCGAATACTGTCTTTCCTTTGGAGGAGAGATGACAGCATTCCTAGGAGACAGAAGGCAGTGCAGATTCTGTGATAATTCAGTCGCCAGTGGGGACCAAGTGTGGTGGGCAGAAAGTTCTGCTTTGCTTACTCTGTGCAGGTTTTGTGTGGGGAGAGACAACCAAGGCTTGCTGTCACAGGATTAGCCACAAAATGGACTTCAGAATACTTTGATGCTCTTCAGCAGAGAGCTGACTGTACCTACAGATAAGGTGGGGGTACTTCAGGTGAATTAACAGTAACCCGGCATTGTCCCCTGTTCTTAGGGATGCTGTCATGTGGGCTGTCTCTACTTTGGTGGTGCTGTGCACAGTGTGTTGGTTTCACTGGTGCCTTTGAGTGATTTTGTAACAGAGACTTCAGGGAATGTGCAGACATCCTCTCCACAAGATACCAAATGGTTTTCTACCAAAACTTTGGCTCACTGGCCCCCACAGCCTCTTACCTTTGATTACAGACACCATAAATTTTTGATTGTACTCCTTCAGAATCCATTGCATGCCTGGAGTTGTCAACTTGCTTATTACACAAGATTTAAGGGGGAAATGTTAATTCTAAAGCATAGATTCATATAGTAAAAGTTGTTTTTTTCTCTCCACAATCTCTCCAGCTGCCTGAGTTTCAGAGTACATCAGGCTGTCTTGTTAGCATGCCCAGTCTATTGAGCTTACTGGCTTTTGGCTGTGGACAGGGCTGTTGGGGCATGGGGACGCTGCAGCCTGGCCATTGCTTGCTTAAGTTTGGATGTTTCCTTTTAATGAGGCCCCGTTAGTGCAGTCAGGCCCTGAATTACACTCTGTGCTGGGGAACGTGGGGGTTATTCTCTTTCCCACTCCCTGGCTCAATTAATTGCTGCGGGTATTGCACACACTGGTTATATTTATGCCTTTACATTGTGGGGGGGGGTTCTTTTTTTATTTTAACCTTGAATAAAAGCAATAAATTGTCTGCAATACCAAATATGTATTTTTTAAGTCTCTTCTACCTTGCCGATGTATATGGCCACAGAGTCTCCTGGGCAGTACCAGTGTGACTGCTGGCATGGGGCATGTTTTTACTTCCCTAGGTTGTGCACTTACTCTGTGTGGGCTTCTGTAGAAGATGATCTTCATGGACTGTAGACAGACCAGCTTAGTTTTACAAGTATCTCCCCACGCCTCCTTATCTCTGATATCACCAGTATCTCTAGAACTGCTGTGTACATGTCCATTGTTTGGCATAGGGAAGATTAGCCTTAATTGGAAATTAGCTTTGTCACGGTGAACCACATTTGGAAGGCAGTCAAATTTTTGAATAGGTCTGGCTTGTAATTTTTATAATTCCCAGTATTAGAGTGAACACATTTAACTAACGTCACATTTAGGCTGGATTCCATTGTGTTAAGATTTAATTATAACTCTGAGGAAAATGGGTGGTGGAGTCACAGTGTTTAGAATTTGTGACAAGATGGCTGTTGTGATGCTAAATTAATATGTGTCCTAATTTTCTTTAAACTCCTAAAATAATTCAGATAATAAAAATATTCAAATATTCATTTGGTATTTAGCTAAAAAGAGACTTTTGGAAAGACACTGAATTCCTGCATAGAGTATAAAGAGGAACTTGTGCATGTGTATGTATTTAATTGATGTAACAGTCCCTATGCTCCACAGTCATCACAACACTCAGAGAAAAGTTCTTTGTGATCCAGTTGTGTTCCTGTAGGTTATAGTTGACTTCTGACAGATGAAGGGAGAGAAACCTGTCAATACACTGATTGTCACAGGAGGTTCTTTACTGTAACATTTCTAAATGCTTGTTTATCACACTTATTTACATGGGAGGCAACTCTGACAATCTAGACTGTCTCGACTCAGAGGCTGAAGGGATATTTTGGTTTGGTTTGGGTGGTTTTAGCTGGACTTAGCTCTTTCTGTACTGAGAACTCCAGAGAGAACAAAAAGTTGTTACATATTTGACAAAACAAAGACTTTCTAGACTTCTGTCGGAACCTAAATTTTTATTCCTGATTGAGGAAGTTTTAATAAAAGTGACAGGACTAGTAGGGGCTGCCACAGCTGTAGCTTGAATATAGAAACCAGGAGTTCATTTGGTCCATAAAACTCCCTGCCAGGAGTGATGCACCAGCAGTGGAGCTTCTGACTGTGGGTGTGGGTGTGCTTTGGGCTTTTGTGCCACTGACTACTGGCTTAAATTACTCTTCTAAGTAGGTTAAATTGACATGTTTTGTTTGGTTTTTAAGTGTTAGTTCTCTAAAGAGCTTGGATAATATTGTTGTGTGACCAAATAACTCTCCCTAGAGACAAAAATATTGACATGACAAAACCACGTTTAAAGAATGACTGTCTGGCCCTCCCTCCCGCTTGAACATAAGTTGATGTCAAAGTCAATGAAACGTAAATTTGCTCCAATGTGGTTTAGCAATTATATAACTCGCAGCCTGCGTCAATCTGCCAATCGCAGGAAGGTGAAGGAAAATGGATCTGTAAGAAATACTCTATAGGCTTCAGATTTATAATAGCAGTGGTTAAAGGAAACTTTGGTGTTACTGTTGATTACATTTGTTTCCTTAAATCTTCTGGGTAGTATTACCCATATACTATCATAAAACGGGCTTTCTCTTTGAGATTGAATTTATTATTTTTTTTCTGCTGTTTCGGTGTCTAGTGACAGAATTGCTGCTGTTAGCTCAAGCAACAGGTGGTTTTATGACAGCTGAGTGCATTGATGGTTAGATGTGTATTTGAGAAAAGGAAATATGTGTAAACTAAAGTTTGCAAAATTTGGGAGTTTGAAGTCTTTTCTTTGCCAAAAATATACCACACTTGATTTTCTAGATATGAATTGAATCTTCTTGTCCTAACTTGATACATTTTTGTTCACAAAACTTCTTAAGTTTAATAAAAGTTACTATTCCGTTTCACAGTAGAAGAACTAATATATTTTAGTATTTCTAGAATCTAGGTGCATCTTAGTAAAATGGGTAATTTGGCTTTGATTAAAAACAATCCCAGAAACAGACGTATAGCGTAGCATAGTTTTGATATAGAAATTCTCTAGGTAAAAAAATTCTCTGAGAGATTCAAAAATAATAATGATATTTTGATACCCATTTGTTCCAGTAATTGTTGCCAGTACTTGTGTTTGGGGACAGATACCTGTACTCACTTTTCTGCTTGCTGAAGAGTATGAAGAAATTTGTGATTAAATACTACTGACTCTTAACTCTTTGGCCTAGCTGTGTGTTTGTACTGTGCACACACAGGTGCAGTAGGAGTCAGCTAATCTGTTCCTATTCCATGTGCGCTTCCCTCAGCTGCTGGGCTACAGCGAGAAGCCGGTGAACCTGCAGATGTTCATTGGGACAGCCGACGATCGCTACCTGCGGCCCCACGCCTTCTACCAGGTGCACCGCATCACCGGCAAGACCGTCGCCACCGCCAGCCAGGAGATCATCATTGCCAGCACGAAAGTTTTGGAAATTCCACTTCTTCCTGAAAATAATATGTCAGCCAGGTACATCACAGCATGAACCAGCCATTTGTTTTTTATTTTCTTCGTTTGTGCAAAGGTGAAAGAGAAATCCTTTAAAATTAACATATTTTCCACAAATCTGGATCATGATAAAGAGACACATCTCTCAAAGCAAGACAGTGTGTGGACAGTCAGAAGTAAAGGAACTGAGAGATAGGGAAGCTCCATGTATATGTGTTATTTGATTGAGGTTGTGTGTCTTATATGAGTAATTGACCACTCTGTGGAACAGCAGCTGAGGTTTGATGGGTACGCTTTGTTCTCTAGTCCTTCCTAAACCAGAACTAAATATTGGTCTCTTGCTCCTTGTAAATGATGTTTACTATGTTAAATAACTCACTTCAGAGGTTAAACAATGTGCAATAACAAATAATCTTTTAGAGGTTCAAAAAAGCAGCAGCTGGACAAGACAAAATGTTTCACCAGTACTTCCTGCTGTTTTCACACTAAGAGTTCTTTTAATCTCAGACTTTAAAATAACACTTAAAATGCTGTAATGTGGGGGGAAAATAGAACAGCTTAATTCTTTAATGGAAGAAAGGCTTACAGAGTGTACTTTGGCAATAGTTTGATTGATTTTCTTCCATTTCTCTTGTGATCCATCTGTCCATCCTCTCCTATCTCCAGTATCGATTGTGCTGGTATTTTGAAGCTGCGCAATTCAGACATAGAGCTCCGGAAAGGAGAGACAGATATTGGAAGAAAGAACACCAGAGTGCGCCTTGTGTTCCGTGTTCACATCCCACAGCCCAGTGGAAAAGTCTTATCTCTGCAGACTGCTTCCATACCTGTTGAATGCTGTAAGATTGCTCTAACTATACATCATTTATACTTATGTTTTCTGCATGTGTCAGTAGTAGTGTCATTCTGACAATATTTATTGCCAGAATTGTTTAAAACAATTGTGTAAAAAACATTGTTTGTAAAGAGCCCAATTACCAAAAATTAATGTATCTTTAAATAAAGATGATAATTGCCAAGTGGCAGCTTGGAGGTTTAGAGTAAAAACAACATTTCGGGCTTTAACCTCACGGTGCAGTCACACAGCAGCTTCAGTAATGCCTGTGAATGAGCAGGGGCAGCTGATACATCTCAGTGAAAATATCATTCTAAAGCTAAACCATTTCACTGACAAGAGTCTGTACCATGATTTAGAGCTATACAGTATTATCTAGTGAACAGCTGAACTTCTAGAGAGTTCGTTTGTTAAATACTGGCACTACGGAATCGAGGCATGACCTTAATCTGAATTTACCTTAGAATTCATTTTGTCTAGAAACTACTGAAATAATTTTTAAACCAGTACCCTTAAACCAAAAATTTCATTTGCTGTAACAGTAGAGACTGTTGGCATTCCTGTCTTCTTGGTGTTTCTTTTGTTATTAAGTAATTTCAAAATAATTTTAAAAGCAAAGATAAATCATACACAAATACGATTTGTTTATGTAAACAGATGGTCATTTTAGTTTTACCCCTGATTCTTCAAGTTAGAATCATAAAATAAATGTCACTACGATTAAAATTGTGAATAATAATTATTCCCTTAATATGTCTAAAGCTCAGCGATCTGCTCAAGAACTTCCTCAGATTGAGAAGTACAGCATCAACAGCTGCTCGGTAAATGGAGGCCATGAAATGGTGGTGACAGGATCCAATTTTCTTCCAGAATCCAAAATTATATTTTTTGAAAAAGGACAAGGTAAATACTGTCTTGCTGGTTTTTTTCAAACCAAGCTCAGTACCTGAGCTTGATTTTAAGAAGTAAGGATGTTTTAAAAGGAAAAAAAAAATTGTCCTGAGTAGTGATTAGAAAATTCATTTGGGCAATGAATTGATCAATGTACTGGTTGGCAATTATTAATGAAGTAGTTTTTCTGATTCAGGAAGACAGAGGGCAGCTAACTTGGAATAGTGTTTATTTGAAAGATGCTGTTGACCGATCATACCATGTATTTTCTCTGTCTTATTATAAAAAAATGAAAAGTGAGCATGGGAACTAATTGAAATGTACTATTTGGCATTGATGCCATGTTATGTCTGATGTAACAGGAACTGACTCCTCAGCTAATGAAATAAATGCTAGTTAGACAACAACAAAACATAAAATCTGAACTTCTTAAATTGTCATTGTTGTAACTTAAGTGACTGATTTGAATTGTCAGGGAAACAGTAGCAAAAGAAATTATTAAAAATAGAAGTTTGAAAACTGAGTCCAATTCTTCTACATCTTATTATTTCCTTACATATGTAAATAAGAGTTGTGTTATTTTTATTAGCAAATACAATATGTTATGTCATAGTGTGTTTTGCCACACAAGCTGAACAGCTTGGAAGAAGCACAGCTGCTGCTGTAGTTCCCTGGTTACCTGTAACAACCCCCAGCGGCACAGAGAGCCGAGTGCTCCGTTCAGGGTGTGGGTTATGCCAGGTCAGGGCACAGGGGGGCTGCCCAGGTGATTCCCCCCTCTCAGCACAGCCAGCCTGCCCGGCATTTGGCCCACGGGGTCCCTGGGTTCAGGGCAGGGAGGCTGCGGGCACTGCATGACCCTGCAGGGCCGGGCAGGAAGGTGTGGCCTGAGTTATCTCTCACCTGCTGACTCAGCCTCCAAGTCATCAGCAGGTTTGTTGGAATAACCACGAGTGGCAGCAGTAGTTTAACCACCCTTCAGAAACACGAGGGGCAATCCCTGTGTGCCCTTCACAGCACACACAGCCTCCTCTGGAGCTCGGCCTGCCTGCATGGGATGAGCACACTGGGTTCCAGTGCAGAGTCCTGCACAACAGGCAACTGACAATGCTGTAGTGTTGAAACTCCTAAAGCATCTCTATACTTTGTTTACAATGTGTGTCTGGAAGTTTAACAGCCTCTTTATGGCTGAAAATAAATCCTGTTTTATATTAAGTATTTAAGTATTTTTAAGATGAATTATTAAAGTGTTAAGAAAATGCTTTTTGCTTGAATTATTTTTAAATTTCTCTCAACAGATGGACGACCTCAGTGGGAGGTAGAAGGGAAAATAATTAGGGAAAAGTGTCAAGGGGTGAGAAACAATTTTTCTTACTTTAGAAAGCTTTTTTTTTTTTTTAATGTGATAATAGACATTTTCATTGTTGTTCTGAAATTTAGATTTCATTTATTAAAGTAAGTAGATCACTGGCTAATTCAGACAGACAACTGGAGACTTCTAGATTGGCTTAACACTATAAAGTAGCCATTAAGAGTATGCTTTGAAGGAACTGAAGATAGCATGCTTGTTGTGAAAGCAATGAAAAAAGAACTTGAAAATTTAAAAAAGAAAACTTAAGATAATTTTGCTATTGTGACAAATTACTTCCAGTGCATTAATTTTTTTTTTTGAAAGCGTAATGGTCCAAAATGCAATTCTTTAACTGCTAGAGGGTTTTTTTGTGCTCTGGCAGATAAGCAAAGCATTCTTTAGATGATATGTCTATTTAATTAAAGCATTGTCTTCAGAGGACTTGTGTTTAAAAGAAGATAAAATTCTCCAAATAAAAGTTTGCTTATAGTACTGTTCTACTGTGTAATGTGCATAAACTTGAAGTTTGCCAATTTCAAAATATTAGGGTGCTTCAGTTTCACAGTAAGTGTTTTCATTTTTCTGTAGTTAATAGTTTCATTTGCATTTAATGTGTAAAACTTTTTTGTTTCAACTTTCCTGTAGGCAAACATCATACTTGAAGTTCCTCCATACCATAACAAAACCATCACAGCTGCAGTTCAGGTGCAGTTTTATCTCTGCAATGGCAAGAGGAAAAAAAGCCAATCTCAACGTTTTACTTACACACCAGGTATCAAATGAAAAATACGAAAGTGGCATTTTATTTTGTTTTTTAAAGTGTACATACAAAAATACTCCAGACAGTCTTGTCCCTTTGACAGGTACATAAGATTAGCTTTGAACTGTTTGTGAAACGGCTACTAAAGCTTTTCTAATTAAAAAGCTGAAATACAGAGTAACAAGCTCCAGTACTGTCACTACAGCCAGCTATTTCTTCATTACACTTTCTACAGAATAATTTTTGCATTCTGCCTTTCTCTGAGAATGATGATGAATCTCAGAAGCTGCTCTTTAAATAACCCTGGTGATGACACAGAGGATAGTGAGATCATAGAAGAACAGATTTAGGTATTTTTTTCCATTCTCAAATGTCAAAAAAAAACCCAAAACAAAACAAAAACCCCAGGTTTAGATACAAGGAAGGTCAAAATATTTTTCCCCTTCTCTGGACACGTTGCAGTCTACTGAGACAAATCAGTTTGTAACTTAGCCAGAAGTAAGAACAGGACATGTGAGCTGCAGATGTAGTTAAAACATCCTATTCCATCCCCTTTGGTGTGAGGAAGAGCTTACACAAGGTGTGCAATGCCTGCTCCTTTCCTGCCCCTTGCTTTATTTAAGAGCTGCTTGCCCATTTGGAGCGGTCAGAATTGCCAAGGTACCAGTGGTGGTGGGGACCCTTGGGTGCTGCTTGGAGCACTTGAAGTCAGATATCTGAAGGAGTCTTCAAAGTCGGATATGGATATTAAAATAAACTTCTTAAAACTTATGTATGTGCTGACAAAGCCAACTTCCATTAGTTAACACAATTTGAAATAAGCTGTGCTCACTTGTTGTGCTCTAAGATTACCCACTTTTTAAATTTAGGTAGTGTTACCGAGGTGTCTGGTACGCCAAGTGCACATTAACTGTTATCAAATTTCTGTGGTATTTGTCAACTGTTTTTCAAGAATATCAGCTCCTAAGATAGTTACACATCTTAAACTATATTTTTGTTAGAAATATCTCTGTTTAAATTATTTAAATGGTGGAATGAAGTAATGACAGTTGCTACTTAAATAAGAAACAAGTTTAATTGTAACTGCAGCTGTTATTACACTCTATATGTATTACAGTTCATTTGACTGTAATGTTTAGTTAACTGTATTTTATAAAGTAGTAAATGAGTATTTAAGTGTTACCATTTTTCTACTACTTGTACTTAAGATCAGTATCTTGTCATGAGCCTACCAGTAGTTTAAAAAAAATAAACCTGTAACTGAAAGTGTGTCAATTTGTAACTCTGTTATAAGAAGAGTTGTTGCCATCACTGAAATTTGGGAATGTGCTTAAAGTGCTGCTGTAATTAAAACAAGGTGCACTACTCAAACTAGTGTGTGTGTGTTGGCAAAGTTCAGCTGTCATTGTGAGCAGAAGCTAAGGTAGGCCTGAAGCCTGCTAAAAATTTCCTTCACCTTTTCCTAGTGTGTGATACTGAACTCGCATCTGCCTATTTTCATTGGAGCCCAGCAGCAGCTTCCCCCTCTGGTGATGAGAATATCCACTAGATAAATTGGACTTTCTCTGGCTGGGTTGCAAATGTCATTAAAAACATACCTTGCATAGGATGGTGTGCTGGAAGGGATGGTACTTGCCCTTGAATACCTGCTGGGAGAGTTGTTCTGGCTTTGCAGGGTTGATGTAACAGGCATAAAATCGAAGGTGAAAGCAGAGCAGAAGGGAAACGACACTAACAGTGCTATTGGAGTTGTTAAACAGCAGTTGGTGTTTATTTGTCACAGGTTACAGATGGGCTGGAATTGTAACACTGTTTTACTTTTTCTAGTTATAATGAAGCAAGAGCACAGAGATGAGGTGGATTTGTCTGCTGTTCCATCTTTGGCCCTGCCTCATGCAGGCAGCGTCCAAGGCCTGCACTCGATGCGAACCCAGCTGCCTTCACCAGAGCAAGGGCACCCCCATGACAATTTGCTGTCTACGTCACCCAGGAGCCTCGTGTGTCCCGTTCAGCCACCCTACACGGCCATGGTGACCTCGGCAGTGCCACACCTGCCACATATGCAGGGTAGAAACCTTAGTCCAAGTGACGAGTGTCATGTTTTGCCTCCTGCTGTGGTTCAGTCTTTTCAGGTAACATCAGCACCTCCTGTGAGGCCTTCTTACCAGCCTATGCAGTCTAACGATGTGTACAATGGACAGCCTGGTCTTCCTATGAACTCTGCCTCCAGCCAAGGGTTTGATCCGATTTCATTTCCTCAAGACACGGCTGTACCTCATTTGATAAATCTTAGCTGCCAAGCTCTACCACCAATGCAGTTCCATTCTTCAAATCCAGGTTCTGTGTCAGCATCAAGTCCGGCAGGACATCCACTGTCACATGCAGCTCATTCAGGACAGTCGTCTGCTCACCTGCCATCGCTGGGATACCACTGCCCGGGCACCGGGCAGGGCTCCATCCCCTCTGCAATGAGCCGCTCCCTCGGCCAGGCTTCTCCTCAGCTGCAGCAGGTCCCGTACCACTCTCCAAATCCAGCGTCCGCTTCATCCCCGTCCCCGACAGCTTCCCACCCGCTGGGCCACTCGCCGCTCTCCGGCCCCTCTTCCCCCCAGCTGCAGCCTCTGCCTTACCAATCTCCGAGCTCAGGACCCGCCCCGTCGCCGCCGCCCGGGAGCCGCTCGGGGCAGCACTCGCCGCAGGCCGCCAGCCCCGCGCTGGGAGCCCTGGGCACGGTGTCACCCCTGGGGCCCCACCCCGTGTGTGACTCGTCTCCCTTTGCACCCGAGGGGGCAGCTGTTCACATCAAACCAGAGCCTGAAGACCGGGAATTGAATTTTCAAACTATAGGACTACAAGACATCACACTAGATGATGGTAAGTGGATATAATATTGCAATCCTGGGGTATAATCTGCGTTAAACTACAAAGTGGGTGTGGGCGGGTTGTTTTGTTTAGAACACACTGCTCTTCACAGAAGGAAATTTATATAGTCAGAATGGAGTCATATTTTTGTGTCCAAAGCAACAACTTGTTTAAAACTAGTTATATCAGCTGTTAATTTGTAGTTATACAATTCCACCATTTTAGTTTAATTTGCCACCAGATTTTGGTTTTGTCGTAAAACAAGCCTTGAGGATCAACTCCTACACATCGACACCTTATATTCAAGAAAGTAATTTGAAGCCTTTTCTGATTGTCTCACTGATATGTTTCAGTGAAAATCATAGTAAGATATCTAAGTTGCATAGATGTAGTTTGGAGTCTTGTCTCTTGGAGTTGTCCCAGTTTTGAAGGGCAGGCTGGTGCTTTGATAATCTATCACATGCAGTTTGGCACTGTCTTGGTCTCCTCACAGACATTCTGTAGATACCTGTCATCATGCAGCACCTCTGCTCACAATGGCTGTTTGCTTTCTCCACTCTGGCTACCTTTTTGAGAAATTCACTTAACATAAACAGAATAAGGACATTCTAATGCTAAAGGCCAGACTATAAACGTCTATACTTTAAATATTTGGACAATTCTTATTTAGTTATTAATTAAATAGTTAGTTATGAAATTTTCCCACCAAGTGAAAAAAGAAAAATATCAGATCCTAAACATCAGACTATTTAAGGTATAGATGCAAAACAATTTAAAGAACATGTTGTGCTAATAAGGACTGGAAAACCAGAAGGCCCGGCCTTAAAAGCTATGTAAAATGTGTTTGGTTTTGATGAATGGAATCATACCAGTTTCTCTTTTCTAAAGTAGCTTTAAATGTTGTGGTTTGGGGTTTTTTTAACCATGCCTGGTAATTACTTAACTGTATCAGCAGTAGAACAAAGACTTAAGTGTAGGCCATCTGTTAAATATCTGCGTCAGTCCCAGCTCCTCGCATGAATAGAGCTTTGCTATTGTTACCTCCAGACAGTAGTAATAAAATTTAGTAAGAAATGCCTTTAAAGATGTGGCATAGTAGGAAGAAAATGAGAGAAACCAATCTAGTTATGCTTTCAGTTCGATGGCCACCTCAATTAAACAAAGCTCTCTTTTTAGAAACACTGTTTATCAATCAACTTAAGTTTATTTAGAAAGGAAGGAAGAGACTGATTCTGTCAAGGACTTGCTGAGGGGAGAAAAGCACAACTTTATGAAACAGCATGCAGCAAAAAAATAGCATTTTATACCTCTATATAGAAGAGTGAGAAAGAAATCTAATGTTTCAAGAAGTGTCAGGTTGGAACCTACCTTTTTCTCATCCTTCTTCCCTCCACACCCACAAAAAAAGAGATGTAGAAACAAATAAAATGTAACTAAATACTGTAGTTAGACTGTTCATAATGTAAACAGAAGTGTTTAGCATTTATGAACATCTTGGCACTTTGTTTATAATTGTTCAGGAATTAAAATGGATCACAGTAAAAAGAAAGTCAGGGTTTTTTCTCTGCGTCACAAATATTTGTTGCTTTTCAATACTATTCCTTTGCTTCACACTGAAAGTACTGCCTTGTTTCTGTGCTGACAAAGCCATGGGATCACAGGAGAAGCTGTCGGAGCCCCACTGAAAGCATGGCCACTTGCTGATGGTTTAGAGTACAGTGAACATGGGAGTCAAATGGCCAAAGCTTAATTGATTTCTTTTTAAAAATTATTGTTATAGAAAATTAAAGAAGTTCTGATAACTGCTGATTAAACGATACACTTCATATGTGGAAAACTGAACATGGATTTAAACACTGAACTTGCCCTTGGCAGCAGCCCTGGGTTAGGGAGCAGATTCCTGCCTCTCCCTCCCATGTTGCTGCCGTGCGATGATTTCCGGGGGGCTGGGTTTGGGGCTTGTTTGCATTTCCAATCTGCAAATACAAATCAGATGTTGAGCAGGAAACCTGCTGTTCCAAAAGTCTGGAAGGGCACAGTGACAAGAAGCAAAGCTGCTCAGTTCTCTCAATGTGAGTGAATATTTCCTCTGCTTAATCAGCTTTAAGGAAAAAAAAACATGTTTAGACAAGAACACTTTTTTCAATAATTTATCTAACATAATACTCTGGTTTAAAAATAATTCTAAAATTTCTCTTTCATGTATAATTGAATTTTAGTTTCTGTACAAATAGAGCCAGGCACAAATAGCAAATAGGCTATTCGACAGTAATGTTATAACAATTAAAGAAAAAAATCCAAACACAATTACATACATAAAATGAGTGTTGATACAGTATGTTCTCCCAGCTAATACATCAAACCTGAAAGCTCTACTTAGTTGGAAAATAGGTTTTTGAGGGTTACCAATTAAGGCAAGTAAACCTCTCAAAATAAAACACTAAGGCAAAGCCAACTGAAAATTCTTTAAATCATGTCTGGATTACTAGCATTAAATATTTAAATCAGTAGTCTTAAAATAAACAAAAAACTCTGAGAGCATAAATTACCTTCTTGCTTTTAAGTAACATACACTGTTTCAAAATTAAAATAGTAGATATTTCTTTGCCAAGAAAATAAAATATTTCAAGAAATTCAAATTTTCAAAATTTCAGAGTAGTATGGAAGTGCTACCCCGTGACAAAGTTAATCCCAGAATTACTGTGTAGTTCGACAGAATATGATTTAAAGTTCTTAAAAACAAAATACCAACAAAAAACCCACCACAAAACTGGGAAACCCCTGCCCCACCTCCAGATGTGACAGTCTGGGTAATAGTTACATAAATTCATTTAAGTAAGACCCCTAGAAGTGACTCTTACTGCTTCTTCAGCCAACATTCAGGTGTTTTCTTAAAAACACACCAAGAAACCCTCCAAATCCACCACATAATACAGAGCTACAAAGCTGCTTCATCCATCAGTGCTCAAGCCAGGAGCATCTGGATTAGTCTTGATCCAGCATCTCCTGGAAAGTGTAACACATTTTCAGCTTCCCTGCAAAGTCCAAGGTGTTTGCCAGTGACCAGATGGAGGATCTTTTTAAATTCTCTTGTATTCCTTTGCCCTTTACCTGGGCTCTGTTCAGACTGTGATTGAATACAGGTTACATGATAGAAAGGCAGATCCTGCCCCTGTGTGTCTGCACAAAGGATGCTTCTTTCCTTTTTTCCCCCCATACTGGTTTGTGTGACTCTTCATTATCTTGTTTTTCAGCAGGACATGTTGATATCATTAGACTTTTCTAATCTCCACCTTGAATTTGCTTTTAAGTTTTGTTTTCCCCTCTTCCCATCCTTGGTTCCTACAGGAAACACCTTCTAATTCACTTGAAACAAGGAGTCAAAATGCATGAGGACACATGGATATGAAATTCAAATTATGTTACAAAAATACTTGAAACATAACACGATTTCAAAATACTATTGTGTACTACTACCTCAAAGGTATTCTGAAAAACTTCTTTCTGCTTAGGTTTTTGCAATAGTCAGGCTGCACAAGCTCAGAAACTTTTGGGCTGGAACTAAGTAAAAGCAACTTCATGCACTTTTATTTGTCCCCTCTACTTTTTCTACCCCACAGTGTATTGGACCTTTTTTCCTTTAACATCTTTCAGCAAGTCAGCCCTCTGGCCAGCACCTCAGGTTAACATTTCCCTGGATAGACAGTGGAATGTTTAGGGCTGCAAATAGATGTAAACAAGGCAGCAAAAGTGACAGGAAGCAGGCAGCTGGTCATTTCTGGCCTTTCCCATATCCATCATCCATACTGGGCTCTACTGCACACTTATCTGGTACAATTTCTTCCCCACTTGGAAGAAAAGCTACTCAAAGTTAGACTCAGTCTGGTTATATGATGAGACCTAATTAATTTCCACCCCCTCTGTTTTTAAAAAGTGCTCCTAGTGTAGTGGTTTACCTATTACCACTGTCAAGTTTTCGGTTTAAAACTGTTCTAATACTGTTGATCTGAAATTTAATCTTTTGTAGTTTGCAGTTTAGGAGGGAGTTTGCTTTGGATTTCATGGCTTTCTACAGTGATGAGATTTCTAACATGTACACCTGTGTTTAATCATTTTTAAGGTGTTGTTTGGCTGTATTCAGCAAATCAGGATGACCTTCTACTAATCCTCTTACATTTTGTTACTCATTGCATCTCCATTACATAAAGCTGGAGATTAGAAAATCCAGTGTGTGCATTTACTATAAATCATAACTAGAAATCCCCTAAGCAGTTTGTGTATATAAAGCAGTAAGTCTACTTTGTCAAACACATTCCATGCAGAACTCTAAGCCATTAGCATTCATTCATTTTAATAGTTCTGTGATAACTCTCTAGCTGATAAATTCTCTTGCTGAGAAACTCAGATTATTCTGATCTTGGCTAGAAGACCTGTACATCTTTGCAGGCAGCTTTTCTTACTGTAGCTTCAGCTTAATTTCTGGAGAATCAAAGTAGTGACTAAATAAGAAAGTATTGGAGAAGGACTATACTTTGTATTTCTGTCTGTATTTAAAACTTAATCATTAACAGATAAGTGTTAATTAAGGCAGCATCCTGTAGGTCTGCAGAAACACAGACAGCACTGAATGCTGGAGTCTGGTGCAGGCTGAAGGCGAGCAGCTCAAGCTTGAGATGTACATCTCAAATCCAAGGTGTTAGCATTGTCTCCTGAGTACAGAGTGAAATGTTGCACCTTGCAGTGTGCCCAGCAGGGCCAAGGACTAACCTACATTGTACCTGGAACTCTCAGAAAAATCTGGCTGATAAAAGGCGATCTGAAAACTATACTGGTATAAATTGTTTAGTAAAGTTGTGTTCAAACTCCTCCTTTCTTAGCATTCTGATTATTAAACCTGTATGTTTGTCAAGCAGTATGAGGCAGCAATAAAAAGCAGTCCTGCAGTGAGATGTTGAGGTAATAAAGCAGAACCTGAAATGTATTGAAAGAGAATGGAAATCTACTCTGAGAAATATATGTTATGAACAAAATAAAGATCCAGACTGAGCAGTGGTTTAAAAGCTGAAGGGTGGAGCAGTGAGCAAAGGTGAAATGTTATGCATCAGGGGCTGTCAGCAGTTAAAGGATGCTTTGACCATATCTTCTAGGGGATTCACTCACTGTGTCTATAAAAATTGTGTCAGCAAGGCATCCATTGAGAAGCCAAGTTACAGATTTCTAATGTGTAAAAATGCCAGCTAAATCCTCAGGTTGTCTATGGCCAGCTCTCCCCGTGAGAGCCACAGAGCATCTTGTAACTAATGCAAAGTAAACTCTACTGGCTGCACCACTTCAGAAAGATTCCCATTCAAGAATTAGAAGATGTTAGAGACTCCTTCCATGAGTGCAGTTGGCACTTCTGCACCAAGATACAGGTCCTGGGAATCACAGCAGAACTGAAAGGAGTTCAGCACACCTTGTGACCCTGGAAAAATGCACGGAGACCCTTTAGCACCACTTTCCACTGCACAGCCCACGTGTTCTCTAGAGCCAAGGCTCGTACTGAATTCTGTGTTAGACTCAGCTCTCTTCTTGAGTGAGAGAAAAGGTAAACATGAGTGCAATGAGTTGGTTTCACCAGGATACAGAAATGCAGAGTGTGACAGCATAGCCAAGACGTGAGCAGGGTATTTGTTACTGTAGCACATAACTGCAGAGCTGGTGCTGTAACTCTGCAGGCACATTTAGTTTTTGTGTACAGCTATAACCATAATGTGCACAGGAAAACTATACTCCAACATTCCATACAGCCTTATTTTATCAGTTAAAAAAAAAATAGTGCTGCTTAGTGAAGTTGGCATTAAACCTGAAATTACTAAAAGCAAGCCTAGCCTATGGCTCAGAATGGTGACTTGCAAGGCAACCCACCATGTCCTTGGTGGTTTGCCACAGCAGCTGTGGCCTGACATGTGACTGGTTTGGTCACCAGCACAATCAGCTGGCTGCTCCAGCACAGAAGATTGAGGGTTAATTATAGCCTGGCAGCTTCTCCTTTTTTTGGTTTGGTTTGGTTTGGTTTTTTGTTTGTTAGGGAAAGTTGACACTGTATTACTTGCTGGTCATGTGGAGTCAAAACCAGGCTAAATATACTGCACTAAGCAATGTGACGTAGTTGCAGGGATTCTTTACATAAATTCAGCTGGTAGAGTTCTGTCTGGAGCTGACAGAAGGTGTATGTCCCAGAAAGTGTGTGCTGCAGTCTGTCCGTAGTTTTCCTTGAGGTTTGCTGATCCTTATTGCCTCTGTCAGGGCAGAAATTCACTCATCTGTCCTCTAAAACACACAACTTGTATCAAACTTCTTTTTGTGAAGCGTATTAAAGAAACTCCACTCTGTGCTATTCACTGAAGCAACACTGCAGACAATCATGCATTCTAGAGTATTTTGTAAGATCTACTTTTCTAAAACCAATACATCTTCTAGGTTATGTCCCACAGCTCACACATCCTGCTTCAGTTCAGCAGCAGTAAAGGATATACAGGTTAAACTGTTAATCAGATAGTACTAGAAAAGCAGGATGTTAATTGACTCCTTTTGGAAGAGATCCTGAAAACCAAATGGGGTGACTCCAGGAGCTCTTTGGTCTGCCTGTATCCATAATAGAACTCTAATTTTAAGTTGACTTCCTGCTTTGACCCAAACCAGGTGCTGATAATTGAGGGTTTAAAGCTTTTAACCTTTCTTTACTTAAAGACTGAGTCAGGACCAAGAGGTCATTCAAAAAAGTGTGAATTTTTCATCAGTTGAACAGATCTACCAGGTGTCGTTTTTCTTGATTTTTGTTTCAACTTAATAGTTTTCATTTTGGCTTTATATTCTTTGGTGACAGAATGCATTTTAGTAGTGCTTAAGGAAGTAAAAAGCTTTCTCAAATGTTTAGGATATTACGAAGTAGAAAGGAATTTTTAATGTTTAATGTTTTTAATTTTTCTGGTACCTCAAGGTCTGTTGAATGTGTGCGTGTAGAAGAACAAAATCTTTATGCTGTATCACACAGCTGAAAAGGCTGCTGCTTTATGTCCCACGTTTCCCAAACAAGAAGCAGTGTGTGCCCGAGGGCAGTGCATGCTCTGTCCCAGAAGGTGCTGTGCATGACACAATTGTCAGGGACTGATAAAAGCAAACACTCACCACTGTCAGCAGCTTTGGCAGCACATGCAAGAACCTCAGGATCTTGCTAACTATGAAAAACTGCTCAGAAGCATATTTCCCTGCCAGAGTGACCTATAATCCTTACTATATAAGCTGTGCTGTCTTTATGGTGCAGAGGTGTTGCTTTATGAGCTAATGAACCCCACTGTTCTCTCTGGAGGCTTTTTGTCAGTGTTTGTTGTCTGGTCTTTTGAAAGCTTCCGCTTTCCAAAGAGGGTTGTTGGTACAGTTAATTTGTTTCATCACGAGGCAATTTCCTGCCCATCTCCCTAGATTAATTAGATCTTTATTTAAATATCACTTTCTTGCTGTTTCTACCATAATTGATTGGGGAAAACAATCTTTTCTTATGTCCTGTTGTTTGACAAGAATTTGTCCTTAATTTACTTTCCTTCACAATGTTAGCGGACGTTTTCATTGAAACCCAGATAGTGCTTTCCACTTCCCATTTAAATACACGTAACTTTACACTTTGAACAATTAAGCATAAGAAGTCACCCAAAGAGGCAATTTGAGCTGCTTGAATTTCAGGAGGAAGAGTAGATTCCTTTGTTCTCACAGGAGTCATCCTGAAGCAGGGCTCAGAAACCATGCTGGCAAAACAAGTGTGTGCCTCTATCCAGAAAGCACAAATTAGCCAGGGTCCAGAGTAATTTTGTTAATTGTGTTAAAGCCTAATTTGCTAAACTTACAACCCTGTCTTGGGCAGGAAAAAAACCCAAATGCAACCCTCTTGTAAGCTCTGCATAGCCACTAATCACAACTGAATAAACACAGACTTGTTGGTTAAAATAATGAATACACTATTTGACATTGATTTTCCCTCTAGGAAAAGCAGTTCCATGAATGCAGCTCTGCACTACCTGCAGGGTTTTTCACATGGCCCTGGTCTGAGGGAGCCACCTGTGCCAAGATAACGCTTGGTGTTCTGCCGCTCGCAGCTGTGGTGGCCCGACTGCAGAGCAGTGCCTTGGGCAGAGTGCAGTGGGACAGCAAAGGGCAGCCAGCAGCTGTGAGCAGCAGCAGCTTCCTGTGCTTGGGGCAGAGAGAAAATGGCAGGAAGGGTTTTGTTTACTAGGACTCTTTTACCTACCCTGGAGTTGCTGTCAAGGGCCCCGAGTACTTCTAGTTTGACCACAGTAAGTAAAGCAGATTGAAAAAACTGAAGGAGGAATGTTCTAAACACAAATACTAAAATCAAATTTAAGTAGTATAAATTCATGATGATACGACTAGGCAGACATCCAAAAATATTAACCATTACCTTTATGGCTCTGGCTGCTAACTGAAAAGTAGCAAAGTATACAAGATAAGTGATACTGTTTTTATAGGCACTCTGATAACTTATAAATAGTTACTTATGTTACATATGCAGTGTTTGTGAATGAAATGGGGTATTTAAATTTAGTGCTATTAAAAGAAAAATTAAAATCACTTCCTGGTTGAGTGAACTGTAACTTCTTGGTTTAGTCCAGTCAGTAGTTATGTCTGTCTTCTTCTCTGACACAGACAGTTTTATCTCTGACCTGGAATACCAGCCATCAGGTTCAACAGAGAAATGGACTCAACATTCAGCACTCATGTCCAACTCCTATGTGGAAAATCTAGAGGGTGAGTCTGCTTACTGAAATGCTTCAATGTTTGAAATTGGAGCACAAAGGAAAGGGGAAAGTGTTTTAAGAGCTACGAGTGAGAAGCACTGTGTAATACTGAAGTATTGCTATAACTGGACACCTGTGTGTTCTGAAATAGTTGGAAATTCAGCATTTGTGAACCAGGTGTACACTCATTCAGTAAAAACCTCCACTCAAAGTATACAGAGCTGCCACAGAACTTCCTGAGTGCTGTAGGGTCTAGTAAAACAGCAGAAGAGGATATGAAAATCTTAAGCCAAAAAATGGGCAAGTAGAAGAGTGGCCAGATCAGTTAACTGAGAAATTTGGAATGTTTCTCTTTTTCAAAAAGATGAAGCAATGTCTATTTAAATAGATGGAATACAGTGACATGCACCACCAGTCAGAGTATTTGGAATACAGGTTCATAACTAGATTTAGAGTTGAATGTGCGCTGTAATTGGGTAAGAATATCTGGATTTATTATTTCAGCTTCTTTATTTCACATATAAGCAAGATAATTACGCACTATGACTCTTCTAAATACTAACGATATTAGAAATTGTTGCATGGTATATTGATCTTGCTTGTGTTTAGACTTCAGTGGTTTTCACTTTATTGCAAACATGCCTAAAATGCTAAAGAACTATACTGTCCCTTTTTTTTCAATATATACACATATACAAATATGTTATAAACACAACACGAACGTGTACTTTCTCCATGGATTTTTAAAGGGTAATACCTGTAAATGTACAGTAGATTTGGTAACAGTAAAATAACCAAGCTCTTCATAAAACTTTCACACAATTACTGTGTAAATTGATCCTAAGTTTGCTTGTGAAACTGAAATAAATCACCCTGGTCTTTTGCCAGCTTTCAAGAAACTTAGTTCTGCTTTCCTTACCTATCAAAATGTTATTAGTAAGGTAAGTAGCTCCTATTTGGAATGGCAAAGCCAGGGAAAGGACTGTACACCAAGCTGACGTTCTGTGTCTTGAAACAGCAAATCAATTAGTAAAATACAAGTTATAACTTAGATTATTTCAGTGTTCTACAGTATATCCTGTGCAACTCAGAATCTGGTAGGTTCAGAATAATTGTTGAAGAGCAGGAGTTCTTGAGAAATGGAAATTCAGGCTGATAATAAAATAACCCACAAATAGCAGTACCACCAACTAAAAAATAACACACAGGGTGGCAGACCCCAAATTTAGGCCTGTGAAATGTACACTGACAAGTCCCTTTTAAAAAGGGTACACTAACAGAAACCCAGACCCACAGGGAAACACATTTACACACGACTGTTAACATGTGACAAATGCAACAGAAAAACACAGCATTTTTTAAATTAAAATAATGGGTATTTTATGTATTTGACATAATGGAATGTGGTATTAATATAAGAGATAGATAGGTTTACACAGGGAGGTAGGATGGTTTTGTACCTTGAAGAATGCTTAATGTCAAATCAGACAAGTTAACTGTATCCACTGCTAGTGGATAAGTAAGAATTCCTACAGAGCCAGCTTCCAGGCTTAAATTAGGAAGAGCACAGCTTCTAAATGATACTGCTGAAGAGGAGAACAACTGTGACTGGAGTGTGCTGCAGGAGATCAGAGCATCTACAAAGGCAGGAAATAACTAATGGAATACTTGAGTCATCCTTTATAGAAGGGGTAAGGGTGATGACTGCTTCAGGGAGTACCAAAACATGAGGAGAACCCACACGAGGAAATATCTCTTTATTTGGTCGAAAGGAGTGTACAAAAACTTCTTGAAAAAATAAAATCTCCATTTTGTAGCAGTTTCAGCATTACAGGCTGTGACAAACTTGAAAACACAAACTGTAGGAAAACAGTCAAGCTTATGAAGATATAATAGGGTGGTCAAAAGAGTCAAATAATTGCAAGCAATCTGCAGATTAGTTAATGAAGGATCATATTAAGAGTGCAATTACTCTGCTGTGAGGGAGACTACAAGCTGCTTCCAAATGCAGAAATCAGAAAAGAACATAAAAGTTATAAAGTTAAATGGGAAAATGTGACCAACAGATGACAAATCAGTTATTCAGTTAAAATTAGATAAGTGATCTTAGAAAATTTTGTGTATTGATGTTGACAGTTGCAGAAGTAGAGATTCTCACGACCTGAGTCCTTTGAAAAAGAGGCATGTTGCAGGACATGTCTCAAGGTAGGTGTCAGTAAAAATGTTTCAGAGCAGTGACAGTTGTCCTCAAGCAGATGACATGCCAGACAACAGCTCTGAAGGAGTAAGCCACAGTTCACTATCAACCGTAACGTAGAACCTGATGTAGAGCCTGGGTGAATGTGACACTGCTGCTGCTCAGCTATTCAGAAGGGTGAAAACCAAAAACTGTCCAGAAACCTCTACAGGAAGATCTTGTGATTAAAGAAAACCAGGTAGTTAGAGAAAAAGTGGAAATTAAAACAAAAGAAAGAATAAAACCTGTACTCATCAATACTGTGACAGCTGCTCTGTTAACTATTCTCATTTAAAGTTGTCTTGAATTTAAAATGGACAATTCTATGAAAACTTGCTCAGTAGTGTTAAAAGTAGTCTTGAAAGGATGAATAAATGCTAGGAATGTCTAGAGAATAACAGAGCATAAGAAAATGCTACTCCGTATATCTATTTTGTGCCCATATTTTGTCCCTGATGCCACAAAGGAGTTAGATGAATGGCTGTTGTTGGATCTGCTAGAACTCTGCAGCCAGAAAAAGGAATGAGGAGAAAATGGAAAGTATAATAAACTGAGTGGGGGCCATGGGAAAGGTAATGGAATACACTTCCTGGGGAAGAAACGAGTAAGTGACCACCAACTAATCCTGGGGCAAGTTCAGCACATCTAAAAAGCTTTGCTACTGCTATAGGTAGTTAAACTTCGGAATCTGCTGTCACAGAATGTTGCAGTTGACAGAATTTTGCACAGACCTTAAAAGACCCCTGGGGGAAAAAATCCAAGTGGAACCATTTGGTGCAAAAGATGCTGTCTCTAACTCAGGAGTTCCCTGGGAATGGAACACCCTGGGGGAAGCATCGTTGTGTTTTGCACACGTCTCTGCTCTTGTCCATTGCAGCCCTAGTGGTCTGTAATCTGAACTGGTTTGCGTGAAGTTCTCCATGGAGGTTTTCAGGCAGTATTTTTGACTTAGAAAAACCTAAAATGCTTGGTAACTGCCTGTTAAAGAGATTTGCTTGTCCATAGAAAGTATAGATGCTGATTGTAGATTAGTGGCTTCCTGCAAGGAAGAAGAGGTTACTTGCATTATTCCCTGAAAGGCCCGTAGGTTCAGTAATTTCCTTTTCTTATATTCTTATATAATATATATATACTTAGATATACTTCTGTTTTCCTTTGTGCTCCAGTACAAAATATTTGTCTCTTACTGCACAGTGAGAGGGGAAATTAAATACAGAGCAATCCAGAAGCATGCTAATATTTGCTTGGTATTTGATTAAAAAAGATAATGCCTTTACTTTTGATATTAGAACTTCAAACCCCTTAAAAACACCTTAAGAGAGCTTGTTATTCTAAATTCATAATAGATTGGGTTTTTTTAAAATTTATCCAAAACATTCAGGAATTTATTATTAGAAGCACCAGCTTTCATGATGATGTCATGCTTCGTAACAGAAGAGCTTTGTTCTGTTCAAATCAGTGAACACTGATCACTTTCTGTAGGTGGGAATTTCTCTGGAGGGGTTGGTCAGTACTGGAACAGCTGATAAGATCGGCGTCCATAGCTCTGGGTGTCACTCACTGCACAAATGGCTGAGCTGTTCAACCTAACTTTAGATCTTAAAACCCTGGATTGCAAATTGCAAAGTTTGAAGAGCTTGTCCTGAGCAGTCTGGCTGTCGGGCACTGACAGCCGGAGCTGTGGCTGTGGCAGCTGTCCAGTGCAAGCCTTCAGTGACCAGAGGCAAAGCCCTCGGCCTTAGGGCAGGGGAGGCCTCAGTGCTTCGGCTGCTTCCACCTGTGCAGTGAGCAGGGACTCAGGCAAACAGGAAACAGGCAAACAGAGCACAGTGGGAAATGGAAACTATGGAAGAACCCGGTAACACAGAGTGAGTGGTTGCTCTTATTTTACAGCTTGACAGCAGATCCAAGTCAGAGCCACTTCTACTCTGTTCCACCCATATTGATGTTAGGATGCTACTTCCTTTTTTGCAATTTTTAATTTTATAGGCTGGAGCCTCTATCTGACATTTCGTGTTTTCTCAATGCAGTGTGTTGCTCCTTTTTCAATACAGCACAGAGAGGAAGAGCAAACCAAAAAAACCCCCAAATAATCACAAAAAAGTCTTTGCAATGCAATATTGCAATATCACCAGTATTGACCAGGCCAATCTAATCTGTCTGTAGCAGATTTTCTCCCCACCAACTTAACTTCTGTTCTGCACAATCTATTTTTAACTGTTGGTATAAATTTGCCAGCCAGCTTACATTCAGATTAAATACTAAGAGAGGAAAGGGTGAAACTATTGCAAATAAAGTAACAGCTGAAATTCTGAAACCTGGGAAGACTGCCAAAGAGGTCAATTACATAGAAAGAGAAAAGTTGTTAAAATGATTTCCATTTCACAGCCTTATATCAAAAAAACCCCACCAAACTCGTTAAAAAACCCCTGTTTCACATTTTGATCTGTGCCATATCTGACAAGTTTTCAAAGTGCAGTTATCACATGGAGAAATGTGCCACCTGTGTACACAGTGTAGTGTGTGCACCCCTCTTTCTTTTCATCTGCTCCAGTCATTATTTCAGGGTTAGTGACCTGGAGTGTTAGCACAGAAAATATTTTGTAGCATTTTTGGTGTCATCCACTCAGCTGGCACTGATCATCCAGAATGATTTTAGCTATCAGTAGGTACCAAATGACTTCTTAATATTAGCGAGGCCTCTTGTAATGATTTTGTGTGTAAGACATTTCTGGTTCCTCCTGACTTGAGGAGTGAGTAGAGGTCCGGGCTATGGGATCAACAGTCAACACCTGGCACCACAGGTACCAAACAGGCAGGGATTAAACTGGAGGGGGCAGTGGACTGAAAAGTCAAGGTCTCCTTGCACAACTGCTCACCTCCATATAGAGTCTAATGAGACTGGCTCTCTCCAAAGAGGCAGCAAAAGTATGAACTATACAACACACAGGAACCTGGCAGACAGAGCACAGAGAACCTGAAAAACATCCTGGAGAGCTGTATTGCTGAATCCCAAACAAGCTCTGCAGCCTTCCCCTGCAAACCTGTGCTGAGGAAAGAAAATGGTATCAAAACAAGGAGGCTTAACAAAGCCATGCATTCTACTTTCCCAGCAACTAGTTGCTAAAGGGATGGCTGTAAAGGTTAAGGAAAAGGGAGTATGGAATCTTTCTAGCTATATTTTTAGGACAGAGTAGCCCTTGCAGCCATAGTCAAAACTAGGAGAGGTGAAATAAAGTGGTTTTTTAAAAGTAAAGAAATTTTCTTTTGTTTGTAAAGCATAAGCAAGAGAGCCTGAGCTTGTCCTTTCTCAGAATTGTTAGAATTTATTTCCTCTCTCAATTTATCACCTGAAGAACTTGTGTTTTGCTAGACAATATTGTAGAAAACCTGTATTAATGCCCATGAATTAAGTTTTCCGTTTTAATCACAGACTACTACATGTTGTGTGCTTGCCCCTCAGTGGACGAAGGTGACATGTCATGTATTCTAATACTGAGCTTTCGATTTCTCTTTTAGTCTTTAATACAAAAAGAAAAAGGCTGTGTGATTTCACCTTCAGCCTTGTACATTTTTATGCAGGATTTTATCTCTTCTTACTGACTACATGATTTACATTTTAAACTACTTTAATTTATACCATTCCCCATCAGAAAGAGAAGTTCTGACAATGCTGGTATTATAATAATATTATATGTGCCCTGAAAGATTAGAGACTGATCCGAGCTGCTGCCTTCTGCAAGTTCTGCTTTCTTTGAAGCATTTGTTTTTACCATCATCTGTACCTCATCTAATCAGTGGAGACTCTTCTGAAGTCTGCAGGCTCCCCCCAGTCCGTTTGTTGGACACAGCGTTCCAGACAGCTGAAATGGACGTTCCTGGAAAGTATAGAATAGGAAGATGTGTTAGTTGGGAGGCCAAAGTCTGTGAATTGAAGCCTTGGCCAGCCACAGCAGGAAAAGCATTTTGGCCTTTTCTTGAGGCCTGCAAGGTGCTCTGGCAGATCACTGATTTACATACTTATTTTGAAAAAAGCCCACTGGAATACTGGTTGGGTTTAGAAATTAGCAATTCTTACAAAGTCACTGGGACAAGTAAGACTTCTCCACTAGAATTCTCTGTTGGAATGAACACATGGTCCTGCATTTGCCTAAGCAATGGTAGATGTTTCTAATGATAAATCTAAGATAAATCTGTGTTCACCACATGCTAAAAGTATTGCAAAACAAAGCACTGAGCTACAAAACAGCTTCTTATAAACAAGTCAGTGATTATTTAGAACAAAGCAACACAAACTAACCTGGAGCTTTAATACTCTACATAATGACTCCTGCAGAAGTTTGGCAAATAAAACCCCATGTGATCAGCTATTGTCTTCAGTGCAATGCGTTCTAAGGAGAATGCAGTGCCAATGGCTACGTGCTGTTCAGGTAAACACCTCTGCCTGTGGGAACTACAAACCAGTGCAGGATAGACCAGTTTGTGCTGATGGTGCTAGTACGGATACCAATCAGCCATCAAAACCTAAGGGAAGTAACTAATAATTTCTAAATACTATACTTCAAATAGTTATTTTTAGTGTTTTTATTGTACCACTCATGAAAGTTTTAGCAGTACTGAACAGCTGGGACACTCAGTTTGCACAAAGCTACTGTTCAGTAGTGTTCAGTAGATAAAAGCTGTTGGAAGTCCTTGGAGCAAGCTGATGAATGCTCTGACAGGAGCTGGTGAAGCACAGTTCTTATGAATGATCATCTATATTTTCTTTTTAAAAAAAAAGTCTTGGGGGTTTTTTAGCAGGTGTTTACTTAATGCTTTATGTTGGCCTAATAAAAATATTTGGGAAAGTGCCCTACCTGCAGTGACACAATTTTCAGTGTCATAGTGCAGTTAAGTTCATTGAATGACAGGTTTTTTTAAGCCACATGAATTGCAAATCTCGTAATGCTTGTAATGCTTGAGGGAATTAGCTTTTCCATAGTGTGTGTGAGCTGTTTGAACCTTTGGGCTGCAATACTGTGTGTGTAACAAGCTGTCCTTGCCTTCCTGAGGAGAAAACCATTGCAGGTGATTGACTCATAGATAACGAACACCTCCTCCATTACACACAGGGCTGTGACATGAGGTGGGTTTAAAGCTTTCCCAAGCAAGTTAAAAGAATATAGACACAACCTCTTTCCAGAGTTGGATTTTATATAAGTTACACAGACTTGAGCATATTCACAATATTAATATGTTTTCTTTCAGAACCACTTATGATCCTGCTGCCACGAAGGGCAGTGCTCAGGCTGTTCAGTGCTATAAACACAAAGAGCAATTTACATCACCTGTAGATTGATTTTGTTATGCTTCTACCAGACAGGAATGGTTAGTAGGAAGCTAAATCCTGCTATCGAAAATTAAGGAAGCATTAAGAAAGGTGGTGAAGTGAATCAACACTGCCCAGTGGAGAACAAAGTAGCAAAAGCCTGGGTTCCAAATCTGTTCAGATGTTCAATAGAAGCAACTTATTAGTAGAACAAAGCATTCTAAACACAAGAACAGTCCTTAGTCAACAAAAGGATCCCATTAAATACCTGTTTATAGAAGGTCCAAGCAAACTCATGCCAATGATTAGGGAAAAGCCTCTGTAATTCAGCATATTCAAAGTCCTGTTGAGTAAGAGATACTATAACCTACTGCCCAACTAGTAATGGGAATCAACAGGACTGCTTGCCTCTACAGTGAGATAATATTTTAGATCTTGGTTATAATCCAATATTTTTCTAAAATTTGTCATTATTATTTAATGTGATATTTTTCATGTCCATGTAGAATGTTACTTGGTTTTCTTTGATAACGTTACCAAGGTCCATTTTTGTAAAACAGACATTTCTATCACTGCCTTTACAGTTAGTCTTTAAAATGATAATTTTTATCATCTTCCAGTCTCAATTGTCCTGCAATCCGTTTTATAGGATTTAGAGTAAGACTCCAAAATTGTCATTTCTTGATAACTTAGGTTAACTTCGTCACATTCATGGAAGTGTCCCTCGCTTTTAAATAGTACAAGTTGATTAAACTTTGCTGAGGTTGACACACATGGACACACAAACTGGCCTGCATGTTAGTCCATCCTAAATCTTCATTATAGAGAAATTGACTGATAAAATTTAGTTACTGTGGTTTCAGAAATGCAAGTATTCAGAAAACTGGTCCATTAATATGTATGTAGTATTTAAAAAGAATATTCTATTAACCCAAATCCAAGTTCTGAGGAAGTTCTGTAAGTAGCTTGAAAGAGCCAGGAGTTGTTATTTATTGTGCCTGTAACACTCTTAAACAGGAGGAGTTTTGTGGGGAAATCTGTATTAACCTGGCCTATGCTGTGCCCCTCAGTTACCTGCGTGTCATGAATCCTTATGTGGTTGTTTTCTTCAAGGGGCTTAGGGAGTCTTCAGCATGGATTATGGGAGGACTTTTTTTTCCCCCTTGGTTAACTGTTGCTGAAGCCAGGCTCCTCACTCATCTTCTGTTATGTAACAGCATCGAGGCTTAGCACTGACAGTATTTCTTTTTAAAAGGGTTATACTGATGAGTTCTGCTTTTTGGAAAGCATAAAAACTATCACTTTTTAATATTTCTTCTTTCCTTATAGTGAATGAGATCATAGGAAGAGATATGTCACAGATCTCAGTGTCACATGGAACAACAGTGGCCAGCCAGTCTGCACATACGTGTCCTGGATCTCTGGAGACGAGAATATCTGATGGAATCCAGTAATGGATAAGCTAGCGACTCAACATCCATGAAAATGTCACAGTTTCTCTGAATATTTCTTCATCCTCTTCCTCTTTAGACTTACTGTGCTTCCAACTCTGTGGCCTTTATGAACTGGAACAGTGGATCCTTGCAAAGCCCTTTTAGTGGGTTCCATTTTTGATGTAGAGACAGAGCATTTTAACTGTAGTTCCTCAGATGCTGTAAAGAGACTTCTTAAAATGGACACACAGATTCTACACCAGATATTTTAACTGTTTTAAAGTTACAAACAAGCTTTGCTTTTTGCATTTAAATAGAATACTTTTATATTGTAAGTGCTTCAGATGTGTGGAGATGTTAGTTTGCTCTTATAATATTCACAGTCCTGAATGTGGAAAAAGATTTAATGAACATCTTCAGTGTGCTGCTTGCCCTTAGAGGTAGTATAGTTTGTAACTGATGATTTGTAACACCTTTTGGTCATTTTGGAAAGCCTTTAAAGCTTCTGTTGTTTAATTTTTTTCTTAATAAGAACTTCCAGTGGCAAATCATACCTGTCATCTGAAGCCAATGCCACGGAAGCCATTGTGTATATGAATACTGTAGTGTTTTCTTTCGTAGATTCTTAGGAAGCAAAGCCAAATGTAGATCTGCACTTGTTTATAAACTGAAAATGTTACTTGATAGGCTGCAAAAAGACCATTCCATCATGAAAGTGTTGGGATAGAAATTACATTCCAAAATTTAACTTTTATAACTTTGTGGATAATCTTCCTGATCTTTATTAGCACAGGCTCCTTCTTGAAATAGCTTTTTTCTTAGAAAGTTACATTTGTAATCAAATTTGAGCAGTAGGATTTTAGATTAAAGAACAGCAACATCAAAGCCATGTTAGGTACAGGAGAAGATCTAATGTTTGCTAAGGATCTAAATGTTCCCATTATCCCTGCAGAATATGATTTTGAAATCACCAATTCAGTGGCAAGTCAAGTTTTCAATGCAATAAATCATTTGATCACATCTGTATCTTTTATATGCTGTATGCCTGACCATGCCACTTGGAAGTCCTAAAGAGATAACAGTTACAGTTCCTTAAATTCAGGCTGTTTATAAACATTAGTTTGCTAAAAAGTAACTTATTGTGAATTAGTGGTTAGGCAGTATAGTGTGTCCATGTTTAATTGTAAAGGTGTGAAGCAGGAGCTACCAAAGAAATACACAAGATTCATCAAAGCAGCAGTAAACTCTGTGCTGTGCTCTGAGGATGCATCTCCCTTATCCACATAATCTGATGAATTTGAAATAATCTGTTTACATCGTTACTTAAAAATCTCTGGCCTTTACAACTAGACACCGTAGAGAGGATCTGACACTGCCTGTGGAGGCCACACACATTTCCCTCCCCCAGGAATCACTCGTTTACAGAGCTCTCCTCCGTGGAACAGACAGGGTACACCAGTCATGGCAAAGAAAGGTCAGCAGTACATGGAACCTCAGAACATCCAAGGTGCTCCTCACAGTTGCTCATTTGGGTCAGCCATGACAGTCTAATGAAAATTAAGAGTGAATTAACGCAAAGAATTAGAAAATCAGAAAGAATATTTGCACTGGGTCCAGTTCAGACCAATAAAATGCTAAAGTGTGGCCATTTTAGCAGTTTAGCGCAGGGGGAGCACATGCCTCTGTGTGGACTTCAAATGCACAAAGGGGTCTGACAGTGGAGAGCAGTGCTGAGTTACAGCACCTGAAGAGTAAACACAGCTTCTGCTGGTGTTGCATTTTGGCAAACAGTCATGGGGAAAACTTTCCATTGAGCCTTTTGCAAGCAAAACCTTACACCTGAAGTCAATGCCCAAGCAATACCATTACAGCAGCTGTAATCGCATCTCTAATAGCTGAATCATGAACTTCTAAAGACCATATATTAAGTGGATAAAACTATAATTTTATCAGGTACTTCCTTTTAAGAGTGCAGCCTGAGGCTACTAACTTGATGTTTCATAATTCTTTCAAACAACTTAATGCAAGGCCACTGTGTACCTGCTGGGAATCTTAAGCATCCTTTTTGTGAATGTACTGTTCAACGGTGCAAGTCTTGGCATTTGGAGGTAATAATTGGCAGGGCTGGAGTCTGAAAAGTGTGATATTGTAATTGTCCCTCAGCAATGGTGCTTTACTCTGTTCTCTACTCGTGTACGTTAAAGATCTAGAAGAAACTCCCATGCTCAGAAATACATCTATTTACATTTTTAACACCTTCAAAACAAACCAAACCACACAATGCTGTAAACTATGTAATTGTCTGAGAGTGTGTGCTGGTGGCAAGGCATGTTCCAGTTTTCGTTCATGTATTGGGTCTTTTGCATTAACCATTGTTTGTAGGAGAATTCTGACTTTAAAGCTTTTCATACTGTATGGGATTTATGCTCCTTTATCCTGCTGGTACAGACTCTCCTTGCAAGTTCTCCAAGTAGCTGGAATTCACACTGTACCTAAAACATAGGAGCCCAAACAATCCGGAGTTGCTATGCACTAAATTTTCTGATGCCTTTAAATACCTTGATGCCTGTAGACATAGAAATGCTTTCCTATTTAAAAATGAAATTTAAAAAAATATAGCTTTGGATACTAAAGCAGTTTTGTATTTGCCTTGTAAAAGCTTCAATACAAGGGTCTTAATTTTATTTTAGCTTGTGTGATAACGTAGATAAAGACTGTTAATCTTGTATAATTTTAGTGGTATAAAAAGCACACGATCGCTATTGGACTATGCAAATTTAATTAAACAGCAGAACCCAACAACTGTTAATATTTTGTTGGCATCCACTTCCTTGCCCTTAAGTCCTGTCTTCTCCGAGTACTTTTCCAAAAATTTTTAATAATTTAGATTATCCTGAAGGAAAGCCTTAATGATGAGGTAGCTCTTCTATAAGGAGGGTCAAAGATCAATGTTTAGGGAAAAGAAATAAAGGGGTAGCATATTAATCCAGGGGGACAGGGGTGAGTTCTAAAATTACCATAAACTAGGAATCTGAATTTCTGTAGTAAAATTTACCTGTTATCAGGGGAACTGCCACCCTTTTTAAACCAAAGAATGAAAATAATGGTTTTGTTCTGATACAAAGCTTTGAAACTCTATTTTTGATACTCATAATGGATGTCATTCCTTGAGGTTCGGAAATCATTCAAATTGAAGTTTTATATTTAAAAATGTGGGACAATAAAGATTAAGTTCTAGATGTTTACAGAGCCTTGTATTGTAATTTCATGTACATTTTGTATTTTAAACATTTTTGTAAGTTATGATTGCAGTGCTACTTGCAGAAATAAAGGGAAAAACTTGCATTTAGGCTCTTAAATCATAGTGTTCAAATAAATAAAAATAACACAAATGCATTGTCATTTATTTAAAATGCAGACCCAGATGCAGTGGGACAGAACTCCATTTGTGATGCAGGGGTAACCAGCTGTGCCAAGCTGCGACACAGGAAGTGAGGGACGTTGGATATTCCCCCTGGAAGAGTGGCGATTTTGAACAATCTGACAAAGTTTGGGGCTCAGATTATGGCCAGCAACAGTGAACTTCCACCTACGTAAGAAGTGATCAGCAGTGCAGGCCGAGTATCAGTTTGTGCCATACTGCTGCCTCCCTATTTGCAAGTGTCAGTGTTTCAATTAGACGATCACACGATTTTGAAAAATTTTTCCAGAAATTATTATGCAAGGGAGTTCATCATAAACAGTTATTTCCATTCCTGAAGGGATATTATCATAGGCAAGATGCAGTTAAACTGTTTCTGAAATAAATGTGGATTTCCTACAAAGTTTGAATTATTTGCCAAATTCCGGCTGATCAAGCAGTACTGAGGGAAGTCCCTTTGGGCAAAGTCAGGCCTTATAATCTGTATCTCATCTCATCATGATTTGGTGCTACTGAAAAGGTTTTACTCTCCCTTGCAGTCTCTTAGCGGGCCCTTTCCTTACCCGTGGAATCCCACAGTGACGTGTGGGACTGTTCCAAACTGAACACGGAAACAAAAGCTCCGGCCTTTGGCTGCTGATGCTCACCTGGGAGCCGGGAGAGGACAGGAGCAGGATCGCAGGGATCACGGGTCGCATTCCCAGGGACAGCACGGCCAGGACGGGATTAGCCTCCCTCAGAGTGCGTGTCCCGGCCGATTACCTTCAGCGGTGCTTTCGGCTATAAATACACCAGAAAGGGGATGCTAAAGTGCCACCGACCGAATGCACGGTAAATATAGCCGAGGTTTAGTAAAAATAGCCGCGGCAGTTTGAAAGCTGTTCACGTGTTTTGTAGGGTGATTACCCAGGGTATAATTAGCACACACCGACACCAGCAATAAGCCATTGACTGCGTCTTCTTTACCGTCAATTCAAGTCGCCTTTCCCATGCAAACAGGCTGGGACTGATGGGGTGGGACGGGAGAGGCTCTGCAGTCACGCAGGGCGGGTAAAGCTGAGCACTGACACACACACACGGCTGTTGCTGTTTGTTCCAGGCAGGGTGAAAACGTCGGTTCTACCTTGCAAAACACTGTTTTGGTATTTCAGGTAATCAGAGAGAAAGAATGTCCTGTTAAAGTCAGTTCCTTTAGAACAGTAGCCAGAAGTTTGTTCATTTAGGACCCAAATCTGAAGGAAATGCTGGCAGAAATCAAGGCTTTTTAATTCTCGTATTGTAGCCAGTATTTCCTTACAATATTCCACAGCATTACTTGTGCTGTCTTCTTCCTGCTGCTTGTTTCTGGACCTCTCTCTCTCCCTCCCTAACTCAAAATACCACTGTGTGCTCTGAATCCACCATGTGCTCCACTGGAGTGAGTAAGGTGAGGACTGAGCTGTTTTCTCCCCACCTTTTTTCTTTGCCCCTTGGCTTCAATTAATTTACAGTAATAGTATTCAGGAACTAGCCACTGCTGTAGTGAGTGATGTATTACGGTATGTAAAAGGCCATGGAAAAGAAAAAAGGATTTTCAATATATTTAAATTTACGCATAGTTTTGCATACAGACTTCTCTGGTAAAGGAAGTTAACACAACTTCTATTCTGCCTGGTAAAAGGATAATGTTTATCAATCAATCATTCTTAACACACAAAAAGCATTGTCATTTGCAGAGATCCTCTAAGAAATTATTTTACAATAACTTATTGTTACCTTTGTTAGCATTTGCTTGATGCAAAAGAAAACAGAAAGAAAAAAGACTAAGATACAGAAGCAATGGAAAAAGAATATTTACTTTGCAAAGACTTGGATGTTCCATGGATCTTGTTTTTGAAGAGATTGATCCACTAGAAAAGTTAGGCTGTACAAGTTCTCAAGCTGCTTCTGCAAATGAAAAGTTTTCATTTCATTGGGTTTTTTAATTACTAGGAACTGAAAAATATAATACTCATCTCTTCCTTGCTGTCGTTGCTATGACACCTGCTGGTAAGAGCTGGAAGAATGTTTGTAGTCTGTGCTTGTTCTTTTCTGTAATTTTTGATCGAAGAAAAGTGATGCACCTAAAGAGGACTTGATATGAAAATACCGCTTGGGAACACAGTGCTGGATAATCAGTGGTATCATATGAAATAAGTTGGAGGGAAAAGGGAACAACTACTCTTACAAGTTCCTGTGACAATGGAATGATAAATGACTGGTGACTTAGAAAGGTCCTTCTTGTAATAAAAAGCAGGAAAGACAAGGAAGCAATGTGCTGAAAATCCTGAAGGTTGGGAAGGCAAATATTTTCTAGAAAACCGGCAATTATAAAAAAAACAATAACCACCCTACACATGAACAACTGCAGCATTTCTCAATAAACACCTCCGCATATTAACGACTGCAGATTCTTGTATCAAAAACAAGTTCCTAAGCCCAACTTCTCCACATACCAGAGGTGCTGGCTGTAACACCAACAATTTAGGCTGGCTTAGAGCATTTTTTAGGGCAAGACATGAAAGGTCAGGGCTGCCTTCCTGAATTTAGTACAGCTTGGTACAAAAGGTGTGATGGATTCTTCTCTGCCAAGGTGGCAACACCACTGCAACAAACGCACAGCACAGAATAGCTGAGCATTGTCCTACATGCATCATAAATTTTTTCTCACAGCAATAAAAGGATCTGTTTGTAAGTATCCCATGAACTCCCTGGTGTATCCACCAGCCAAGCTGTTCTTGCAATGTGTTGGAAAAGGACAAGACAAACTTCTAGCAGTCAGTATGTCACTGTTTTCAAGTAGGAAATTCTCTCAGTATGATGCAAGAACAAATTTTTCCAGTCTTCCATCATTTGAACAAGTGCCTCCAGAGTTGCTGCACAGCCTGTCCAAAGCATTGGTTTTCTATGATTTAATGAATTAAGGTTTACTTACAAGATTTGCCATTTTAAGAATTGCACTATAATAAAGGTGCAACAACCATTTACAGGTCAGAAACAGCTGCAGTTGACAGCAGATTTCCAGTTTAACTGCCACTGGTTCAACTTTACCCTCTGTGTTTTCTAGGCAGGGTCTTCATGTGGGAAGGTTGCTCACAGGACATTAATCCTCACACCTGCCTCTCACAGCGGCTCATGCTCAGGTCTGTGCTGTGTGATCAGTTCCTGCTGTAATTGTTTCTGTCTCTGGCTGCACTGATCAGCACACGCTGTTTTCCCAGTACATGCATTTCTGCATTTCCATGTTCCCACCATTTCTTCCCTTACCAGGAATAAAAACTTGCTAATAAAATCTTCAACAGAAAGCAAATACAAGAGGTCAAGGATAACTTTACTCAAGTAACAGCAAATACCACCCTGTGACATTTGCCTGGCTGTAGTCACAGTAGCTGGAGGAGGAGTACGAGCCATCAAGCCAATAGGACAAATAAGGCAATACTGAAACTGAATTAAGTGCTACTATGGGATTTTTTTTTCCTAAGGATATGAAAAAAAAGAAGCTATGCCAAGAATGTCATCATTGCCATCTGACCTCACCACTGACAGAAGTTATAATGGAAAAGTTGCACAAACAATGAAGGATAACAAGCAGTACAACACTGGCCAAATGCTGGGCTGAATGACATCGTGGCTTGGAGAGGCACAGCCATACAGTTTATGGCTGTCAGCAGAGTTTGCTGAGAGACTCAAATGCTGCTTGCCGAAGCCTAAACCCTTTGGAACTAATCCAGCTGCTAAAATGACACTGGAGACCAATAAGGTTTCCTTAGCTAGAAAGAGGAATACAAAACATACAAAAGACAGAGAAAAGGGGGAAAAGAAAAAAGAGAAAATATTTTGGTTACCGAGCAGGTCTGTCTCCAATTACAGGCTTCCACTCTCACAAAAGGCTGACCTCAACTACTTCATAGCAGAAAGCAGGAAAATCTCTCACAAAGTTCTTTCTAGATATACTTTTTAGATAGCAGTAAAGCTGCAAAAACCATCTTTTAGATAAGCAACAGTTGAAAGTATCACCGGCTAAGCAGGGCATGTTCTAATGTTAATTGTTCAGTTTTTCTGTGCCATTTGTGCCCTCCTGCCCGGACCCCCCCACAGGGACTGTGCCTTAATGACTTTGTTTCATTTTCACATCTATTACACTAAACTCAGTATTTTTTCCAACAGCGCATGAACTCTTAGCAGGTCAAACACCATCTGGACTAGATGAGTAAAATGAAATTCTACCACTTATGTCAAAAAAAAATCCTGTTTGATTGGAAGGACATGACCTAAAAACAGTGCAATTCAGAGTGACATTAAATATTGTATTTAAACAGCCACTCAGTTTTTCATAACCAGAGTAAAAAAAAATTAGAAAACAATTAAATGCTGTCCTTACACTCAGCTTGTAACATAATTTTCAAGCTACCTGGTGTTTCTTTCATCCAAAATACACTCGGGTGGCTTATGCATCACTGAAGGCCACTTTGCAGACAGTAGAGACGTGCTGCAGATGGGCTGAGCAAGCAGAATCAGCACTGGCTCCATGCAACATAAAATATCCTCAGGGATGAAGTTAACAAAAAAGAAATCACGCTATTGAGATTCAAGGAGCTCAGTTGTTCAGCTGTTCTGGAAGTGTCCCCCAAGCTCTCAAATTTGTTTAAACAAGCAATCACTTTCAAACCTTCATTCGGTGTTCCTGACACTCTGTGAGCCACATAGACAGCATCAGGATCCTGCTCTCAACAGCAAAGGGACTTTTTTATAGGATTACTTCTTTTTTTTTTAAGAAGGCAAATTGGAGCCTGGGGGTGGGGCCACGGGTGTTACAACATTTAATTCAAGTAGAGATCCTACATAGTTCCAACTCCCCCCAGGAAAAGTCAGGGGTAAGAAAAAACTGACAAAGGACAGATCTCTGGAGTCTCTTTTTCTGGCAAATGAGGCGTGAGTGCTCACAAAACACACACCTGAATCCAGGGTAGACTTTGTGAGCTCCCCAAAGGCACAGATATTCGGCTTAAAGCAAGAAGTTAATGGCAAAGCAGCTTTAGTTTTCTATTTGCATCTGAGAAGGAGGTTTAAGATCACATGCAGTTTGACTTATTTCTCTCCATTTGTGTATTTTGAATCACTTTACTCTCAGTAGGACTCCCACAAAACAAACATAAGCAAGCGGGAATAGGAGATGAAATCTCACATGCGGAAAGGTCACTGAGGGAAACAGCTTTGGTCTGCCTGCACTGAACCAACCAGGGCTCATCAGGAGGTTCTCAGCCTCTACAGTGTCCCCCTGTACCAAACTCCAGTGAAGTCCCTGCTGCTTCTCTCCCTAATTCATGCCTGGACTATCTCACAGGCAGAAGAGGTGAATGGCTGACGGCTAACCAAGGTACAAGGAATCCAACTGAAAGCAAAGTCTGAATTTCTGGTAGCACTGGTAATTCTTCATCACAGGACTGACCACAGATGAGTTCAGGGGAGATTAGTTTATAGAACAAGAAAATGCTGGGAAGCCCATGAAGAGAAAAGGTTGGAAATCTGCTCCCCCCCGAGTGGTGCTCGGCAGTGTCCGGTCCCCTCAAGAGCCAGCGGTAAGGTGACATAACCACAGCGCCGCTTCCAGTGCACAGACTGACTCAGGGCCTCCGTGAAGCTGTTCCACAGCGAGGGGCAGCATCTATCAAAGGGGGAGAATTCCACACCTCATTGAGGCAAAACGCTTGAGCAATTTTGTAAAAGAACTGGTGCTTAATGGGTGGAAATGTTTACATAAATATGGAAGGGAAACAGCCTTTATTGTAACTAATAGGGTGGCCCAACTCTCCTACTCAAAGAAAGAGTAGCATCTGGAAGAAAGGGGGTATCAGGTGAGATTAAACCTGTATAAATCTTCTAGAAGACTTGAAAGGGAATGCTGGCTGTAAAAGCTGAAGACACCCCACCAAAAATGTGGAAGACACAAAGGCTAAATCCTTTAGTAAGGTTATCAGGAGAGGAAAGAGCAAAGCTGATTACTGCACAAAGAGAGACCTTTCTCACACAGTATAAATGCAACCAGACTAAACATGGGGCTGGTTGTTTCTACTCCTATGTCTATTTTTAAAAACAAAACAACAACTCACCTGATTGCTCTGAGCATTATGGTTAAACACAGATTGACAATCCAAATCACACTTAACTCATGCTAGTTAAAGTAATCTGGGTAACTGCAAGGCATTCCTTATCCTCACATGTGGTGAATCTGAAAACTGAGACCTCAGGACATTTTAGGGAGTGGCCCAGCCACCAGCACTTCATCCATCCATTTGAAACACCAACAGAGCAGGTTCCCCATTCAAAAGGCACAACTGCAGGAAGAGTTGCAGTACACGTGCCAGAGAAGCAAAAAAAATTCCTAGTAGCTATTGGTCATACTGGAGGCTCCCTGCTGGGCATTCAGATTTTGAAAATACACTAGAACTGCAAGGCTCACACAGGGCACAACATCACAGCACTGAACAAGTTTTGGTAAAATACACAGATATCTTAGCATGTACTAATAATTCAGATAGACAATTTGTGCTATGACTTTGTTTTAACCCACTTTCTATTATGAAGTACTTCAAATAAATGTAAAAAAACCCCATGTTAGTCACCAAGAAGACAGTCTCCACTCGGCTGGAATGCAGCAAGTGTTTAATATTTAAAAAATCAAGATTCAAGAAATATCATGACCAGCTGAAAAAAAAGGTAAGTTTCAAGTAGGTGTTACGTAATTATCTGGGTTTGTGCAAGCCAGTAAGGTAAATGTTTTCTTAAGCAATCATCGTTTGAATTCCGAGTTATTTTCCACTATGTCCCACAGAGATAACATAAAATCTCTGTTAAGTACTATGATCTCCAGTTCCCAGAACTCAATATATGTTTTGGTTGACATTTTAGGTCACATGTAGAGAGCATTTTAGAGTCTTACTGGTTACAAAGTGCTCCTTTTAATTCCAGTCTTTGCAAACATATTGATCATGAGCTGCTCCGCGACTGATCTTTCCCGTAACTCAAACTTTCGACAATTCACAGCTTTATCAGCGATTTCCCTCCCTACTCCCAGAAAAATCCACCATCTAAAGTCAGCCCCACACCAAAGGAAATTTAGGCTGCATTTGTTCTTTTCCCCTCCATGCTACTTAATGAGTCCGTATCAGATTCCACTTGGGAGGAGAAGAGAAGGACCAGTTCCCAGTTCGGATCAGGTGGGTTTGGGTGGTGCACTCACACCCAGCCCCAGCTCGCCTTGTTCTCCCAGAGGAAGAAAACGTGTGGGGAGGGAGCAGGACAGAGCTGTTCAGGGGCTTTTCTTATCTGCAACTCGCATCTGCAATGGCGACAATGCCTCCTGCCAGCTCTTGGTTAGGTAGCATTATCTCACTCCATTCTGTTGCTATTATTTCATATTTAAAGTCCTCCTTTCCAGCTCCAAAATTCTGCTGTTATGAAAAGATGCTCGGCTTCACCTAATGCTTTATTTATGCCCCAACATCACAATTCACTTAAGTAACAGATGGCAGCTGATGAACCCTAGAAATTTTTAACACATGCTTCTAGTTTTATTAATTTAAAAGTAATGAATAATTTATATATAAACAATTAATCCGATGTCCCTCTCTTGTTCCAACAGCAGTAGAGAAGCATCCAAACCACATGAAACAATTGCTTCCAGCACCAGCCATGCACAGCTGCCCAGAAAATCTTCTGTCTGCCCCTGCTACTAAAGGTACTACCTGAAAGCCAGTATTGCACAACTGGTGGTTTCCATAAAACAGATGCAAAACTAAAGAAAAGGACATAAGAAGGTGTATTTAAGAAAGACAGCATTTATTCTTACAGAATAGATTCCTGGTATCCCACACCAGATGCCTCAAAAAAATTAAGTGAGAAGAATCAAAACAAAATAACCCTCTATAGACTTATGTTCTAAAAAGCAGTGCAGAATTTTGCACAGAAAAATCTCCTTTGTAAGAATGAAATATCTGGCAGAAGAGGCTGGATTCAGAGGCATGGCCAGGTAAGACTGATGTTTCAGTGAAGACTTTCAGGCAAAGGAGCCATTTTGGAAGTAAAAAACCAAGTCCTTCAGAGAAAGGTGTTCCTGCTATAATAGGGTTAAGAGGAAATCTTTGTTGTTTGCTCAGTGTTGGGAACATTTAAATTATTTTCTCTTTTTTGTCTGCATAATTAAGGCTGGCCTTGGTTGGCCTTCCAGCAACTACTGTAGCCACTCCAGTGGCTTCACACAGCTGGAGCAATGTTTACAAGGGTTGCAGAGCCGAGCTGTTCTCAGAACAGGCTGGGTGGGCTGGGAACAGGAGGCACAGAGTGTGCTCACCCCGCACAGCAGAGCTCTCTGCTCACCAGCACCGACAGCTCCGCTCCCGGCTCCCCTTAAAAGCCAAACCATCCACCTCACTTTGTCAGGCACCCCTTGATACTTCCTATAAATACCCTCCTATCAGCCTGTCCTCCCAGAAATGTCCATTAAATTACTTTTACAGCAATGCAGAAAGGATTATTTATAAAGCTCCACATTAGCAATCTTTTAGGGAACGCTGCAGTAAGATAAATGCAAAGGCATTTTTGAAAGGGAGGAATGCTTTCCCATCATGAAGCATTATCAAGAGAACATTATCTTTAATACTTTAATAGAGTTGAGACAAAGGGCTGTATGTGTGGTTTGATTATTGGTCTGAAGTGAACTGCATTTACTGTTTTCACAAAAAATTACTTAAGAAACCCAGCTTTCTCTGTGCCTCAGAGTGAAAGTCTGAACAATTTATGTGAAGGGGAGGGGGTGAGTTAAAAAAAAAAATCACAAGTTGCTGATCTTATTCACTGTTGAGATATTATGTAGAAAACAAAGATAATTTTAGACTAAATATTAACATCATGCTTCAAATGTACTCAAATGTGGCCAAAACCAGATGAGCTCATTCCACAAACAAAATCTATACTTGGGGCATATCGGAGCAAACCTGGGCTGTTGCTCTGGGCAGATTGCTGGCCCAGCCTGTGTGTGCAGTCCATGCAGGGAGAGGTTCAAGAGAACCCCACAGCAGAAAACCCCCTATGCAGAACTTACAGAGTGCCCACCACACTGAACAGGGGATGTTCTGAAGAGGGAATGAATACACAAAAACCAGACCAGTGCGAGACCCTTGAATGTGGAACATGGTCTAGGCCATGCCACACAGGTGTTCTGGAAGCACAATCTGAGCAGCTGCTCATGAGCATCACAAGGACAAAATCTTTCCTTTCACACTCATATTATTAGGCCATCCTTACTATAAATTGCCACTTTCATTTTCTTACTTAAGAACCCCAAAACAAGCCTACCACACTTTACTCCTTTTGACACGGTAGAGCCACGACAGTGACAGGTACTAGTTTGGGTTGTTTTCCAGTTTACTGATGGTTATCTATTTGCAAACCTTGCCATTGGTGGAGAAGTGAGGTTGAGATCTTAGGTTTTGTTTGCCATTTATGAAAAACATCTATCCAGTTTGGAGTGATTGAAAGGCAGCAAGCATGAAAGGTCTTTGTGTACTTCCTGAGGCACAACAGCAGAACCCATTTAGGAGAGAACAACTCCAACATCCCCCAGTGAAAGGGATTCTCACAGCAGTTACCATTCTGCACAGCTGCTCACACACCATCTAAACAGGGACCTGCAAAGCACCGCCTGTTCAAAAGGTACTAAAAAAGAAAGGTACTGAAAATCTCATCTCTTGGGTTTCAGTGTTCCACTGCTGATTTGACAAGCTAATGATGGAGTGTTTTTAATATGAAAATTCAAAAAAACACCCTATGGTTTATGTGGGTAAAAAATAAAAATGAATTATAAACCACAGAATCTTATTTTTCCTGGGTACACTGAACAATAGAGAAAACCATTCAAGTGGGGGTGGGGATGGCAGTGGTTTTGAGCATTCAGGAAAAAATGCAAGTTCTCTTACACAAAGAGTTGGCGGAGTTCAATTTGCAGTGACATAGTGTGCTAAAAAGCAACCATTTCTTCCGTGTATACTTCACAAATTTTATCTCAAAAGGAAATATGAAACTGAATATTTCTGAAATCAAAAACAATACATAGGATCTGAAGAGAGATGCTATGCTTGCTAAATAGAATTCAAAAGTTACTCTAATTCTGTAATGGCTCTTCTGAAGGATTTCTGACTCAAATGCTGGTTACAAACTCAAGGGCTCCAAGAGCCGGGGGTGTCTGTTTCATTACTAGCTCCATAATTACTCCTCAAAGTTATGTGATTTTACAGTGACATCAACACAGATATTGCATGTTCCCCCTTACTAAGCCTTGTTTAGAGGGATGAAAACTGAGGTGCTGGTATAAGAATAACTATTCCTTGGCACTTCCTTCTGATTTCAAATCCAATTTCCTATTCTGTATCTAGAGGCTAAACCTTCATTTATGCTCAGTGACAGGCATGCAATGAACAAACTGCAATTGTATCCAGCAACCCCTCCTTTCCCCCACTTTGGTTTATCCTAATTGTCTCCAAAAATTCTAGAGTCTATAACTTATAACCAGTTGTGACTACAGTTCGTGAGACCAGCAACGTGAGCAGAGCTGTGCTGGTAACTGCGCTCCTGCTTGCCCAGCTTCCCGATGGAGCTGCACTCGGCTGAGTGCTGGAGCTGCCCATCTGCAGCGCTCTTTGACTTTTCTGTTTGTGGCTTCCCAAAGTTACCCAAGAGCGATCTGCCGGCAGCGCTGTCCTTTGCCGCCAGCTCCTCCCAGCCCGCCGGCAACGGGGGCAGATGCTGCCTCCTCAGCACGTTTGCAACCTGCTTTGCCTGTTCAAAACAGGTAGGAAAATCATCCCGTCTCCTCAACCATTACAAGAGTCACTAGCCTGGTCATTACAAACCCTCTGGAAGCTACAATATCCAGCACTGGACTTGCTCTGTAGCTGGAAGATCTTCAGGCCCGCTCCAGCAGTGGGTCCCTACATGCAGCAGCACAGTGCTGTTTATCCAGAGCAGCTGCACCTGGCAAGGAACCACTGGTGGAACCTGGTGCCAGTGAACAGAATAGAAAAAAATAACAAACAACCCACAAACACAAAACATTGCCTTCACTGCATTCACAATTTCCCCTGTTGTTAGCACACTCTCTGTGATGTATCATCAGGGCCTAGGTCCTTGGCCTTACAATTTTCTTCCCCAAATCATCTACAAAACAGTGCCCATAACCTGAAAGTTTGGAATCCTTTCTTTTTGGTGTGCTTACTTCTTACAAGGTAAGATCAGGTCACTTTAAAAAAAACCCACTGACATGCTGTTATCAGTCACCAGTATCTTTCAGCTGAGCAAAAGCACTAAAATTAAAGACAAACAGAAGTCACATTTCATTGAAAATATGGAAGCTGCCCTCCTTGAAAGCCCTCTCCTCCTCACAAGAGAGAGAAATGGTCTATTACTGTCATGAGAACTACCAGCTGTAACTCTAACTCTAGTTTAGGATATATCTCCTTATGGCCTGCAGATCATCATCCAACCTGTGCTCCAGATCCCACCAGGAATATGATGTACTTGACTTTTGATAAAACATTTTAAAACAATTTAAAAGGTAAATGCCACACACGCACAATTCACAGAATTGTAAGCACTCTGACAGTTTATATTCCCAGGCATAGATTTCTTGTCAGTAAAAACTAAGCAAAATTGATTGTTTTTCTAAGTTTTTGCATTGCTTTCCAAAAAAACCAAAACCAAAACCAAATAACCAACCAGCCCCACCCCAAAATAAAAAAAAAAAAAGAAAGTCCAGACCTTTTCAAGGACATTAAGGACATTTTACTTTAATTCTATTACAACAATTAATATTCAGTGTAGCTTTTGTGGATTTTCACAGTAAAATTCACAATTGCACAAGGGCTGCATTGCATCAAACAAAAGAAGGACACACCTAATCCGGTGGGAATGAGTCCCACATTTTCAGGGCATGTTTAACTAAGAACTCCTTGGACTAAGTTGCAGTGACAAATGTTACGCTCCAGATAAGGCTCAGACCATCCTTTCCTCACTTAACCTCTCATGCCCTGACCAGACACAAGGAAGGACCTGTTCCCTGCCAGCCTCTGCACTGTGCAGCTCCGCCACCCCTTTGCATTTCTCCCACAGCAGAACTCTGTGGGCCTGCAGTCCCTGCTGAAAGCAGCCCCAGAGAGATCCCCAACCCTGAATGAGTTCAGAAAACAGCAGGAAAAGGTCTTACTCTTCCTGACAAACCCACAAGGTTTTATTCAATGTAGCAAAGACAACTAAATTCTAATGCTATTGCATTGCACACAATAGAGATTTTTCCAACAAACCCTCAGTTTTTCGGACCTTCTTGCAGAAAATTCCTGTAAGACACCCCCTCCCCAAAATACTTCATTTTTCCTCTCCCCAGTTATTCTGTTGCTTCCTTCCAATTCTCATCTGTTTTTGTGGATAGTAATAAGAAGAAATATAACAATATTTCCTCATTTTTCTCTTGCGTACTTTTAAGTATTATCATTTTAAGTGTACACAGAGTAAAGATTTTGAATATTTTTCACATGAATGCAAATTTTAAAAGTTACATTTGCATGAAATTCAAACATCTTAAGTTATTTTAGAAGGGAATATACACACACAAGTGATCCTTGGCAGTAGCACGTTAACTTTTCCCCCACCTCCAGCAAGCAGAAGATAAAGTGCTGATAGCAGGGAATGATTAAAACCAAATAGCAACAATAACAAAACCTTTCAAAAGTTACAGTGTTGTAACAGCCAAGCTGGAAGGTAAGGACCAGTACAGGAGAGTGGTATAAACCAGAACAACTGCACGTTCATCAGATCTATTGTGAAAGATGCTTTTCCCAAATGAAAAGTAACACAGCATGTTCTTCTTATTTTCACTTATTGCTCAACAAGAGAGGAACGTCCTAGAAGGTCTAGGAGTAGTACAAGGCCCGGTTTAATGTTCCCAGACTTCAAAGCAACAGAAATTTACAAAGACAACTCCCATGTTTGAGGGTTAAGGGTTGTGGGTGAGAGTGTTTGTTTGTTCCTTTTTTAAAATAGTGGAACCGTTGATGTGCAACCCCCCACACTCCCCCAATTTCTCTTGAAAAAATTCGGCAGTTCCAAAATGTGGCAAGCGCTAGAGCAACTCGAGATCTAACACTAAACATCAAAAACCTCTCCCCATTTTTACACTTTTTTCTATACTATCTGCACACTATAAAGTGAGTGAGTAGCTCACGGGATCCTCTACAAGGAGAATTCCCAAAGACTCTCAGTTTATGGTGCTAAACACAACCAAAGGAAATTACCTGAGAGACGAGGATTAAAACCAACCAGAACAACAGATTCACTCTCTGCCAACAGTAGTTTACAACCCCCAGCAGCGAGGAGCTGAACAAACATCTTGAGAAAGTCACCACCTCCTTGAGAGGAGCCCTGCCAATATTGAGGCCATTTTACCACACACGGGAGCCGGGAGCCAGGAGCCGAGGGCAGCTAAATCCATCAGCAGAGCAAAGCCACAGAGCTCGGCTCTGCCAGCTGGGAGCAGGGAGCCATCACAACCAGAGGCTGGGCCAGCTGAGGCTGCAGTCGTGTTTGTTGCTACAAAATTTAATCGGATGTAAAACCTTGACGTTATGCTGCATATGGGATATGGTTTTCTTTCTTAAAGCCAGAAGACTAAAGAGTCATTTTTATTTCAATTTTGACCTAACACAGTATGTTCACGTTGGGGTGACACTTAAAGCTCTCCTTTCGTCCAGTCATTGCCACTGAATCTCTAGCAAATATTTCATCGATTCCTTTTTGTAGACCAGTTTGTAAAAGTTAATTTTTTTCGACTAAACGCAGTCAGATACAACTGTGATTTTCACAATTTGAAATCAATTTGTGCATTTCGAAACAACCGTATTGAATATCAATAAACACGTAGAAAACATTCAGGATAGAAAAACAAGAACAAATTTGACCAAAAGAAAATAAAAACAAACGAAAAAACACAACAAACTGAAATCAACAACTTTATGAGCAGCAAAATGACCGATTTTAAGGGTAACAGGCACCAGAGTATTCCCTGAATACACTGAAGCTGCTGCTGCAGTTGGTAACACGGAACTCCCGGCTCCACAGCGGTCGTGTTTCAAGCACCTTCCTTACGAACCCCGATGGAAAGGGGACATCTACTGGCAGCAAAAGATATTCTCTCAAAGACACAGCTAACATAAAATCGACAAAATTAGAGCAGTACCTTAGTGATGTTTACAGAAGGGAAGGCATTTTATTTAAACTCTACTTTTTATTATCAGCAAGCATACAGAAAGCAACAAACAATACCTTTTTTTATCATTTATTAAAAGTAAAATTATTATAATAACACAGCAATAAAAGGAATGGCAATTAGCAAGTCTAAATTAACATACTGTCATCCTTATTTGGATATTTGTATTTCAACTGCATATCCAGCTAAATAATACGGTAGCCCTCTCCTGATTATATAAAAAGATAAAAAGGGTAAAAAATCTGGTCTCTCGTTTAGTTTGGATTTTCTTTTTAAAAAACTTTATAAAATATCTAAAAAGGTGAAATTTTAAATTGACTACAGGTAAACCTGCAGACTATAGACATATCAGGAATTTTCTGCTTTAGAGTATTTCAAGTTATCCTTAGATGCAAGCAGCTTCTAGAAGACACTTCTAGTGGTAGACTCAAAATACGTTATAACAGATTTTGCCAAATACAGTTCTATATAAAGCAGGACCCAACAGGTTATACAGCCAGCCTTGCACTTCATTTAAACTGATTGAAATAGAATAAATGTTACTTCAAAAATTAAGGTGCTGAAAAGCTTTTTTCTTTTAAAAAAATGAGGAATTGAATTTCACTAATAAAATAATTATTGAAAATATCTCAGTTTACATAAACAAGCAAAACTTATAAGTCTACCTTGGGCAAGTCTGCTCTGCAAATGAAGAAATCCCAACAAGAAGCACCTGATCTGGATATGCAGCTACAACTTTTGAAACGGAGAAGGGCCATGTCAAAGTCTTCGGTCTCATCTCCAAGAAAAATGGTAAGAATAAGCTATCTTCTCTCTAAGCTGGGCAGGAACATCCCATGGATGGGCCAACATAGAAATCATTTCTAGGTAAAATTATCAGTATCAAGAGAATGGGAGCAGAAATGACTAAATGAACCATCTCCAAACCAGCACTGTCAGAAGTGTGAACCTAGGGGAAGGAATACAAACAATGGTAATTCTGTTCCTCAGTCATACAACATGACAACACAAACGCAGGTGAGGGAGTTTGCTGATTGCAAGCACAGAAGAAGCTTCTTTTTGGGAATCAAGTTTTGTGGCTGAGTGTGAGGACCCTTTCTTTAACAACAGGAAAAGTCAAATCACAGTTCTTTATCAATCTCTTCTTTGGTGAAACAGTTAAAGCTTTATGCTTTTTAAATTTTTCTAAGGCACACAGATGTAAAGACAGTGATTCCTCTGATAAGGCTTTGCAACGCCACATAGTCTAAAACTTCAATCACAAGGAGTAAATGCATTTATCAAAGATTAAGAAACACTTAGGCCTTACCCCAAGTTCCCAGCCCTCTCCAGTGATGGAAGCCACCATCCAAACACGTGTGCTGCAGGTTTTATCTTCCACCTGTGAAGGAGAGCTCCTGGACTTGAAGCCAGCCCATCAGCCATAAAGCATCTGCAGTAATTCCGGGGGAGCAAGGCCAAAGGGACGCTGCTGGCGGCTCCCGCTGCTGCAGAGGTGAAGCTGAGGGGTCGCTGTGAGCACGGCTGAGCTGCCTCACCCGAGGGCCCGGCCCAGCCCCCCAGAGCCGAGGCACGAACCCTGCGGGCTGCCCCGGCCCGGGACGGGCGGCTCGGGCCCGGGCACTGCCAGAAAACTTCAAAGGCCAAGTCTGGCCCCGCCCGACCCCTCTGGCCCTGGAGCTGAACCCCCGGGGGAACCGGGCCGCTCCGGCACGGCCGTCCCGCTTTTACCGAGCAAGATGGTGAAACAAGCAGCGGCTGGCAGGGCTTCATCCCCGCGGCCCGCGGGTGCCCGGCCGGGACCGTCCCCTCACGGCGTCAGTGCCCCTGCTCAGAGAGTGGTGCCGACAGCGCCGAGGTCGAGGGTTCGATCCCCGGGTGGGCCACTCACGTAAGGGTTGGGTTTGATGGTCCTTGTGGGTCCATCCTGACAAGAATATTCTGTGATCCTGATAAATTCCTGCCCCATCCACCGCCCTATGCCTGCAGCACTTTGGTTTTTACCATTCCTGGTTTTTTTCCCTGCTCGTTTATTCTTCTTTTTGACAAGACTGCAGAGTTTTCAATACAAGCGAGAAAGTTCAGAGGAAGAGCATCCCCAGGCCTGGCCTCGTCTGACCCCCACCCGGAGGGCTCTGACCCACCCAAAATGCTGTCACTGCCCTTGCAGTCCTTTTACACAGATAACCGCTAAAAATGATACACTGTTCCCATGCCCCACGTATTAGGTTTCACACACAAAAACACACAGCCTGAAACACTCTGGGGTTCATTTTCTAGATTTTCTAGATGGTTTCCACCATCTCATGCTAAACTGGGAATAAAACAGCAGTGGGTGATAGGTAGGTACAGATTCTGCACATGGCAGAGCCTCTTTGCAGTTTGTCATGTGGGCGTGGGACTGCACTTGAGAGCAGAACTGTGACCATTGTCAACTAAGCCATAAAGGTGTTAAACTAGTAGGGGGAGTGTTCACACCTAAATCATGGCTGATGTGACTGAGGTTCTCCATTCCAGCTCTGTCTCAGCTTGCCAAGGAAGCAGAAAACCACAAGTTCCACATGGGTTTTATAAGAGTTAAAATAAGAACGTTTCAACAGCCTGCAAAGCCTGACCAGCTGGACCATGGCAGACTGTAAGTGTGTAATAAATGGACTACATAGCTACCAAATTTTCCTCCAAGGCACAATGAGAATGTTAATTACCATTGTGCAATCCTTTCTACTATTCAAATTACGTTAAAAGATTTTTAGTAGACTTCAGATTTTCTAGACTTGGAAACAGATTAATGCAAACACCCCCACTTCAAAATAATGAAAAATCTTTCCCTCAGTCCCACCCAATTGTGCTGGAACTTAATTTGGGAGGTTTTGATGACGAAATGGCATCTGGCATGAGATACTTCTGACTAGAGAGAAACAAACCTTATCTTCTATATGGTTTCCGCACCTTTCTCCATTTCACTACAGAAAGGCTGACTGGCTCTGTCCTGACTTAAATGTGGCATTTTGGGTTGCACAGAAGAGCGAGTGACCCATCAGGTCAATTAAACGCAAACACGAATGCAATTTCAAGTTCAATACTTTGTTTCCTCTGGCAACAGGATGAGAACAGTAAGCATGTAAACAGTTACATCATGTTGCCTAAAAAGTGTTGCACTAGAAGAGAAACATGCACCATACAGATTTCTGGCTTACCACGACATGCAAAAAGACAAAAAAACCCCCAAAACAAAACAAACCAACCAACCATACAAAAACCCAACCCAACCAACCCAAACAAACCAACCAAAAACACCAACAAAAAAACCCCCACCCAAAACAAACAAACAAAACCAACAAAAACCCAAAACCAAAACCAAAAAACCCCAAAACACCACACACACACACACACACACAAAAACCCCCCCAAAACCAAAAAAACTCCCAAAAAAACCAAAAAACCAAACACACAAACAAAAAAACCCCACTAGGAAAGTCACACCACTGGCACAAAGTACAAATGCGTATCTAAATCTAGGAGAAGGGAAAAACGTGTAAGGTTTTTTATCAAAGACTGATGCTCTGGGAAAATACATTAACCCAAAGCTTAAGTTACTTTCAAAAGGCAGTGCACATCATAAGCATCTCTTTTATTTATTGTAATATAAAGAAGCATACATCATTCAGTTCTTTAAAGTACAACTCAAATTGTACACTAACAAAAAAGATCAATTCAGACATCCATGAACATGTCAACAACAGAATTCATTACATTTTGCTCTGCTGGTATTGCACTTGGAATGGTTCAGAAGTAAGGCACAGTAAAAACAAAGTCATTTAGTGCTTCTACAGCAGATGTCTTTTTTTAAACACATGCTACATGACGTAAAAGTACTTCTAGCTTATGTATATACACACAGGGAAAAAGAAAAAAGCATGCACTAGAGAATTCAGATTTCAACATATCTTGTTTCATAATATACAAATAAAGTAGTTCAAAGATGTAAACAAATTGCATGCACATAAACTAGAGCAAAATTTTTAATACAGTATCTGAAAGCTATTATGCTTAAATAAAAAAATATAACTTATTAGTACTCAGGTTTATGTGCCATTTTTGTCCTGTAGAGATTAAAAATTTGGGGCTGGGGGCAGGGATTTATGGGGGGGCAGAGAGGATTTTTCTGGTTTTGCTGTTGGTTTTATATTTTTGCTTTACATGTTGGCAGCAGTACACTGGTAAGAAGGTCAAATATGGCTTTTGCAAACAATGTCTCATGAAAACATGAAAAAGCACAATTGTGTTCGGGATCCAGCATCCTGATATTTTCCAGTCAAGAACAAAACAAAACAAAAATCAATATGATCTACGCTTTGAACTGGGTAAGCCATGCATTCCAAAAGACTTTTCTAAAGACATTTAAACTCTACAAGAACGAGACACTTTGTTAAGTGTAAACTCTTAAAAACTAAACACAGAAGAATCAGAATGACTCAAGCATCACTTTCCACTTCAAAGCTACTGAGTAAGTCTGCCCGTGGCTGCAGTAGCTGAAGTGCTGTTGGACTGTCTTCAGAATTAACTACATGCCAGGAGCAGGTTGGCTTCTTTTTACACAGGTACATTAGAAATTAAGTAAATTAACTGCATAATTTTTGGTTTCACCTAATCTTTGGCATAGGATACACCATTTTTCAAATTAAATACTGGACATGCAGCACTCTGCATTCCAACATGTTATGCTGAAAAGGCACATTTGTTGCTGCCTGGGTGGCAAGGGAAGACTTCTTATTTTGCAAAATGCACGGAGTTGAGTGCAACATCCTTTCCTCATCCTCCAGAGAGTGTTGAGTTAGACCAGGTACAATTGTACAGAGCGGCTTCCCAGGAGCTGTCCGTTTTTCTCAGCCACTGCCTTCTTAGCTAGATCCAGGCTTGGGAAAGTCACCAATGCCTCACCACTGGGCTGGCCACTAAAGTTGTAAAGCAGGAGGATGGAATCTGCTTGGAGCTGCAGTGGTACAAGAAGACAAAAGAAAAAAACTATTAAGACCAGAGTCAATACCTGGAAATGCAGTTTTTAATGATGGTACATTTTTTAGTGCATCAGGTTCACACCACTCCTGTGTCTGTGGCAAAAATATTCTAGATGTTAAGAATGAGAAGGAGGAGGAATCAAAGATTAAAGGAAATTCAGGTTTTAGCTCGGCAAGCAGCAGCAACTCTTGTTCTGCTGGTGTGCTGAATACAGTGATGTAGGCATTATTCTGTGCAAAAATTTTGCTAGAGAAGCAATTGAGATTAAAGGTTGATAAGAGGAGAGGGTTAGGTGTTAATAGGAGGTGAATGGAGCAAGAAATCCAGGCATTAATAATTCTTGTACTATGTGGACTACTGGCCAAGCAACAAAGGCTATTAAGGCCTATCAATACTCACACAAAGTTAAAGAAAAAACCACACATGCAAAAAAATAAAAGAGCTGTAGGTGTTCTATGTTGGAAAGATGAGCTGAACTCAACCCAGGTATACGTGCAAGGAAGATTTTTCAGAAAAATTAAATAAAATTTAGTACAGTCCAAGTGAATTAAATATTTACTGTAATTTTAACAAGGCTAAGAAAAAGCAGGTTAGCAGATGAAATTATTTAGTCATTGGAGTTGATTTACTTCAGAGGGCATTTACCCTCATGAAGTCTTTAAAAGGCAACTCCAAACAGCTGAGTTCAAAGCAGACATCCCTGTCAGCCCTATTGTACCCCATCCATTTTCAATAATTCGCAGGAAATTCTTCCAAGCTAAGTTTGGAACTCCTGTTTGTTGGATAGAAATGAAGCTTAGTGAAGTTTCAAAACCAGAGACTGAAGGATCAAAAGCTCAGCATACAAGGTTAGTTTTTTTGAGAAAACAGTGTCAGACAAAGCTATGCTGGACAATCAACCAGTTTTATGAATATTAACCCAATTCAAGTTTAGTTCCTGTGACATATGTCCTCTTGGGTTTATAAAAGGTTAAAATATTTAAGTGTTTCGTTTCTGTAGACTTTATGTGTATCTGGTATACTACAAGAAATAGCAGACTTCTCAGTTATTACCAATAGCATTTCATTCATATATATCATATATCAGCTTTACATTCAAACATATGAAAATAAAGCAAGTACATGCCAGAGCTTCACTCACCCAAACACTGAGCAGGCAGTAAAAGTATTCTTAAAATATAAGCAACAGCACACTTTAGAAACCAAAAGGATGCATAAGACAGTTAGTACAAACTTCCTATCATTTCTTCTCAGAGAACTAAAGTTAGTCAAGAAATAGCATGCAGAAAGAAATCCAAAAACAGATAAAAACCATCATGTTTAAAGCCCACTTCAAGTTTAGAAGCAATCTTGGTTTATTTCAGGGTAACACTCCAAGAGAAAGCTGTACACAACTTGGGTTGAGCTGCAAATCTGAGCTGAAAGATGCTCTGCTCTAAACCAGCTCTTTGCTGTTAATCCATATGGGATCAACTCGTTGACCATCAGTCCAGAATGGAACTGTAATATTGCAGCTCAGAGTCAGCTGAAAACACATACAGAGCACAGTTAGACTTCTGAGCACAGAGGAGAGCTTTAAAAACGTAGTTTAAATATCAGTATTGGTGTAATACCAATTTAAGCATCTGGAAATTCATGTTTATAAGAGTTGCTTAGAAAGGCAGCAGAGAAGTGTACACATTCTGCAAGCAATATAATTACAAGAGTTAAATGAACTCCTTCAGTTTCATTTTAAGACATACTGGGTTTAAGTTCTTATTTATAGGTATTTCTAGAGAGGAATAGATTTTTCTGTATGTGCATTTGTGTTTTAAAATTATATTCAAATTCATACAAATCTTTTTTGTGGATTTTTTGGGTTTTTGTTCTTAAAAGAGCGGTACCTGTATAATACTACTTCGTGCCACTTAGAATTCTGATTGAGCTACTCCATGAATTAGACAAAGACTGTTTCTGTGTCATACATAGTAGAAACCTATTGCTGATCTGGTTTTCCAGTTAATCACCAGACCATGCAGTCTGTCTGCTCCCTACAGATCCAACATGAGAAAACAACTAATTTGGAAACAACTGAGTTGCTGGTGGTTAGTGAAAGTACATTTGTCTGTGAAGGTAATTCTCTCAAGGCACAGGACTTGATTGTCATTTTTAAGCTGAAATGTTGTTCTGGTTTTTTCTTAAAGAAAAAAAAGTGTACTAACTAATCAGTAGCAATTTGAATGGAACACAGTAGTACTGTGGCGTCATGTACTCCACATAGGCTACAACAAAGTTTCTCTAAGAATTATGTATTAGTGTCAAAAAAGCAGGCAAGTTTACTGTTAGCAAATGTAGTTACTTGCATTAGAAAGTCACTATACCCAAAAAACCTCTTCTGAAAAAAATAATATAATAGTTCACATTGACTTAGGGAGATCAAGAAAGAGAGATATTAATTTCTAGCCAGTTATATGGTATAGAAAAGACAAAGCCAGAGGTCTGGGGGATTTTGCACACACATTTGTGTGTGCTTTCTAGCAATATCAGGGGAAAAAATCATCTTCTACCAGTCTACTAAAAGGAAAATGTTGGACTGAAAGGTTCCCATGAGAAACAAGCACTAACAAAGCCTTCTGGAAGTTTAACACACCATCTAAGCAGAACCAGGCAATCACACTACATCCACCACTGCTGCCCCATCAGCTACAGATCACAGCTGGCCCATTTCCTTAGGTTAGTTGATTTTTGAAGCAGAAAGACTAACACCAGGACCCCAATGCAAGCTACTGAGGAGGAAAAGCCATAAGCAAAGATGTCTCTATCACCAAGCCCTTCTTTCCCTTCCCATTGACCTCTGGAGACCTGGGCTCTCCAGTCACATCTTACCTTCTTCAGAAGTTACAAAGAGTTACAAACAGACCCACTCTTTCGGTGCTTGTAACACACTCCTGGCTTGATCGCTCAGCTGAATCAGGCCATTGTAGTCATCAGGTGCATACTACAGTACAAGTGTGACATGGGACAATCAGCAAGAGAAGGAACAGTCTGGCACAGCAAGCCACACAGACCATCATTTGCAACCACAATTAAGAGCATCAGCTACAATAACTGGCAGGAGACACTGAATTGGACAGAAACGATTTTTATGCAAGATAAAGAATACATCAATTGTACTACTGGTTGTAGAAATAAAGTAAATGGTGGGCAATATTCTAAACTGTGTATTTGAACTGTTCCTTACAAGGAAGGGAAATAGCTCAGACCATGAAGTGCTCCTTTTTCCCTTCTACTCATGAGATGGCAGCACCAGGTAACCAAACTCTTTATAAGCACAATCAGGCACCAGTAATGGCTCTCACTGGGACAGATGAGCATCTTCCAGTCTGCACACTGAAGTGGGGGATTACATTAAGTGTATGGATCTCATTCACATCTTTTATGTACTCATGGAAATAAGCTGCAGCTTCTCTAGGGCAGAATGAAAACACTTGAGCTGCAGATAATACTTGTACTACATAGACTACACCAGTGTAATGAAAGGAAATCAATGCCCCCGCATGAATGCACTGACAAGGTGAAGTAGCATTTATGCTAGTATAGTATATTTCTACACTGGAAAAAGAAGTAAACAACACAGTGTAACTGCATCATGATAGATTTGTAGAAGTTGTATACGAAAATAAAAATAGCAACTGTACGGAACAGTCACACCAACACATTAGAACAAAAACCTCACATGTGAATCAGATCAAAGAATTATTTGAGATCCTGAATCTGAACAGTAATCATTCATACTATTGGCTTGGTACAAATATGACATTTATAGTCAGAAAATACATCTTGGGGAATATGAAACATTGTTTTTAGCACATAATCTTTCCAAATCACATACCCTGGAAAGGGACTGAGCATTCTTACACATGCTGCAAAGACTACTTGAGTGGCTCCTAAAATCCGTAAGACAAGAGTGTTTATCATAACCTGAGTCGTAGAATATCTTCTCAGTGGCAAGAAGAGTTTCCTGTCTCCCCGCAGATGGTCTAACACTAATGGTTTTGCACTAACAGTTTAGATGATTGCCAAATGCACACAATGTAGATGTACTATGCTGCCTTTCCTTTGATGTTTCTATAATACAAAAAGTCTCCTGCCAGCTTAGGGAGAAAGGGTATTATATTTGGGCATACAGGACATGTATCCATCCAAAGGGAAGATGAAAAGAAAAATACCAACCATTGCAGTATACACCTTCCACAGAAAATAATAACCAAGAGCCCAGAGAACATAAAAGGAAAGAACCCCCCAGAATTTTACTACTGAATTCTAGCCACCTTAACATCTAAACCCATGCCATTAAGTAAAAGACAAATATAAGAAGTATTTTCTAGATAGTCTCTGCCAGGGCAACCAGACCGTGCAAATATTAGATTTATCAGTTCCCAGACCTGCCCTTGAAACAAACCTACAAAATGTAAGTTTACTCTTTGGAAGGAATGTCTCAAGATAGTACATACTTTAGATTATCAGTAGATGGTACAGTAGGCAAAGTTCTACAGTCTCACTCTTGTAAGGTACAGTATTTCAAAGGTTACGCTTGAAATGCAATAAACAATGTGGAAAATATGAAAGTTGGAAAAATATCCTGCACAGAAATGTCGAAGTTGTCAGAGCTTAGGCAAAGACCTAAAGAAAGCAAAAAAGAAAGAAGAAAAGGAAATTCATCAAAGGACCTAGAAACAGAAGTAGCTTCTAATCACAAGGATAGGTAAGAGACTGCAATCAATTAAAACTGAAGCTGTAGAACAGCAAATTCTTCAAATGAAATGAAAATTACCCTAACTTGCCTGAGTAAGTACATGATTGTGAATCCTTCTGATTCTGTCTGCATTTCAGAACCCATAAGAACAAAAAAAATCCATCCAACCACACAGGACCAAACCAAGGGTAAACTGGTTAATAAAGACATAGTATACTATACTTTCCCCTTGAATTTTCTTTTTCTTCAAGCTATTTTCTTTCTTTCTTCTCCTCTTGCTGAGAGAAATATGGGTCTGTCTTCCCCTCACAGACTGTGCACAGATTTAACCAGGTCACTAACCAGAAAGTCATTGATTTCCATTTCGTTTTTGCAGTTCCTACAGTGAACATTCAAAGCTCAGTCTAAAAACAGCACATACAAAGTAATCTAGAGAAAAAAAACCTCACTGCTAAAAAAAAAAAACAAAAAACAAACCAAACCAGCATTAAAACTGGAAAGTATATTTAGACACACTCCAACTGGGAAAAAACAGAAGCAAAGAAAAGAAAAGGAAAACATCATAGGAAAAATGGCCACTTCAGGAAGGCAACTGCAATTCCAGCCCAAACTACCCATAAATATTATAGCAGAACAGTGCCCAAAGGGAACTCTCAGACTCTGGAAAAAAGCCTAGCTAGACCAAGCCTGAAAAAGAGAATTAGATTTGATGGTAGGTAACTACAACCTTTAGCACAAGAGTCAGGAGAAATACCCTAAACTGGCTTTGCCCCTAAAAGTACATCAATTGTACCATAAGACTGCCAGTACAAACACCCACAGCACCTGAATGCTCTGTGCAAGAGTTACCACCTGAATGTTCTGTGTACCAGAGACTGAAACAGGTAACGCCTGTTCCCAAAAATACAGAGGGTGCCACTTTAGTCTCTTGCTTCAAGCGTGGGAGGCAACAGACGGAAACTGTAACCACTAATTTACTGGTCCCAGTCTCACAGGTGCTTTCTCCACACAGGCAACATTTCCAGGTAGGAGATACACTTAGGAATAAAGCAAAACAAGCAGCATGCTCTATTCTGAGAGTGTGGGGCTGAGCAGGTAATAGTGGCTGTAGTGCCAGATGACTTCCAATACCAGTAAGTGGGAATCCTTCCTCTGCCACATCCCTTTCCCTAGTGAGAAGGTGCAATGCCTAGGACTGGCACATGGATGAGGGGGTATCCCCCTCTCAGACTACAAAGAATCAGATTTTAAAAGGAACCCAAAGGAAATAGAGAAAACTTCTTTGTTTAAGCATGTATTTCAGAGAAAAAACCCTAATCCCTAGTAAGTCAGTAACAATGAAATCTGCTGTCCTGATACAAGAGAGAAATATTGTTCATGCCCTTGGAATTTAGCCATCCATCCACTTCCCTTCACTTCCTTAGTACTGTTTTAAGCACAACTCACCCTCCTCCCCTCCACCAGCAAGCCTTAAATTCTGGGTCTCTGAAGCCTTGGAGGATTAATATATTGCAAAAACTCTTTATAGCTGCAGACAGAAGATACTTAAGCTCAGTACAGGTTTAAAGAACACTATTTATTTTAAGCTTTTCTTATGTAGAAACATGGACACAAAAGTCCCTACATGTCCATCCTAGCTTTTTCAGCAAATTCAGAGGACTTTCAAAAAAGTTCAGATGGAGACCATGGCCCCTAAATCTTAGTCATCTTCTAGTCTGTTTTTTTTTTACTACTATAATTACACACAACCTACCCAAATAGCAAGACTGCTTTCTAAGAACTAATCCACAGGGTCTTTTTGGCAGGCGTGAGTTCACTTCACATTCATGCCAACCTCCAAGAAACTGGGCAAGTACTACTAAATGCAAGCTGAATCCCAGCCAAGACAACAGCTGTGAACTAGTTTTTGGTCAGCTAAGACTATGGGCACAGCTAAACTGCATCTGCTTTTACATTAACCTAACAGTTCTTGTCATGATACTGACTCTGTCACTATTTGCATTCTCATAAAAAAAAAATTTAAAAACCCCCACACCAACACCCCCCCCAAAAAACCCCAAATAAACAAAGAAACAAACCAAACCAAACATCAAAAAAAGAAAACCCAAAAAGACCCTCAACCTCAAAAGAGTCAGCATTTGGAGACTAAAATATTTCTCATTGATTCATTTAGCAGCTAAATAGTAAAACCCATTAAGTATTTAGCCACTAAATAAAGAAAATAAAAATATTTGTTGTTTTTTCAATGTGGTTTTAGTTGGCTTGGGTTTTAGTTGGCTTAGGTTTTTTAAGATATCCTTTATGATTGGACTCAAATCAATAGCCCTATTGCTTTACAATACCACTAAAAAGCTGTTTAATGTGTATTACTGAATCAGAGAGTATTAATATTAGCTCCTTTGAGGATTTCAGTACACTACAATATTATACAGAAAGGTGATGGGGAAAATTACCATCTCCCTGATCTACTATTAAAATTCTTACCAAGTTTGTCAATTGCTTAATCCAAGTTACAATGAATACATGCAAGCTGGAAGGGATTTTCACCAATAAAAACAAGAAAACAGAACTACAAGAAGAAATCGAGCTGCTGAAACACTAAACAAGAGGCTAACGCTAATAAAATTAAATGAAAATTAAAATGCTGATCTGCAGATTTTTAAATTATTTGTTTTTAGAAGCATGTACTGATGTTGAGACCAGCTTGTTGAAGCCCATGATAGGCAAAGTCTATCTCTTAAGAGGCAGGTCTGGTATGAAAAGTGCTTTCACTTAAGTAGCAACATGTGCACACATGCAATATACAGAGCCCATGAAGCCTGAAGGAAAAACATAGAGGAGGAATAAAGCAAGAACTAAAATTAAAATCCTGCTCCTTTCAGACAAGGACACACAAAGACAAAAATCACCCTTCAATCTCAGAATCTCCAATCTGGTTCCCATAATACCAACACTGAAATCCACTGAATACCAACATCAATTAGTCATACAGAGATTAAAACCATGACCAAACCACTGATGATTATTAAGGGCTCACTTTATGAACGAGCAGAAGAATCGTGCAATAAATCCTTGGGCAGCAGCAGAAAATGAAAAAACAACGTGAGGAAAGGGGAGAAAAAAAAAGAAAAAAAAAGATTAGTTATTGCTCCAGAGATGTAACATTGTCCCATTACAGTAAGTCACCATCTCTTTTTCTCCTAAAGGAATGAATGAGTATAAAACTAGCATTACCCCATGTGGGATTCCAAGAATGATTCAAAAGAATTCCTTGGTTCCTTTATAAGATTTTGAACCCAATCTTATTTGGACAACATCTTTTAAAGAAATCAAAGAGGTGACCAAATTTAATAACAGTAACTGATGATGACAGGAGGTTGCAGCAGCAGAAAATAATTATCACCTTGTGGCAAAATTTCTGTTCATCTAACCATTTAATTGTGCAATACAAACAGCAGGAACTGCTCTCCAAACGCAGGAACGAGGAAAAGGGCAAACTGAGCACCAGACACAAAGTCCAGATTCACTAAACTGAAGATGTAGTGAAAGGTAGAGATGCTTGGGATTGTCACTGACCTCTTCCATGCACAGACGGGTTCAGGCCACATTTTTCAAAGGTGTAGTTACACTTCTAGCTGAATTTCAATTTAGCAAATAAGCTCCCCCACTTAAGATTTTAATACATCCACCATCCATCCACCAAAACCCCTCGTCAGTAGAAAACAACTAAAAGGCAAAATATTGATGGCTAAACAATAGGATGAATGATTATTACTTGTCTGGACATCATGAAAGCCACAAATAACTGAACTTGGTTTGAGCTCTGGAAATATCTGTGGAAGAAAAAGGCCTAAAATAAAACATTCAGTTTCTTTTTACTGTTTGTCAAAATTCACCACACTTTTTATGTGACGATCTTTTTCCACTGAAAAACTGAATATGCAAAACTGCTTTCAAAACATAAATGTAACATTCAAAAAGAAGACACAAAAGGTAGAGCACTGCATCTTCCAAAGACTCAAAGCTTGCAACATACACATTTAAGCATCTGTTCTCAGTTCACATTAATTTGCACACCAGACATCTGGCTCAACAAATTAAAGCTCATTGTCTTTTAAGAATCTTAAGGTAAAAAAAAAAAAAGAAATAAAAAAAGAAAAGATACTATGCCTGAATGTTTCCTATTAACTCTAGCAATATCACTGTTATCCGACTTACAGAACACTGGAGGACAAACATGCAAAAATCGTTGCCTTTTGACACAAATCACTTGTTCACTTGCAGTGGTTTGAGAGCCACAAAGAGGATTTTAGGTCAGGGCTTCCAAGTAGTACCCAAAAGGGCAGAGTTGGTAGCTGTGTAAGTGCTGTTACCCACAGGAGTTAAATACTCACCAGAATATACCATATTCAGTTATCTTCCCTTTTAGCAAACATGTTATGACAAAACATGGATATAGGTACAATATCCTCTGAGACAAAAGCCAGAAGACATGGAAAGAGTCATTCCATTAATTCAAACAGGTGCTGCTGGACAACAGGGTTTGCAGAAGGTGCCTTTTTTTTTTAAACTTATCAAGAAGATAAGTGTCTGTTTGCATGTTTGAGAGCATTTCATCAGTCCCTACAGACTGAAGTTACCTACAGTATATTTGCTATCAATATACACAGATTTCCTTTAGTTTGGAATGTAATACAGCTTTAATGAAAAATGTTCTTGCCTGTAACCAAAATAATTAGTACTTGAAACAGTGTTTGACTGAGACACCTGTTTCTCTCCCTTTGCAAGTCACCACACCCAGCTCACAGCTCTCTCTACTACAAATCTGCGTCCTTGTGTGTTGAAGGTCAAACACGACCCTACCAAAAGGCTTCCACCACCAAGTGACCAGGACTGAAAGCTTTTGGCAGCCCCCACTTTCCTGTGGCAGCCCCTTTGCAGCCCCTCTTCACACTGGGGCTCTGAGGTCTTCAAACTCAAACCCCAAACCCAGACGCCAAATCACTGCTTCCAAATTAGGATTTGTTTATCTAATCAGAAGTAAGGCAAATCGTGTGCTACACTTCAGTCTGCCAGTTAAATATACAACATGCAGCGTGCACACTTGTTTGGCAATTTCCAGATGCACTCGCTCAGTTTGATCTCCACTGATCAATTCTCAGAGGTCCAAATATGACCTCAGGGAGAGGCACTGCATACTAACCTGGTACCCCTGGAAGAAACTGAGTATCTCCTTCATTCCTGTGTTATATGGCAAGCCCTGCATCCGGACTAAGGCTCCAGGCTGGGGCAGGATCGGAGTGTGGGTGGCAGTGGCAGCAGCGGCCACAGCTCCTGGAGGAGCTGCAAGGTACCCCACCGTGGTAGGTGATACTGGAGGACTGGAAAGAGAAAGAGGAAGCAAAATTGTTATGAAAACCAAAAACTGGTTCTACTACTCAGAGCAGGCAAAGATGGAACTGAAAATTTAGATTTAAAAATAAACTCAAATCCCACAAAAAACCAAACAGCCCTGATGTGCATTGTTTTGTGGAATTTCTTAATTTCGCTTCAGCATCTCAATCTATTTTGAAAGAAGTGAGGGTAAGGAAAAAAACCTAACATTTGTAGTTAAAGACATAAGGAGTGGCATTCGTTATTTCACAAGGGAGTAGAAAAAAGGTGCTGCAGATGACTTGTTTTAAGATCATTAATAAAAACAAAGAAATAAAGGGGAAGGGTGTGTCATAGTATGAAGAGGAGACAAACGCCCAAATCTGGCATTTTTGAGCCACAAAAAAAAAATCTCCATCTCTGGTCAAGGCCCATCTAGCAAATTACCAGATAGTCAAGCTAGCAAGTGTCACAAGCCTCGGAATTATCAGTGAACAAGCTATTTCCCCACAACCCCTGTACCAGACTTCAGTGACTCATGTTGATACCATCTGAGGGAAGGGAAAAGGTGGAGATCTGCTTTGTTTTCACATGTAAAAATGTTCTTTGGTCTCACTGATATACAAAATCAAACCTAGTACACACCTATGATGAGTCTTTCAGTATGAAAACAGCATTGTAAGTAAAAGAACAAACTAAGAGGAATGTACTGACACTGCTCCTCTTTTGGCCAAGAATAGAACTGCCTTGATGACATTGCCCCAGTGCCAAAAACCCCCTGTTAAATATTAGGCCAATGTTATCATGAGATTCAAGCAGAACCTACAGAGGAGATGAACCCCATTACAAAGCCACAGAGAAACAGTTAAAATTATTTCTGCCTCTACTGCTGAACATCAAGTTCCCAGGATTACCTATACCAGAAGTACAAATTTAAGAGCTGTTCACAGGTGACCACAGTCGCCTGCTGCACTGGGGTGAGAGGTCAAGAGAAGCAGTGAAATCTCGGGGTTACCTGGGATAGTAAGCTGTGTAATTCATGTAAAGCTGAGCAGCCTGGGCTGGGTAGTAGGTAACAGTTGGAGGAGCAGCTGCGGAGGCCTGGGGTGTCCTGGTGGTTGGCAAGAGGGCTTGTGGCTGGTAAAGCGCTGCTGCCTCCGCTGGGATCACAGCTGCTGTTTGGAAAGCTGCATAAGCTGGTGGAGAAAGACCTAAAACCAAACCAGGACACAGCACCAAAAAGCAATCAGAATGGAGAACTCTTGGATGAATAATTCCTCTCCTACAGCAATGTGATTAAAACCATCTGGGCATGACTGATGAACACTTGAGCAAAGACTGCTCTCTAGCCTCTCCCCTGGAGACCTTTGCTATGTTGCCATGAATGACAACTGGGGCATTTGGAATGAGTAATTCCTAAAAGTTCACAACTCCTAGAGCTGAGCAGCCTTGTCTATATGTAAATGCAAAGTAGGGAACTTCAGAGTTATTAAAAGAAAGCATAAAGCCATGTGCATAGAGAAAGCAGGCGTGCACACCAACACACCCTCGTGTTTTTCTAACAGAAGTACTCTGTGGGACAGAAGAACCATAATAGTAGTTACCCATGGGCATCCATAACTGCTGATCATGAGACTCCATGCATAAGCTTCCTGCGACTTCAAAAAGTATTTTTAGGATATAGCAAATGGAAGGGAGAATACCCCGCTAGATCACTAGTCTGATGCATTTTGATGAACAAATACCTAATGTGTTTAGGAACATTAAACTTGGCTTGGTGTGCAGTCAGATTGGTTTTATATACTATATTAGGCACCTTTTTACTATTTTGCAAATACATCAGTATCTGCTTTGTGATTTGATAGTGAGACTAATTAGAACAGTACAGTTAAGTCCCATTATAGTTCCTCAGTAAGGTTCACTGTAATCTTAAAATAAAAAAATTAAAATCCATCCAACTTGATCACTCTACGGTTGGTTAGTATATCATCCCAGTGGGTGTTTTCCTTCAAAGATAAGCCCAAAGAGTACCTTCTTAATGCTCTGAGGCAAGATAGCAAGAGCACTCATCGGCAGCTGGAATACAGAACTTCATCCCATTTTAAAAATCCCTCTCATTCCAAGTAGGTTTCACTACAGGCACTGCAGAGCTCAGAAGAACAGTACACCCATAAAAAGCAAAGTGTGCAACAATTTCACTGGCAAGGCCTTGCTGCCCTCTACTCACCACCGAAAATACAAATAAAAATGCCTCTGATCAGTCCCAGTATTGCCCAAAGGGAACAATTCCAATCTTAGCATGTACACAGATGAATGATTATTGATCATGGCAAAACCCGAGTCAAAAGGTGAAAGGCCACAAAGCTTCAGCACCTACCACATATCAGCCTTTAGCAGCAGAGAGCAGAAGAATTGGAGACTTACATGGTAACTTACATGGCGGTGGGGATAAGCCACTACGATTTAAAGTGCCACCCATTAAAACAAAGTTCATCTCCTCTCCTGAACACTGGAATACTTCCACATAACGGTCCTTCATCATTTTCTTGTGACATTTTTGAGCCACCATAAAGGCTTTGTCAGCAGATTTCATTTGGATAAAAGCATCACCTGACGGGCGTCCCTAGGGGAGGCGGGGAAATAATTGTAGGTCAATCTGTTATTAAATCACCCAGATCACAAGAAATGCAGAAAGGAGTAAGATCAAACTTCTACTGAAAGCCTGTATCGTTATTTCTTCTCTGGAACTAATGACTCATAACTCAGCAATTCTTTTTAGGAGCAGAAAAATCAAGACTTATGCAACAAGTGCCCAGCTAATACAATGCTACTTCAGTCCTCCGCAGAAAGAAACAGAATCATGTAGCATGGAAAAAAAATTTGGAGTAGTCTCTAATCCAAAGGCTGCTCAAAGCAGGACTAGTTTTCAAGTTACATCAGGCCACTCATGGCCTTCTCCACTTGAAATCTGAGCATCTCCAGGGGTGGAGATTCCATATCACCTCTGGGAACCTGTTCAGGTGCTTAGCTAATTTCTCATTGTGATTTTATTTTTTCCTTTTCACCCAGCTGGAATTTTTTTTTTAAGCCATTTACTCACACTGTCTCTTATTCTTTTGCTGTGAAGAAGAGCCTGGCTTTGCCTGTCCTAGAACTGCTTTTGAGGTAATAGTACAACAGCATAAAGTTCCAAATCCTTTAGTGAAGTCCTCAGCTACATCGGAAATTGATTTCCAGATCAGATTTTCTGCAGTCTGACAGATACATCTGTCTGTATAAAATACTAAAAATTTCCTTAACAAAAAAAAACCCCAACTAAATAAATATAGTATATCTCTTTCATTTGTTTTCTTTAATACCTCAGTATTTCTGTCATTAGGAGTTTATTTTTAACACAAGACAACAGGGAAAATATATCTCTATGATCACACCATTAAAACATACCTAAACTACAATTTTTAATTATCAACTCCCTTTAAAGCCTGCGCAATCACTAACCAAGTTAGAAAAACCTAATTTTGACACAAAGACCACTCAAACAACACAGCAGGAACCCTGAAGCTGACAGAGCAGCTATGCCATCTAACAGGAGACATTTCTGTTGTATCTCCAGCCTCTGGCTGAAACATGAGGACTTTTTTAAACAGCCTCCAGGGTAAGGTTATTATTCAGAGAACAAGCTTTATGCTCCCCAGGCTGATACATACATACACCCACACGAGAAAAGCAAGGGTGTATGTAAAAGGGGAAGAGAAAAGAGGCAAAGACAAAGAGAACGTTGTATTTTCCCAAGGTTAGAAAAGACTAAAGCACAGCCAAGATCAGGTAAGCTGCCCTGACTTCTAACCTGTTCAATCATTGCAAAGTTACTCCTCCCACGCAAAATGCTGTTACCTGCTGGTTAAGGACCATGTGAACTCCGTGGGGCTTGATATCACCTGTAGCATCTCCCATGAATTCCAAGATGTCATCAATGCCAGCAGTGTAAGGAAGACCTCTGAGCCGGACACAGTCACGGATGCTGCCCGTGGCAATGGTGTATGGTTGGGGTATGACTGGAATGATGGGAGTTGGAAGAGTTGGAATAAGAGGTGTCGACATGTATCGATTAAGTACCTGTTGGCAAAAAACCCACAGAAATGGAGATTTACAATCATCTGCCTGGCCACAGAGCAGTTCTCACAACACTATTTCCAATATCAGAGGAAAAAACCTCTTCATACACCAAATTACTGCAGTTAGTTTTTGTTGGGCATTTGAAAGTTTCAAACTCAGAGGGGAGAGGGAAAGACTAACAAATTCAATTTGCCAGATCTAGTAATATACTTTTCTAATGTCAATATAAAAAAAAGTTAAAAGCCGGTTATAGTTCGTAGTATCTCAAAAAGGAACATCTGAAATCACATCTGTGCTAATAAACCAGTATTGCCACATAAAATTCTTAGTTAAATCAGGGTAAATTAAAAACAGCCATTTTAACAGAACTGAGACCTGAAATAGCTAGTAAGTAAAAGCACTAATTCTAATTTATTCTAAAACCTAATTGGTTAAGTGAGGGTGCTTATTTGTTTAACGCCAGTGCTCATGTCCAAGTACAGAGTTTCTGAGGAAAAAAATAAAAATTAAAGATAAGAATATAGGAGACTTTGATGTCAACATTTTCTCTTGACTCATTTCCAAATGACAAAAGGAACATATCACACATGTTGGGGCTTACTGCTGAAAAACATTTTTAGTGATGATTATCACAAATAAACACATTCTGCTGAAAAAGGTACCAAAAAACAGGTTACAAAGCTTTAGTTCTGTCAAAAGTGATTTGGCCTGGGGAGTTTGTTTGAAGAATCTCCTTGTAGCACATTTCAGGCCAGAAATAGAGATTTCTCTATTGATTTCTCAGTTGTGCGGAGAATATTGCAATTATTTTGTACTAACACTAAGTAGATGAGAGCTGGCTTTACTTCTTGTAATTACTCAAACAAGCAGCCTGTAATTTCCTAAGAAATAATCTCTTGCCCAAGCAGCAAAAAAGTTCAGGTGTCAGCCTAGACAGCTGTCATAGTGGAAGAAGCAATCACATATTGGTAGAATATAAGTTATATCCTACAAAAAGTGGAAGCAGAGACTTGGTCGCTGTGACAGGGTGATTTTGTTCCTTAGAGGATTTTGTTTCATTCTTTCTCAGGAGGGAAGCTGTGGGGGGCAGGGAAATGCCATTTCCCAATCTTCACAACACACAGATCAGACTCTTGGCTGTTGTAATACCCATATCACAGTCGTGGCAATGAGTCTAGAAGTGTGGATACTCTTTCCTTTGCCCAATCCCTGCTGCAGAAAGAATTCACCTGTCACATAGGTTGAAACAGAATTCTACTACATTTTTACAGCCAATGGTTATGCAAAGACCAGACCAAATCAAATAGTGGTTCCCTTTGGAGCCACCAGTCTAGAAATATTCTGTGTCAGGAAGAAAAATACAATATGTGATGTTTCTCACAAGGACAAGCTGTTGGTGACAAAATAAAACGGTTTTACCAGTTTAAGAAGATAATGATAGGAACTAGTGAAGGATAGGGAAAAAAATGAAATATATTACCTCAGGGAAAAAAAAAAATCACTTCCTTTCACCAAAAAAATCAGATACATCCTCCTAATTCTTAGTTTCCAAGAAAGTACTGTAGAAATTGCTCATTTTATGCACTCAGATGTAGATTTAGAATTAGAAATTCTGTACGTGGAGACCAGAGTATAAAGACAATAGTGCAGATTTTCAAGAAGCATTACTACAATACAATCAATCTACTATATTTTTAGAATTATCTTTGTGATTTCAGTCAATCTCTAAGGAGAAGAAAATGATGCAATGATTTTTACTTCACGGTCTAGGGGATGGTGGAAAAAAACAACACCCAAGCAGTGGCAGCTTAAAAAAACCCCAAACAAGCAACACCCCCAAACAAACAAAACAAGTAAAACCAGTGCTGCACAATTTTCCATGCCCATTAGGAAACATGTACTGGCCTTCCTTGACAATTTTCATATAACAAATGTTCATGACTGCCTACAATAGATTTGTGTGCAAGTGTTAGAAGAAATGTTTTAACTGTTAAGTTTTCAGTCTCACAACCAATATTTACAACCTGTTGGACCTCTGCTGCTGTGCTCCTGAAGAGTTCAATGTAACGTTTTCCAAGTATTTCTTTGTGCTTTTTAAGTGCATTCTGTGCATATTCTTCACAGGAAAATAACACAAATGCATCTCCTGTGGGCCTGCCATCTGGGTACTTGACAAAGAGAAGTCCCTCTTTCCCTCCTGTGACAGGGCACTCCGGCCCCAGGAACCCCAAGACATCTTCCTGAGTAGCAGTGAATGGAAGGCCTCTCATCCGGATGATAACTTGATTCTCCTTGGATAAGAACTGGGCCACTTCATTGGAGGTGCCTGGTAGGAAGAGAACAGCACGTGGTCAGCCAGGAGCATACGGGCAATGCTGGGCAGTCGATCGCAGAGGATGCAGCAGCAGCAAAGCATTAAGGAAGAATACAGAAGATGAGTAGCCAGCAACAAACTTGGAGAAGACCTAAGACACTACTAACTCTCAGCAATCTGTTTTGAGGGGAAAATCTCTTGCTCTGCAGGTGTTCCATATTTTAATGAAATTGGAACAAAGATGAGATTAGTGTGAATTGATACAAGATCTACAGATGCTTCCACTGCAAAGGCTGGTCTTCCTCCCGAGACCTGTCTGTGAACATCACAGCTCAGATGCTCACAGCTCAGTTTCAACCACGTGAAAATAGAACTTGACAGGGTCAAATATTCTTGGAAGGCAAAACAGGAAAAGCTACTTCATTATCCACTTGCATCCTCAGTCAAGGAAAAAAAAAAAGAACTAGAACAACATTCCTATGAACTTAAGTAATCACACTGAACTCCAGCATCACTTACCTCCTGCAATTTTTAAGAATTCTTCTCCAGTTGCTTTGTAAACCTTAAAAAGAAAGAACAAAAAAACCCACATGAAAATCACAATGTTCAATTTTAAACCACACACACTCTTTCACAAGCAAGTGTTTTGGTACTTTGAGCAAAACATAAGTGCAATTTGGTTTTAAATGAGAACATAGCCTAAAATACTCAGGTTTCTCTCCAAAGATTTGTTTCAGGTCACAACTTTTTACCTCAATGTATCTGCTACCCATGTGATGCTTGTGCCTTTCCAGGGCAAGGTCTCTCTGTTCAGAATTGACAAACCGAACCAAAGCCTCTCCATTTCTTCTTCCTTGAGAATTCAGACACAGAGCCACACCACCTCTGGAAGGTAAAGCCAACAAATATAAGCTTAGTCTGAATCTTTAATACATTTAATTAATAATTGTGTAAGAATAGTAAAGGAATCAGACTTTAACACGAAGGTTACAGACTGAAAAAGAAATTGCTACTATCCACAATTTAATTTCGTTTTGGTGTAACACAATTATACTCTAAAACCTGCTTCACTGAGATCATGGATCTCATGTTGTTCATCACTTTCTCAACTCCCATGAAGATGCAAATTTGTCTTTCCTAGTATCTCAGACATGCACATTTGAATTTTCTCATCAATCAAAGTAAAAATTTCCATTTTCTCAGTGTTGGAGATCTGGAATACGTATCTTAAGTGACAGGTATGCTAAATAAACTTCCTCTCTTTTCATATATATGTATACCAATACATCTATACATAGGTATACACACAAGTCATAAAAACTGCTTTCAAACAGTGATTGGAAGTTTCTAAATCTGGTCTGTTTGGGAGGTGTAGAAGAACAATAAAGAGTTGGCACAAAATTAAAGCTTTTTTCATATCTTGGCCTCTGCTTTGATTAATGCAATAGGAGTTTCTCCCTTTAAATACTAGCAATAAATGAATGTATATAGGTTTTCAATTGACAAGTCACTTTTTCTTCTTCACACCTTTCAAACCTTTCTTGCACACCTAAGGCTGGTAAACTCGTTCAGTTGTCACGACCATGGTGTGGGAAGGGGTCAGGTGGGGAAAGACTGAACGACTCTAGTGGGGAATGTGGGGGATGTGTGTTAAACAAATATTAAAGGAACTTGCTATTAAAGGCAAAGTGATAAAGCAAGGCAAATTCTCCTTATCTTACTTGGCAATGTTGAGTCCTTTGAAAAATCGAGCGATATCCTGGTCTGAAGATTGCCATGGCAAACCTCTGGCACGTATTACTGTCTCACTGTCCACAGTTTCAGATTTACTACTGCACAGAAAGAAGAAAAAAAAAAAAGGAGCCAAAGTAAGCTTTAATCCTTTAATCCAGGTTTTCCAATATTTTACCAAATTCCAGATTGCAACTAATTGAATTGTAAATTGGGAGCATATTTTCTCTTGAAACTCTTCTATCCCCATTACTCCTTTCAATAAAGAAAGGGAAGGTAACTTGGAAAATTCCTTTACATCTACAACATGGAAGATGCATAATGTTGTCACCCCATTGCAGTTCCTTAAATAAAGAAACTGTAAAACTGCCTCCATGTAAGGTAATAAGGAACTGGATTCATTTATTTGAAAGGTCCAGCAATCCAAACAATACAAATTACTTATGCCTAAGATATTTCATTGCCTGGTGACTGAAATGCATTTGCAAAGAACGAGCCATCCTGTTCCTTCCTCCCTAACCCAACACCCAATTCAGCATGTAAATCCACTGGGAATCACCACACAGCTCAGCTCATATAGGGTGCACTGGCCATCAGCCCTATTGACTTAGGGAAAGTTCACAAATATTTCTTCACTCCAAGTAAGATAAGCCAGCCTTGCTGCCACACAAAACAGAAGCAAGAGAACAAAGAGCATTTAACTTGCAGTGACTTTAAAGAGATGGACTAAAGTACAGCATTCAGTGTGCCAGCCACAGTCTGTCTGCACTGGAGTGACTGCTGAGTACACCGTACTGTTCTCAGGAGCCAACCTGCTTTCACAGGACCATGGGGAAATATTCACAAGCTTTCCTTGCTGTACACAAGACTCATCTTTGCTTGAAAACAACCATGACAAGGGCACTTACCAAGGACCTGTTTCATACTTGTATTTCACAGTTTCAGGCTCAGTAAATACGTGATCTGTGACAAAACAGGAAGTTTAAACATAACCAGGGTCAGAGATTACTTAAGAATGACAGTATCACTGCCAATTCTTTCAGAAAAGAAAGATTTCAGCCTTCAGTATAAATCGTTAACTTACTACAACCTTCTGAGAGCATGCTGAAAATAATAGCCACCATGGTCTTCACTTGCCACACGCCAAAGTCCTCCTCCGCTTCATCTGTCCCTAATCCTAGATCTAAACAGGTGATTACAGAAAATAACAGACTTGCACAATCCTTTGCAAACAAGTCATAAGGCTTCCCTGGTATTAACACAGAACTAGTAATCAAATGTACTGGTCTTAGTGGGGCCGTGTGACTATTAGACATGTTACTCTGCTCATAAACTGGTTAATATTCACTTTAACAGTCAACAGTTTGAAAACTATTGAGAGCTTACATAATTTCAGTGTTACCAGTTTGAGAAAGAAAAAGCTGACTAAGTTCCTAACACTTTAAATGTAACTGAACTTCAATCCCATTCAGATGGGCCACAACAATCCTTTTAATTTGAATTTAGATGTAGAGTATTGTCTGGGTTTTGTTTTTGCTTTATTTTAAACTCACTTCTGTCAGGATCATGCAGGGTAACTATTACCTGCAAACAGTGGAAACTTGCAGGCCAGCTAGATATGAAAAGGCCAACTGACAGCTCAGCTTTTCCCTTAAGATCAAGTACCAACACAAGCGATGCTTTTCTTTGGCAGATTTACTAAATATGGTTTAGAAATCAGTTAGATTCAATTTGGGAAAAAAAAATTACAAGCAGAGTCACTCCCCCGACACACAAGTAGACATTCCTTTCACTTTACCTGTGAGTTTTTAAAACCCACATCTTGTTTTATTCTTCTAAACTTTTAACAATCAGAGATAAAACTTAAGGTAGCTTAACTGATTGTGGTATAAAAGCTGCAGCAAAAGGATACATTCTGCCATGGTCTTGATAGTCTGATCTTTCACGGCGGCTGAACTAGGGTAGCAAGTGTGAAATTCTTTGCGCAGATCATAAAAGGAATAGAAGCAGTCTGACAGCAGGAAGTTCTACAAGGAAGGCAAAAATGTTTGATTTGTACACACTATCCCTTTAAATTTCAACTCATACTTTTGAATTGAATGAGGCACTCTCAAAAATCATGTAGTTGCACGTCACCAGCTTGTCTATGATGGGGCAGTTTGGTTCCTTTGTAACACAGTTCAAATTCCATAACTCTGCAGAACTGGATCTCTACATGAACAAAGTAAATAGCCTCTGGGAGTCAGACCCATGCAAAACAGCTGGAGAGGATGGCTGGGAAAAAATATTTAAAAATATCTAGGTTTTGCTGTTTAGTTCCCATTTTGGACACTCTATTTTATCTTTTGAGGCTACACTGAAAAGCAGAATTGTACCAAACTGTGACAACAAATTTTAAATAGCTATTGTTACAGAATATAAAATATCTTTCAGCGACTTTCAGAAAAAAACTCTATAACTGGCCAGTTTCTTCCATGTCAGCAGCTCGTATTCTTGTGGGTTTCCTGCAGATCCTGCTAAGCCACCAAACTCAAGAGCCACCACCTTTCAGAAAGGCAAGGTTCTCCTCCCTGTGCATGACTGGCTGGTCTAAACCCTCCAGAAACCTGGAGCAGAAACTGCTGCTTCATGTGGGAGTAGCAATAAGGGGCAGCTCTGCTTCCCACTAAATAAATGCAGATGGCCACATCACAGGCTGGCCAGGCCACATCACAGCCTGTGTGCTTACCCTCCACAGGACACTGGTTTAACACAAGCCAAAGCAAAGCAATAGTTCTCCGTCACTTCTGCTGAGGTTAGATCTGTACCTCTGTTTCCACTTCACACATAGAATTCAAAGTATATGTATTGTTTCTATCCTGTTTTTCCTGATTTTCCTCTTCATTATGCTCATCTGGGAGTCCAAGTAGTGTGGCTGACTTTCAAGAGTAAGTCTCTAAAATAACTACTCTGCTGCTCAGGGTTGAGGTGGGGAGGGGATCATTTTCAAAAGTCTTGGAACATTCTAGTTCCCAACGTGCAATTGTGTCATTCCCCTCCCGGTGCTGCCCCTCTGCACCAGTTCTGATCTTGTACCTTCTTGGATGTTTCTGGGTGGAGAACTTGTCGAATGAGTAACTGGCCATCACTGCAGAGTGTGTAAGAGCTCCTTCCAAGTACTTTCAAGTCACTGGATACCAGCTGACTAAACTGGAAAATAAAGTGATAAAGTTCATTGTACTGACTGATATAGATAATTTCGTGCACTTACCATTATTTCAGCACTTTTTTTTTTTAAGGAGATAAAGTAATTCAACAAGTTTTTGAAAAAAAGATGATGGAGAACAGACATGGGCTCCAGATAAAAGTAAACATATAAACTGTATGCGTTCGTGGAAGAGAAAACAAGAACATCCAGAACACAGTAAAAAGAGTAATTTGGAAGATATAGCAGAACTATAAGTTCATATGAAAGGTGATCATATTATACTGGTAATGTACAAAATCTGGACTATAATTTAAGTTATTAGATATTTGAGAGAACTTTCAAGGTCAATCACATTACTGATTTTGCAATATCTTTTCCTCATCTATGGCACCTTTGATTTTGGTTATTCCCTTAATAATTTTTTTTTTAACTTCAAAAAGAAAAAAAGCTATCCATCAGGATTTACTAATGTTTCAAAAATAACGTATCATGAAAAACCAGACAAATAGCGATCTAATAGCTTCAAAAGTGAAATTATAATCAAGTCACCGCCGAGCTATTTAAAGTTCTTTGTAGAAATACAGTGTTACAAATACTAGATTAAAACAATTATTCCCTACCTCTAGGATGGGTAACCCCCAGCAGATTAATAAGGGCTCCAGCTATCTTGTTCACTGTTATTTTCCATCCTTACATACGTAACAGTTTCCAGCCTTTTATTTCTCTATACTAGTGTTAAATTCCTAGCTCATAATAGTCAACTAACATGTACATTACCTACAAGTATCATATCAGTAAGCAGTAGCTTGTTAACTTTCAAGGGGACAGATATAATTATCCTGCACTTCCCTCTTGACGCCACTCCCTCCCAGGAAAGCATCACCTCACAAATAAAGCAATAACGATGCAGTAGCCACCCACTGCTCTCAGGAGCAGTTTATAATTCCAAAACAACCACCCCCAAAAGCAAATTACAAGTTGACTTGAGACTCAGACAATACCTTTGTGCTTTCTTTTAACCTGTGTATGGGGAGGAAAGAGAGTTGGTTTGTTTTATCATAATACGTGTGACACCTTATATCATTACAGTCTCTACTTAGGAAAGATGATGTCCTAATGACCTGATCCCACAGCTACACAGAACTCAGTGTGAACAAGTGTTCCAGCACCTGCAGCCCAAAGGTAACGCTCCACGAGGGAGAAATAGTGTACCGAACATGATTTAGAAGGAACAGAGACATGACTACCCAAGCTTTATTTCAAAATAACTGCTCAAACCAATCCAGGCCCTTTTCTAGGCTGACCAGAGTTGCACCATTTTGAGTTCAGAATCCTGTAGTAGTGAGTACTTCACATCAAAACAGGGAACTGAGGGGCAGAGCTGGGCAAGGAGGGGCACTCAGCTCAGCACTTTGTGTTAAGTTGCTTCATTTGCAGATATATTTACAGGTATAGATAGGAATATAAAGTGAAGTTATTTAATAGCAGAGAACATATTTGGAACTATAAGAAGGGTGAATATCCTCCAAACAAAAACCTTTATATTGTAATTCTCTGAACGCTACCAAAACACACAAAAAAACCCAAATACACCACACAGACAAAATAACTAACTCACTAAATTAAAATCAAGCAACCCAAACTCTTGCAGATTCACAAAGCCCTTTTCCTCCCAATTGCTAGTACAGGTCATGTTCCTACCACAAGCTGAAGTCTTGAAGAACCTGAGGCTTTAAAGCAAGTTATTATTCAAGGATGATTTAAAGTCAGAAAATTGAGATGTGAGAGTGCTCAAAATACCTCAGTTGATGTGCAAACATCAGAAAAAGAAGAAAATTCCAGTGGACTCCAGAGGAACCACTTCAGAAAAGTAGTTCTGTGGACGGCCACAGTCACAGACCAACAACAAATATTCTCACCACAATAACACATGAGGAGAATTGCCTTCTTACTAAATGCAGCAACTTATTAGTTTCTTTTTTTAACTAGTGGGCACAGTAAAGAGCAAATATTTGTGAAAAGGGATTGGAAATGGTGATAGGGATCAGCCTCCAGAGGGTGCACAGGGATTCTTGCCAAAAGGAAGCAGCGTCTTACGGATGAACAGTAATAAAACACTCCCCAAACCTTCAACTTTGTACCCTGTGCTTCTGAAGATGCTCCAGAGCCAAGCAGAGAGTGCAGTTAGGGAGCTATTTTGGTCAGATACAAGAAGAAATCCAACCCACACAATTTGAAGGAAGCAGCAAATGAAAGTAGCCTCCTGCTGTACACATAAAACATAAGAACTGTTGTTCAAAAAGACTTCATCAAGTTAGAAAACAAAAGGAGAAAAATGTTTGTACAAGGGAGGAAATGCTCAGGTCAAATGGTGTAAGTCAAGTAAGTTAAAATCAAGACTGCTGCCCTGAAATATTCACATTTTTTTCGAGGTGGTGTTTCCCACACAACTTACAGTTGAAAAGACAATACAAATATTTTCAGAAGCCTGTACTCAGAAGATGCCAGAGTAGTAAAATATTGCATAAAGATACTGATAAGCCCAGTATTTCAAGTGTACTAAGGTTTAAAGAACTCCCAAGGATCAGCATTTGTTTTAATTTTTACCTAAGTAAAAATAAGTCTAAGTATTTGTACTGCATATTTATTAAATGTCAGTGATAACATTCAACACTGCAAACTCCTTTCCAGTGGAACAATCAACATGTCAAAACAATTCTCTCCTTTTCTTACCAGATGCCAGCAGCTTAAAGTGCTTAGATAAACTGGCACAAGGTTGGCAGGCCTTGCTGAGAGTTTATTTAGAAACTTCTGTTTTAAAAACAGCCTGTTTCAAACTTTGGAGTGTACTGCTCCAGAAGAGGGCAAAAAGATTGTGGGAAGAATAGTCAGGAGACATAAGCAATCCTTCCTTATCCAAAACAGCTTAACTATGGCATGGGTTAACTGAGGAGAGGAGGCAGGTAGCAGAGTGTGAATGGGAAGATTCACCCAGGATCAGAGCACGAGGCAAAACATCCCCAGAAGAATGACAGATATTTGAGATTAGCCTGAAGTAGCTTCTTTCATCCACACGAGATGTCTTCTAATTCTGCAAAAGTTGAGTATGAAAGGCATAGCTGTGAACCAGCTCTTGTTGCCATAGATTACACTGGACCCTCAAGTCCTTCAGGTAATAGATACACGTAACACACGTGTCAAACGTGTTAAAGCAACCAGGGCAGATGCGTTTGTAAAGCCATATTGTTCAGCATAACAAGCCACATCAGTTAAGCAAGTCAGCATTCCCGAAGAAAAGCCATCTTCAGCCTCCTTTCTTGCACCACAGATTTCAGGCAGCATTTCAAAAGACAGCCTTGAACAGGCATCCACCCAAATGTAGCAAGCTAAGGACAAGTTAAGACCAGCACAAGATTTACATCATGTTTTTCTGTCTCACATGTTGAACAACCTGTCCACAACTCTCTCATTTCGTAAATTCCATCCCCATCTCCTTCACTCCACTAATAAAAATCATCTCAGCTATTTACCTGCTGTCATTCATCTTCATGTTGCCCTCTAAGCACGCCCCCACTTCAGCAGACAGCGCTGCCCCACCTTAATGCTTCCCCCAGCAAGCTCACACACCCTGTCTGCCCTGTTCATCTGCTCCTTTCACAGCACTCACACACTGCTAATTACCTGTTTGCATCTTGCAGCCAGCCCTCATTTCGACTGCAAGAACCAGTCTATTAGCATCACCCTCCACCTTTATTACTTATTCCACCAGATCAGTCTCTCCAGTAAAGCTCTGGGGAGTCATTCCATATTTAAAGGAGTATGTTCAATAATTCCACACCGAAATTAAAAACTGAACAGAGAGAAGAGGAAGAATCGGACGAGCTGCTCTATGTATTTGCCTCCACGAAGTCTAAAACAGTTCTTAAAGAAAAGGTGGTGAGAGGGAAGGACAGACTTTGAACACCAGTTTGAAAAACTGGCTAAACAGGATTTTGGTCATGTAGCTGAAAGTACAAAGAGACTGAAGAGACATGTTTTGCCAGCAGCAAAGCTGGATGAAAGCCAGCACAAGCTGCTGTGTTTTTTGCAAATGAATCCCAAGGGACTGAAATAACAGCCCCCTTCGTGTTGCCTTAAATATAGCTGAACTAAGATGCAGATCTCAGAGAAACAAGAAGATTCTTCATTAAGCTTTTTCTACAGTTATGATGCACGAAACACTAAAATAAACATCTGTCTATTTGGATATTCTCATTTCACTTACTAAAAATAGCTCTGATCCTTGAGAAAGGCCACTGCATCTGCGCTGTATCTGTGTCTGGCATGGTAATGAAACACTGAGATAATTCAGTGACAGAATGCACCCATGCTGTCAAACGGACCCATTTCTAAAACACCACAGTACTCTGGGGGATTCTCTCTTTAAATTACCTCTGAGAAATAACAGAAAATTCAGCTGTCTCTTACTCGTCAGATTTCCAGCATGTCCTAGTGAGTCTTTAAAACAGGATCCTTTCCTTTAGTCATGCACAAAATTTCTCTTTTTTGCTTCTTTTGGCCCTACTGATCCCTCACAGCTAAGACAAGACAAAATCATTCACAGAGCTTCAGAATTAAAGGCATCCTTGCAGTTTAACCAGGTCTGGAATGCCATGCTAAAGTATAACGTGAAAATCCAGAAAACAGCTTAGCTTGTAGTTCACATTTAAGCTTGATGTGAATCTAATTTCAAGTAGAAAGATGAGTTATATTTATCAATATTCTTCACACAAGGAATGGTCCTCACAGTATAGAGATCTGGTTTCAAATCAGTAGCATCAACAGGATGTTACTAAATTGCCCAGAGTTTACAGTTTGGTGATTGCAGATGAATACATGGTCTACTTTCTGCCAGATCAGCATATCAAAAAGTGCTCATTTTTACTTCCATGCCATCTTTAGACATGGGTGGGTGAACAGTTCATATCTGGTCCAGTCAAAATGGCAGACATGAGACAGAGAGATGATATTTGATTTGGCTTAAAGCCTGTCAAAAGACTTCGAACAGGTTTACCATTCTAGATTAGTGTTGTGCAAAAAAACCCCAAGCAAAGAAAACAAAACAAAAGCCACCAAACAAACAAACCCCCCTACATTAAAACTCTTCCAGGAATGATATCTTTTGGTCATTATTAAAAAGAAAACTTTCAGGAATAACTTAGAAGAAAAGTTATTTTGGCTCACTTAGGCTCTACATTCTGTTATATTCCCTTGAGCTTAAAAATCCCTCATATCACTAAAATGAAACTGTCTTAGAGAAAGTGAAAATAAGAGTTCACAGATCTGTAAAGTACCCTGAGATGAAAAAAGTTTTATCTGAGGCACATAAATGTGCACTGCTTACATCTCCTTTGCACAAACCTATGACTAAAGCCATACTGTTTATAACCATGGATGTTTTCCAGTCTAACTTGTATTTAAAAAAAGTCATCATCACTTATTAGACATTACTGCAATTCACAACATTAGAGCTTTAGACTCTCTTTTAGTCTTTTGTGTGAGTCATTCTTTGCTTGTAGCATGGGGCATATAGCAATGATCAGTCTTCTTTCAGCTTAAAGCAGCATGGAAACAAAGAATAATCTTCAAAAAGGTTTCTGAAGATTTTCTACTCCTAGTTCTGTTTCAACAGGCAAAGGTACTGCAGTTATTGCCTCAAAGCCTGATTTTATGCTAAGTCCTCAACAATTTATTCCAGAGAATACCCAAACCCAATTATACAGTTGCAGGTGCGGCTCCTGAAAGAAGATCTCCAGCAGTTGAACAATGAAAGAGGCTGCTGAGAGAAGGTGCAAATTCTTCATCATTGAAGATACTAAAGACCCAAGTGCCCCTGCTTTCAGGGCTTGGGCTGGACAGCATCTATAGCTGCCTTCCTGCCTCAGCTGTTGTGCAACTCTCACATCTTTGGACTCTGTTTTGCTCACTCTGCAGCTCCACTAAAGATCAGGACCCCAATGCCTCCCCGATGTGTACATGAGGGGTGTTTGGGAAAGGACATGTTTTCTGAGATGGGGGGAATTGAAGGAGATCAGAGTTGAGATGCAGCCAAATCTCATTAACAGAACCTGTCTGCCACTAAAACATAAGCAAGATTGGAGCACCACAGGAAAACAACATCCAGCACTCAGACATTGAAGTCTGTCTGAAGGCTTAAAGTCTAATACAGCATGAGAAAACTCAGGAGTAACAAGCCATGGCTTTGGTATACAAAGCTTGCACGCACACACACACAACACATCATGACATGTCATTCTAGGGAAATATTTTCACTTGGACTTTGTGCCTCAGTTCCTACACCCGTGAAGGTTTCACATTTATTTACAATGCTCTCCATGGGCAGTTTTCTGCCCCTTCACTCTTCCAACCCTGGTGATAATGTCAGCCTTATCCACGCAATGGAGGAATTTAAAGCATGTCAGTACTACTGGGAGGTGCACAGACTGCATTTCAGCTCTATTTACAAGTATGATAACCCTTTATTGTGCTAGGTAACTTTTTAAACAGAGAATCCTATAGTAAGCCCTTGCCTTTGTTCATCTGTTAACTGATATTCCACATGGCTGATAATGGATACATGGTGACCTTGTACTGAAATTGCTGTATGGAAAAAAAAGAAAAAAGTGTAAGTCCCAGTGTAGCCACTACAAAGAAGCTACAAATAACTTATTTTCCCCTTCTAGCTAAATAGGGAAAAAATTACTGTATTTAGATACCACTTAGACATAAATATGAAAAAGAAATTGCCCCTTGGTTTTATTTCTTTGCAGGGCAAACATGCAGGAGATGACAGAGGCAGCCCAGGTCCATTCACCAGACATGTTCAAAAATAATATTGCCAGTTGATTTCTCTTATTAGGAGGAAGGCAATTATTTGCTCTACTGAGCACTAATGCCTGAGATTATTTAGTAGCTGCAGACTAGGCTAGACAAAACCATGGTTCATTTCCAGCTTGCCAGAGAATCTAATTTTGCTCAATATAACCAGTAAAGTTACAATCACCTTATGCCTCTTGATGGCCTATAAACCGCATTAAGTAACAGAACAAGTAATCAGTCACAAAGGCCACCATAAATGTACTTAAGAGAGACGTGTACATAGTACCCAAAACCAGTTAGGAGTTTCCATCCCTCTTTGGAATTTGCAAGTGTAAGACCAAGTTTGCCCTACTAAGTCTCAAGGAGAGGCAGGACGTGGCACTGAGCTTCAAGGACTGTAGACTGTCTTCTCCTCAATTACATTATGCTGCTTCTTCTACTTGTTAAGCTGCTGTCACTGTCTTCTTTCCTGAATAGAGGTCTAGACCAGGTACTGCACATCCTACTGCTTCTCTGGCTGTTCCAGAGCCTTTTCCTCCACACCAGCTGCTCACATAGACAAGCTCCTGTTGTTGCCTCTCTCACAGAAAGAAACTAATTCTTTTTCACCCATGGCATGAGCCAAAGGTGACAAAAGAGTCATAACTACCCTATGCCTGGCATTCTGCCATGAAATTCCAATCACAAATCTTCAAAACAAGTAGTAGTTGAAAAACAAAGAATTATATTTTTAAATGTATTTAGGATATTCACTTTTATTTTTTACTTCGTTGGGAAGCTGAAGTTACAGGAAATAATACCACCTTGTCCTCCTCCTTGTTGTCATCTCACAGGTCACCACAAGTCTGTCAAGAAAAAAAGGCCTACAGACACTTCTTATGATTACTGCAAGACTTCAAAAGAGAAAAATGGAAGGTATTTTTCAAGTTTATTGCATCCTTTCACTCAATAAAACAGAAAATTCCTTTAAATTCATTATACTCCTTCAGAATTAATAGAGGGACTTGCAACTTTAAACTTAGATGGTGAGAGTAGCCTACAGCTAATTTCCTGCATAAAAATAGGTTTGTTTAGCACTGTTCAGCAGCAGGTAGAACATGAAATAAAGAAACAGAGCAACAGTTGTCATGGTTTGTCTATCCAGTGAGTCTATGGAGCATAGAAGATCGACCACCGTGACTCAGGGCTGTGATAAACTGTCTTAAAGATGAAACTTCCACATTATTTCTTTCTGTGATTCATTTTAATTGGGACTGGGTCTTTGTGAGACAAAGTAAACAATACCTAACTAAAGGCTTTAATTCTTCCTAGGAAAGAATGCAAACATCTAACCTTCTGCCATGACAAAGATCTGTCCAAGCCATGCAACTTGAGCATTTTATGACCACTTTTGATTAATTATTTCTTAGATGGAAGTTTGCAGCACCAGATTATTTGCATGCTTTCCAGCTATGGTATCTACAGCATCTAATTCAGGGAATGCATTAAGCATAAAAGGCAAGACCATGGCTCAGGCCATCTGAATGTCACAGCAATCAGGTCACAGGCTTTTATCTTCAAAAGCACAACCTGTTTTAATAAGAGAGTGTTGAAATATGCAGAGTACTCCACAAATAAGCTACTTGAAGTCAGCCTTGTGTAAGATAAAGCACCCCAGTCCAGCAACATAAGAATTTCAGAGTTTGTGGACTTACTTTACTACTATATTAGGTGTCAGGAAACTGCTAAATAAAGAAACACTTACTGAGATAAACTACATTTTCACTTTAAATTAATCTATGTGAAAGAGGCCATAGCTATCAAAACCAACACAATAACGCAAAAATATGCCTATCTTGCAAAATACTTTATTATTTGTTAGCACCGATTATTCATGAGTCTGATTTTAAGCAAAAAGAAAATTCTGAATACTACTAATACAAAAAAATCCCTACTCTGTCAACCTTTTACCTGCATTTCAAGCAGGATTACAAGGGTGCCTCACACTCCTCACAGGCTGCTTGCTATCAGCTCAACTCACAGATCAAGTCATTACAGCCTGAAAGACAAGGTTGAACATACTTTCCAAACTCTAGGTTTTAATTAATGTCATGACTGCAATATTTCCCAAAGTCTGGATATAAGCACAAGCTCTCTCTCAGTGCTCTATACCTCCCCCACTCCCACTCACCTCTGTTTCAAGGACAAACTTTCATTAGCAATGTGATCTTTAGCACTGGCTCTATTGACTGTAATGCTTGGTACTGCTCTATTTACTCAACACTACCTCATTGTTTGTAGTCCAAGCTTAACCAGTTGTAGGAGAATAGCCAATGCCTGCAAAATTAAAGCATTTTTTTCTAGTAGGTTGTTTCTCAAGTTGTTTTTGTTGCAATATGCAGGGAAAGTAAAAAGATGAGGCAACATCAAAAGAATGATGAGACATCTATCACCCACAATCCAGTTTCCTGTATGATTTTCTCATACTCCTGCCTCTCCATTAAACTTATACTGTAAGAATATTATTGACATGGACTTTCCTGAATACAGCCTTGAGATCTATGAAGTATCATTGCTTATATAAGAATCCAAGTGATTCTTGATCAAACCCTTACAAATATCAACAAAAGAAAGTCAAACTTTCTCACATTGACTCTGCTTTGCTTCCTAAATGGGGGAGTGTTTCCTTTCTTGTACAAATGTGTTTTCACAAATACATAAAGGACAAGCGGAATTAGATCCCTGAATCAGTTTGCCTTCCATCTCTCAAACTTTCAAGTCACAGATTAGGGCAAGCATCAAGAATTGGTTATGATTCATATAAGGAAAAATGAGAGTAAGAAATTATTAGATACGATTTTAGCAGTTCACAACTGAGTAAGGTCAAAATTTACACTTGGCCTTCCAAGGGATTCAGACCTGCCCAACACAGAACAAGGACATTTACAGTGATGCTATTTAGATGTTGCTTCCTCTTACAGAACTATGTCCTCCGTTTCAGGTAGCTTACTGTTTCCAAAGCACGTTTCTTGTGACTGAAAAGACTTGACATGAGTTTATCTGAATGTGAAGCAAGTCACAGCTTCTTGTGATCAAATCTTAGCATCTGAGACTTAAAGAAAAAGGCTGTTGATTTAAATTTTCTTTTGTTTCTTTAAGCATAGCACAAGAACAGCAGTTTTCTTCTGGACTTAATATTTACAGGGTACCATTTCACATGCTTTACAATAAGCTAAAGTCCATCCTGTGTAAGTTTAATTTTGTTATAAGAAATAACACTGAGACACTCAAGTGTCAGTCAAGCAAACTGAAAAACTGTCATAGTCATATTCTTGTGAGAACTATGTATTTCCAACTATGTATTTCTCATGATCCCCCTCCAATCCAGTGGTATTTGATTCATGAGGCTTGGTGTGTTATACACTGTCTTGTGCATTTCTGAATCTGCAAAGGAAACTGAAATTAACTTTCAGCTACAATAAGGTCTAGTTACACAGCAATACTCCCACAGGGGTTTTTTGCACTTCTGTTTTTCAAGTTGCTTTACTATAGTTCTACTTTCCTCTTAGTGCAATTCACTGCAACAGACTTATTTATCAGGAAAGGAAACATCTTTACAGAAGTTCATTCAGCAGAATTCATTTCACACACTGCCAATGTCGACACAGCTCATTAAAATGTTAAAGCACATGCCTACATTACTCTACAATAAGAGCCAGAGAAAGGGAACTCTGCTAATTAAGTTTTGATTTGAATTCCATAAGAATGATAACACAATTCAGAGACAGTCCTAGAGCTCTAGTAACACGACCTTTCATTTTAAGCTAACAGGTGTCCAAAATCATCACAGGAGCCAAGTTTTTGCAAAAAGGAACACAACAGTTTCTTAACCTTAAGTTTCTAACCAATATTTTAGTGCTAACAAAATATGCATTTCTCAGTACTTTTTGCCACACTCTGCCCACTGCAGCTTTACAAAGAAAGGCAGCAGGAGGAAAGAGAAACGAAAATATTTTTAAATGGAAGTTTGGGGGAAGTGGGAGAGTTGGTTTTAGTTTTGTTTTGTCACCCACCAAAGGGGTGAGCATTTGAATTTCAATTCCCAGTACCTTTTGCGTAATATTTATCCCATAACTCACATCTACCGTCACAGTATGTGAATTTAATGAATGAGGCACAAATTAGAAAAGCAGCTTTTTATGAACAAAGCAAGAACAGAGGCTATTGTATAGAAATACTCTGGAGCAAACTGTGAACAATTTAAAGAACATCACCACAGATGGTCAGAGCAAAGCACTGAAACATGGTTTGTAAAACAAACACAACTTCTGACTCAGGACTCTCTTAGGACACATGTCAAGTTGTCTTCCAGAGTATCAGTATTCCCTCCTTTTATTGGAATAAGGTTGTAGCTACCAGAAGTGGATCATGCAGGAAAACATAGTATCTCTGCAGGTTTTTGCAAAGCAGCAACTATTATGAAGAAAAAAGCTTTTCCAGAGTATAGGAGATGGCAAAGACATGAACATGAGGGAGAATTACTGTTTATGTTTCTAATTAAGAGGCACAAAATTTCCAGTTTTAACCATAGAAATTATAAAATGAGACAGGGCTGACATTATGTTGCCAGGAAATTAATCTTCAATCAGCTTTTTTAGTTTTGGCCACAATGCTCTTTGCTCACAGTATCAATTTTAGCATCTGTGCATCAGTCTGAAACCCAACCAGCACTAGAGAGAAGTGCTGCAACACATTGACAGAGATGTTGCCCTCATTTGGCAACACTCAGCTACCCAAGAACACTATACATAACTTAAGAGTGGATATTGCTACTTTTCCTGATGAAGTAGCAACATCTGCTACCATAAAGTCTACTCATCCTCAAACCACTGGGCCAAATTATTCACTTCTCATTAATATTGGCACTTCTAGTTTTAAGAGAAGATAGCCCAGCTAGCCAAGGCTACCACATGTTTATGCCTATAAGGAAAAGAATATGCAGCTTTAGACAAATTCCTTGATCTAATTCTCTGCTCATTCTGAAGTGATATGTACCTGAATACAGGAACAAAGCAAGGGAACCTTCCTATTTCCTAAAGGGAATACTCAAATTCAGATAAAAGTATTGCAGCCTTTAGAGAAGGTAAGGTCACTGCTTTTCCACACAACCTAACAGAACACAAAGGCTGCCAATAACAAATATCAAGTAGTTTCTGGGTTTTTTGAGGCAACAGATCTGAGTGTTTCAATAATAATGTAGTAGGCTACAGAGCTGGGTAGCACTGAGGATTTATAAAGAGAAATATAATTTACCTACACCATCAAACACAGAATTACAACTAAGGTTCTGAAAAAAGAGTTAATCATAGCTGAAAAAAAAATAAAAATCCACACTGTAACTTCCTACAGCTACAGGAAGCATTAGCACATCCTTAATTCTACACAGTAAATACTGATGATATTCCAATATTAAGTATGTAACATAATTTAACCAATGTTCATGTAAATTTATCAATGAAAATAGGTAGTTATTGGATGTCAATAGATGTAAAAACTCCACATAAGGCTACCTGCACAGGACACTCAGCTCTCCTGTAGGAGCAGGAATCTATCACTTACCTGCCCTGACAACCTGAAGGTCCTTGTGTCTATCAGGAAATCCTCATCACTCACTGCTGATGCCAAACCAAGGCCACAGTTTCACATAAGCTGTCTTAAAATGTTACCCTCCTTTCACCCACACCTTAGTGCTATGGCTGTCCTCAGGAAAACTTCCTAATGTGCCTGATGTACATCAGACAGAACCACTCCAAACCAGAACTGGCTTGAATTCAGAACAGTGCCCTGCTACAGTTCAATTTGCAGCCCCAAAAACTTTTGTACTGGTAGAATGCAGGTGAGGGAGGGCCAGGTAGCAGCACCTGTCTGAGGTGCCACTGAAGTTTTCATACAACGGCAGCTTGAGCACAATGCAGGGGCAGAAATAGCTTAAGCTGGTATCACCATCAAACGTGTTGGATCATGCAAACACAACCAAAGGGTGTAGTTTCACAGGACCCGAGCTAGGACAGCAAAGCAGTTTAAAGCTCCCACTCCACCTGCTCATTTCAGCGATCCTGTTTACAGCACATCTTCACAAGGAGTTTTACTGACACAATAAAAAGCTGGCAAAGTCTGGCGTAGGGGCAGGGGAGAAGCTGGCTTCACTGCTGAAGCCAAATCTTATGAAACGACATCCTAAGTATTTGTTGTGGAAAGAACAGCCTGTCTAGTAACACTTGCCAAAGGTTTGTCAAACACCTGCTCCAAAACATCAGAGCTCAGACCCAGCAAATACTCCAAACTCAGTTAGGAGTTTTATGGAGGTGATGCAGTTACCAAATAATCTGAAGTTGGAAGACCAACCATAAGACTCAAAAAAAAACAGAAACAAAAACACCACCCTGCATTTTCAGGCTTTTTCTGCAGTTTGAAGAGATGTATTAAAAATAAAATTTAAAAAAATCATTTATCCAAAATGAAGGTGTGACAGCTGGCAAGAGAGCCAAGAAAACTTTCTGCTAGCACTTTGCGAAGAAGAAGCTGTAGAACAAGTTTCTCTTAAAAAGAAGGTTGTAACCGGTTTATCAGGTTAGAGGAATTCGCAGGTTCTTCCTCCTCTCCCCCCATCCCATTTGTTTCCAAATGCTCATTTAACCAGCTTGTTTCTTGCTGAATTTGCTGAAAATAAATTGCACCTGCAGCTCAGCTGGATGATCAATAGGCCTCCAAACGTGCTTGAGGGAACTGGCAATTTGCTATCACCTGATAAAGCGCCAACTGAGTATTTTCCATTTAAGCATTATTTAGGGGAGTGGGGGGAAAAAAAGGCCCAGCTTTGTCTTTCTCTATTTAAGAATATGAATCAAAATATTCACTGATGTATTTGATTCAATATATTCAATCAGCAGGACTAGGACAGTATTTTAAACAAATATTTAATACTTAAATGTCAATCCATAGATTAAATTTGAATGCTTTCAGTAGGTCCAAAAGCAAAGCCAGGTCTCACATGAGATTGTCTCCCTTTTTATGTATATCGTTCATAGAAAGATGGTAATTACAGCTAAACACTGCAGACAGTTCTTCAAAATTATTAGCTCTTCTTACACTTAACCTTTGTCAGGAAGACATGCAAATACTGTCTTGCAAAAGGAAAGTAACATGTCTTAAGGCAAGTAATGCTGATTCAGCCAGGTTGTCTGTATGGGAAGGATTATGAAATCCACAACACTTTCAACTTCATATGGGATCTTTAACTTAGAACCCCCGTGGCTACAATCAGAGAAGCACATGAGGACATCAGCTTTTTGATGACAGAGTAATGGGGCTGAGAGAAAGGCAAAGTTCATTTTGGTTTTGCTCTTTAAAAGCAAGGTTCCATTCCTGCAAGGTTTCAGAGAGCAACCTGAAAATAATTGCTCTGCCTTAAAAGCTTGGAAACTGGGAAACTATAAAGCTACAGCAGTTAACTAGAAAAATATAAATAACATGCCAAATAAGCCAGTCCTGTGATTTGAGGATCTGAACAATTAAACCTGGCAAGAATGTCCCAGTAATGCAGGAAGGAAAATATTCCCCTTGGTAAGTGGTGTAGCTGATGTATGTTTAGAGGCTTAGATCACAGGCTCAAGATAGTTCCAAATACATATTTGAACAAGAGATCTCCCACTTTGTTAAATAAAAATCCTCACATTTTTCTACTCGGTAGCATTCTGCAACATCTCAGCAGCTGTGAGTTCACCATTACTGCTCCCACATCAGAGATAAGTTATTAATGCCATTTTGAACTCAATACATCAAGCAGGCTGCTCCCAAAGAGCATACATTTTATAACTTCAGGTTATAACATTTGACATTTGTACATATTCCATCCCCCCGAAAGGAAAGCTATGACAACACGGCACATCACCTATCAGGAAATACAGAAGGATCCCATAACTGCAGTAGTACCCATGGAAACAAATGCTTGTTACCCTGGACAAGTACAGTAACTAAAACCTTGCAACAAAACATATAGAGCATACACTGCAGCAAACAGCTTGGTTATTTGGGGGCACTGTGCTTCAGAACTTTACCTTGTAAAATTACAGCAGCCAAAACTTATTGATAAGGAACCCTATTTCAGAATATTTCTTCAAACACACTCAAGTAGTAAGCTGTGCAAGATGTAATATTTTAAGAATATGAAGTAAAATTGAAATGATGCGTCATTTGTTGGAGTGCCTGGTTAAAAGCAGAGTAAAGACTTGACCACAGATTAGAGGCCTTTCGTAGACCCCATAATTGCAAGAAAGTGAACTACACAACGGTAGAAGAAGATTTTCTGGGGAATAACTCCAGGCCCACAGTAGCTGATCTACTGTTTACTAGCTACAAATCACTGATTCAGAACCACTGAATGTTTGAAGTTGAAAGAGGCCTCTGAAGCATGGATAAAAGTTACAATGGATTTGTGCTCAGTGATTCTCACTTCCCTCTACATGTAGAGGCTGGGATCCCAAGGCAAGAGCCAGAAGCAGGCACCAAAACTTTCATTTACATGCTTGAGATATGTGCTAAAGTGGGTGATTTTCAGCCGCATCATCAATTTTCTACCACAATCCAGGCAGGGTGTGGAAAGCTAATTTCACATGCTTTGTAACATTATCTCAAATCAAGGTACAAGTCTACTTCCTTTTCCTCCTCCTTTTCAAATAACCACTTCACCTACCTGTGCTTTTGCTGATCAAAATGCTTAACTAAGAAAGAAAAAAAAAACCCTGTATGTGTTGTCAAATACCTGACTCATCCTTAAAATACATGATACAATTAAAATATTCAGTGGACTGAATGCAGAGAAGGATCTGCTATTAAAGAATATGGAGTTTTGCTTTCTGCCACTACTGCAACTAGGAAGTTGAATTAATTCTCTCCTAATTCCCACAGGAGTCAGGACACAGAGGGGAAAGGAGAAGAGTTTAGGTAAGGTGTGTTCCAGAAGACTCATGATGGAACCGGCCACATCACAACTGGCATCCAACAATTAACAGCAAAATCATTATTTAGTTGGATAGATATGCAAACAAAAAGGAAAAAAATTGTTGTTTTTCAACAGTCTCTACCCACCTACACACAAAGGTAGTATTTCCTTTTATTTGCTAAAGCAGACCCACCTACAGTGCAATTTACGGCAATAAGATACAATCTCTCATAAAGTATTGAGTATAATTAAAGTGTGTCTGTTATAAAGGTAAACAGAGTGTACTAGGCAAAGCTGTTCCAGATGTCTTTAGTGCAAGATCTGGGACAAGATCAAACCTGCAGCTGCACATTTTCTCAGGGGTTATTATAGAGCT